>JAQOOD010000006.1:25709765-25859727 GCA_029633175.1 Citrus glauca | reverse complement strand
CAAGATGGGTTCTTATTGGATCGGCAAAAGAGCCAGCAAAGAGCTCGATTCAGTTGGTGATGATATCAACGTACGTGCGGTTTCTATCTCAAAGTTTGTTTTTTCCCCCTTTGATCTGTTCATTGAGTTGCTTTCTTTATTATCAAGTCTTGATTTTTGAATGTGGGTATTGATTAATTTTGTTTAATTAGTAGATTTGGTTAAAATTTTGTTTTAATTTTGGAGTTTTTTAACGGTTTATTTGATTAATTATGATCTGTAGTGTCCATAAACGCGTATATTAAATACAGAAGATTATGTAATTTATTTGCAATGTGAAATTGGATGACGGGTTTTTGCTTTTAATTGTGCCATCACCATGTTTTCGACTGAATTAAATTTATAGATGGGCTAACAATAATGGACACATTTGTATAGGGACGAAGGAACACACATGCTTGACCATTTTATCTTGCTTTCGGAATTTACCTTGTTATGTGTTATAAGTAAGTCATGTTCCGATAATATTAGCCTGAATGAGTGTATCCACTAGAAAATATCTTACATTTAGCTCACATTTGGACAATTATTTTCAGTTTTATTCTTTAGTGATTAATTGTAGATTGTACTATTCTATGATCCTAGACTGGAGAAGGTATTTTGAAGTTGCAGAACTTAATCTTGTGAAATTTCAGAAGTGAAATGTTCATTAGTTATTCATTTTTTAGTAAAGTATGCATTATCATTCTGGTTTTGGGAATCACTTAAAACTGAGAGCTTATCATTTTAAGTTGTGGGTGTCTACACATGGCTGTTTGTGGATATTACCTTATGTTCACACTTAGTTGATTTCCTCTGATAAATTAACACTTTTTTTTTTTTAAACTGATATTTCCTTCTTTATAATCAGTCACTGGGAAGCAGTATTGAAGGAGGAACCAAATGGTTGGTTAACAAAATCAAAGGTTGGCTCAAAAACTTGAATCTAGTTACCCTACTGTAGTGATTGTTGCTGCTATAAGCATGAATCCTAGCGTATGAAGTGGAAGTTTGTGGAGGAATCAAGAAAGTGTTGCTGTTATTGTGCAGTGGATTATTTATTCTGTGCTATAAACTGCACTCATGCTCTTTAGTTTCTTTTCTGAAGTAGATGCCACACATAGTGTTCTAAGAAGATTAATATCACATGTTTAGAATGATTGTTCTATCATGAAAGCAGGCCTAATATGATTTTCCATTTTGCGACTTTTACTGGCTTGAGTTTTGAAGGCATCAGTTTCAGAAGTTAACAGGAGAATCATCGCTGGAGTTACAAAGACTTGATGCCCTACAGTTTTGAGTGAAAGAAAATGAAATTCTGCTGCAAGGAAAGAAAACAGTCTGCTCTGGGACCCATTTTGTCCGGAGAGTTTCTTTTTTACCTTTTTCCTGCGTTTTTGCTTATGTCTGCTTGCTATGTGTATTCACTTCAAATCTGAGTTTCTTCATTGCTAGCTCATCTTTCAAACTGTTGTTTTAATGTGGGCCACTGGATCTGTCATTGAGATTTGTTCATTTTTTACACTCAAAAATCAATTTTAACAGTATCATTGTTTCAGGAAAAATGCAAACGCCATTACCAGATCTTTTAAAGCAGTATGATTTGCCAGCAGGAATCTTCCCCCGTGATGCCACCAATTACGAGTTCAATGAAGAGACAAAAAAACTTACTGTCTTTATACCATCAATCTGTGAAGTGGGCTACAGGGACAAGTCCACATTGCGCTTTTCTACTACTGTCACTGGGTATCTGGAGAAAGGAAAGTTTGTTGATATAGAGGGTATCAAGACGAAATTTATGCTTTGGCTAAAAGTGACCACCATCGCATCTGAAGGAGCGAAGCTTCACTTCACAGTTGGGATGAGAAAGACCAGAGATAGGGCGGCTTATGAGGTACTTAGGGATGGAATAACCGTGGATAAATTCTGAAATGGTTTGAATGTTTGTGAGGTAAGTGTTAGATTGTCATGATCTGTAACTCTTATCATACCATGTGATTCCTTATGCTAGCCTCTGTAATTAGTTGCTGTAAGTGCACAGCACGGTTGATCAATTTATAAGCTTGGCCCTGTGAACTTTTGATTAGTTGCAATGAGGGGATTGCATATGTTGTATTGTTTGTTGCTCTTATAAACTTAATATGTTTCCCTGGTGAGCATATTTCCCCTTACTCCTAATGATTTTGCACTACTTGTATAGGTGGTTATGCCTTTGTGAATGGTGATGAATAGTGTTTTGAGACTGAGAGTCTGGGAGATGGCATTGTTTGGTTGTATGGGTGGCAATTTGGACTGTGTGTTATGTTTATGCCATGACAAATTTTGGGCTGACATAGATCCAAGTCGGTCATTTGTCATTCTTTTAACATATTTAGTAGATTTTCATATGCTTTTAACCTATTTAACATATTTTACTAAAACATTTCTAATAATAATTCAAAATTCTTTAAGTTTTAGTATAAACATATCTAAGCATTTTTTGAAAAAAATATGTATTCATGGATAACGTTTGTGTGATGATAAAAAACCTTGCACCAGCCGGGAATCGAACCCGGGTCTGTACCGTGGCAGGGTACTATTCTACCACTAGACCACTGGTGCTTTTTAATAAGAGTAGAGGATTTTAACTTCATATCACAATCTTTTCTCGGGATCTTAATTGAATATCGCGGTCTTTTCTCGGAATCATACATGTAATCCAAGTCCTTTTTATGTTTTATTTATTTTTCAAGAATTTTTTCGAGAATAAGTCCATTTATTTTTTAAAGCTACTAACGAGATGCCCAGAAGGCCAGAAAACACACACTTACACCTCGAAATATCCTTGCAACTTTTCTTTCCTCCCCTCATTCATATTCCAGTAAATAAATTGGATAATATACATCATCAAACAGCCCCATTTCGCTAGCAGGCGTATTTTGAATGAGCTGACAGCAAGTTTGAGGCAATTGTTTTATTCCATTACTGCAGCTATGACCGGGAATTTCAACAAGAAATATCCAACAGGATTCAGCGGCCTGTAGCTAGAAGCTACAATTTTCATCAGAAATCCTGATTGTTACTGTCATTGAGTCGTTGAAAGAAGGATTTTGATGCTTCGTATGTTGACCAGCAGATAGCAGCAGCCGGAGCATGAAACAGCATTCTTGGGATCCACCCTCTCATTAGCCCACGATATCCCTCTTTCCTCGCAACGGTTTCAATGACATTCCCAATTGAACTGCTAGAAAATCTATCACAGCCACAGACACCCTGTACATGCAAAAACAGAGAAATTTTCTTTTTAGTAACGTTTGGTTTCAGCTTGCAGAAACCTCATTGGAAGCCCAAATCAGTTAATCATCTTACCCTCTCATCAGCCCTTACCAGTTGTAACGATCCATTTCATCCCAATTGTTTAAATAATAGCTCAAAACATCCTTCGCTAACTCACCATTAATTTTTTATCATTAACTAACAATTCACTTAGGGCAAAATGAGATTTTTCATTAATGTGATACAAACTATATTGAAATAAAAATTTTACACAACTGAATAATACTACAAAATTTGTACAATTTATTAATTTATTCTTAAATGAAATCAATAATAAAATAATTTGATATAGCCACTAAATAATTATCATTAGTAATAAACTATAACTAACACTATTTAAAATCTTTAAATCATTGGAAAAAAAACTCAAAACTACAATCAGTTTTTGTGTACTTGCATATGTTGAATATCTTTTTAATTTTCAACAAATTTTTATTTTAACTTTTACCGCCACTCTTCTTTAGCCATTATTGTCTCCCCAAATCCTTACTATTATCTGCTTAAGTTCGCTCATAGTGCAATTAGATAGTATACTTATACGAATATGAAAATTATGATTATTTTTTGTACTTAGATCTAGAGTTTATAGAATTGCCATGCTGAAAAAATAGAGAAGAGTGCAAAACAATTGCTTGAAATATAAGGTTTTTATCTTTTCGGTATTTCCTGTTTAGTGGGATTAGATAAAAATTATTTTTAATTATATGTCAAATTTAATTTATTGTTTCTAATTTTCTTTTTAATGGAAAATCTTTTTTTAACTTCAATGAATTACTAACAAATAATATTTAAGTAACGCTAAGTTAATAGAAAAATATTTTAAACTATTATTTAAAAAGTAAGAATGAAATGAGTTATTGCATGAAAAAATCTTAGGGATGATAAGGATTTTTTCCCTCAATTTTGGGCTCAGTAACAGATAGAATGTCAGTTACAGCATTGAAGAGCTAAATTTGGTACCATACCTGAAACGGCATCCACTAGAAACTGAAACAATAATATGATTGATGCTAAAATTGGCAAAAATTAACATTTTGACACAATCCTCACCTGGCACTGCAACTGGGTTTTAACAACATCAAGTGGCGTCGTCAAGGTAGCTGCCAGAGCTCCGGCAGCCGCACCGGCTGTTGCATGAACCACTAAACTCTCATCACTCCCACTGTTTGGGTCAAATTCCATCAAAGCTCTCTTTACTGCCTCATAAGTGGCGAAATGAACTGCTTGAAACGGCGCGTTCATGATCACCGTAGTCCTATATGAAGCGTAAAACGCGCCGATTCCTTCCTCAACTAACACTCTCTTGACACAGTCGGCGACTCCCTTGTAGGGACTGCTCTTGAGCTGAAGTCTCTGCTTCACCATATCCATGGGCGTAATCACAGCATCACTCGCCACCGTCGAGAAGACACCCGACACAGCGTGAGCCATTGAGTTATTAGGGACCCCACCTGAGAAGTACTCTTTACAGAGCTCGTAAACCGAGAAGTAAACAGCGTGTGCGGGTCCTGCGCCGAGTCCCATAGCTGCAATGCCTCGGTAAAACCCTGCCGGGCCCTCCAGCTTGAGCACTGAGCTAAAGGCTTGACGGACGCCGGCGGGATGAAGCGGACGAGACGCCCCTATGGCTTGCATGCGGGTCTTGAGGGTGTCAACTGGGTACATGGCCATGTGCTCAACGGAACCCGCGATGGACCCGGAAATCATGAACTGCCAGAACTCGAGGCCGTCGTGTATTGTTTTTTCTTTTGTTTTGGAGGGGTTTACCGAGATTTCGGGGTGGAAATCGGGGTTCCGATATTTGGGGGAGGCGTCAGTAGCCATAGTACTGGTGAAGTTTGTATAACGAGAAGTTGCTTGTGCCGTTAAGGTTTAATAGGAGTGGAGGATTTGGTGATTGGAGATCGTTTTCGGGTCGAATGGAGGTGACTTTGTCGCCATGCACTGAATTATTTTTGGCCGATAATTTTATAAAAGGAAGAATCTGAGAGTGTAGATATGGAAAAAGCAGCTTTATTGCTTTTTGTTTCTGCGATTGATGCGAAGAAAAATGATAAACCATTTGAGGAGATGCGGCGAAAAAATTATAATTATTAAATAAAAGTTAAATTATATAATAAATATAAATTTTAAAATAATAATTTTACTAAAAATAAAAAATTTAAGTTTTTTATGTTGAAAGTATAAAATTAAATTAAGTTATTCTAAGTTATATTAATTAATATTTATTAAATATTTTAGTGTTACAATTTAAGAGTTATAGTTCCCTAATTCCAATATTAAACATAATTTTAAAAAATCAGCTTGAAGGAATATATTGTAAAAGGGTCGACAAGCGGGACGAACAGGCGGGTTCTCACACCCCCAAGCGTTCGCACTAAGTAGGACAGTGTCTGCACGCGGGTCCTCTCCCCGGATTGAGGACGAGTAGGCAGGGAGTTCATGGGTGAGTGACAAGCCGATCTTCACGTTTTCGCGCGGAAGTGCACATTTGCGAGGCGTACTCTTCATGCACGAGGACGTGCATGGTTATGGCGGTGGGAGAATGTCACGGACCGCAATCGTGACACCCAAGATATGCGCTTGTACGCTAGTATCGTTGCTGGTTGTGCTGATTGTGGGAGACGTGCTTCAGGGGCGTGCGTGTGGGGAATACAATGGCACTAGACTCTTTGGAGTTCAGGCAGACCGACCCGGTTGAGTTTGGGGAGTTTGTCGCTAGTCGAGGACTTAACCTTGAAGAGGGGTCTAGGCGAAGCCCTACACATATATATATATATATTTAGAGTAACTTTTTGCGTAAAATTCTTATTCGCTATCAACATTAATGAAAACGCTCTTTTTAGTGCTATAAAAGTCACTTGTATTAATATAAAAAAGAAGCCTACATACCTGTTACATTTACTCATAGCCAATGTACTACTTTAGCATTCTACATTCTAGTGACAAAATAGTTGAGGGTTTAAAAATAACTTGGTTTAGATTACAAAAGCCGATAACAAAATCATGACCAGTATTCTTTGACGAATCATTATTTTCACAACAATAAGAATTAGCCAGCAAATCTTGCACCCTAGCTTTTGTAGTGTGATGAATATCAGAACTCAGAAAGAATTGCCTTGTAATAAGTCCAGCTTTCGTGGGAAATGCTGCTGATTACACACCACAGAACATTGCTTCGTTTTTCAATTTTTTTTTTTGCCCTTTACGGCTACTATTGGCGATCGATTGGACTTCATGAATTGGAGTTCAAGAGTGTCACGCAATAACAAAGGTCAAAACTGAAAGAGTTCATTTTTTTTTTTTCAGTTGAAGAACAAAAAACAGAAAACTCCATTAATGGGGCACGAAAACAAATGGTAGAGAGAGGCCGTGTGTTATCCACAAGCCCCGTATCAATATTTAATACGCAGCCTATTGGTGGCAGTCTTTGCTGAAGTGAGGTTCGAAATTCCCATCACTGCTGTCGCAATTGAGGCTTTCTATTCGACTACAAGATGAAAAGCAATGACAACATCCCACTCACAAGAAGATAACCAATTATGCAAACATCATGTGGCCATCAACGACGCGTGGTATACACAAGCCACACCGCCACATGCAGCATTTATCTCCCGTCCAAAGCTGAAATTTTGTCGGCATCACTCACTCTCACGCACACATTTTCTTCATCTAAATCTCTCTGTGTGTGTGTGTGTATATATATATATATATATATAGGACTACTCCCAAGTCCAATTCACGCCCCTTCGCTTGGCCATGAATAGATTCGTTGCGTACGCTGATTGAATCCCTTGCAAGTGATATGAAAAATTCCTTCACTTTCTTCTTTTTAATTATTAATTAAAATTTTTTGTTTTACAATTAAAAAAATTGTCAATAAAAGAAAAATTCAAGAAACCATTTCACAAAATTAGAGAAGGAAATGAAAACTTCAAATTCACTCATATTTCGGATTCCTTCCCACTCTTTAGATTCAACATAGCCGGCCAACGATGGCAAACCACTTCACATATGCAGTACTAATCAAGATAAAAGCTGCTTTATCATTGAGGATGAGGCCGAACCGCAGCCTTTTTTGTGTAAAGAAAATATCTTTGAGTTCATTTTTGGAATTTATATCAAAAAAAAAAAATAGCTGTCATCTCTTTATCATGATATGAACTCAATAGAATTTCAATAGACCTCGAATTCTATTCGGGACGGCAAATGCTATGTTATAGTTTATATAATATACACACTCCATAACAACCATATAAATTATAGGCTCTATAATTTGTGTAGTTGTTGTGGAGTGTGTATAAAATGTAACATAAGGATTTTCATTCGGGAAACATAATAAAAATTCAAATCATTAAAGGCGCATTAGAGAATATATAATCAGGTAATCTTTCTAGAGTAATTTTTCAAAAGTTTTAGGACTTGAACAATACAAAATTTAATATAAACAAACACACAATTTAACATCAGCAGCTAGTGTCCGTCGTCGACTAATAGTAGCTGATGATGGCTGACAATTGTCGCTGGTGAAGTTTTTATTTTATAACAATAAATTAAAGTCTTAAATTATATGCTACAAGGCCGTATAAACAAAATATGACACTACACTAAAATCTTAATAAATTAATAATTTCAATTAATTAAAACTAACTAATATATATTAAATTAATACGTTTTTCATGGTCTCAAAGTTATTAATTTGTAGGGATGACAAATTGGTCCATTCAAATTGTATATCCATATATCTAATTCAATTGAATTGGATAATATCCATCTAAAATTTTTTTATTATAAATATGAATATTTTAAAAATTATTCAATTAGATATTATATGGATTTAGATATTTGATAGATATCCAAAATCCAATCCTTTTATCCAATTTTAAGTTTAAAAAATTTATATTTTAAAACTGAAATGAAAAAAATAAAAACTAAATGTCATAGATTATCATTTAGCAAACTCTCAGATTATCATCAGCCGCTCGTCGCTCGATGGTGCTCATTGTTCATCGGCCGCTCGTCATTCGTCGCTCATCACTCGCTACTCGTCTCTTCTCTTCTCTTTCTCTCTGTCACTGAGAAAAAGAACAAGCGGAGTCAAACCTGTAACTCAGATCTCTCTCTTTTGACATATGTGTATGTAACTCAAATCTCTCTCTTTTTCTTCACTTGCACTCCTCGAATTTTGTTTTATTTATCGTCTTTGATTTGTAGTAATAGCAGATAGCAGACTGCGCTTCTTTTTTAAAAAAGAAAAAAATTTGCAACATTCATTTCTGGGAGAGGCAAAATATATGTATAATGGTAAATATTTGCCCCGTTTTCTCTGTTTATTTGTTCAGTTAACTTGTAGGGTCTTTATTATTAGTTTTTGTTTTTTCTTCTATTTTCGCTTCTCTTCTTTCTCGGCAGCTCTCACAATGTCTCGCCTTTAATTTTTCAATTGTAAGAATGTGTTCAACTTGAGAGAGAAAAATATATGTATAATGGTAAATATTTGCCTTGTTTTCTCTGTTTATTTGCTATGTTAACTTGTAGGGTCTTCATTATTAGTTTTTATTTTTCTTCTCTCTCTTTGCTTCTCTTCTTTCTTGGCAGCTCTCACAATGTCTCTCACCTTGAAATTTTCAATTGTAAATCTGTAAGAACGTGCTCAACTTGACTTGAAGCCAACAAAAATGGAAACAATTTATCTTCTCCCCATGTGCTCATTAGTTTGCTTGTTTCCATCACTTTTTAGACCTTTTTAGATGTTTCACGGTCCATAAAAGCTGTCTTTCTCACTTTATAGAATTATTTTTTGCTCATTTTTTGTATTGAATTTTGAGGAAATTAATCAACTTCTTATGATTTATGGGTTCTGTTAATTGGGTAATTGTTTTAATTTGGTTTGTTTGATTAATCAACTTCTTTTTAATGATGAAAATTAATCAACTTCTTTTTCTGGTATGTGCATGATGCTCATCATGATCATAAATAATATAAATTATTTACTTGTTTAATTCTTTATTTTAATTTGTAGGTTAATAATGATAGTCAGGTTAGAGATTGAAAGCTTATAAGTTGTACAAGGCTTGTTAGAAAAATGAACTTTTTGTATTTAGTTTGAAATGAAGTTGTAATTTTGTATTATAATTTCTCTTTATGAATTTATAGTTTTGATATTTGTTATTTGAGATGTTTATTATTTTTGATTTGATATTGGTATATGATATTGGTTTAATTATTTCATATTATTATTTTTTATTTCATATATTTTGTATTATTTTGTGAGAAATAAAAATTAAATATCCATGAATATCCATATCCATATTCATATGGAGAAAATCCATATCTATGTACAACATTAAATGATGGATATGGATATGCATATATCCATCATAGATAATTGTGGATTTATACTTGGATGGTTAATATCCATTCACAAATGGATATTTGCCATCCATATTAATTTATTAATGCTTTTCTGTATATTAAGGGATATCATCCCCCAACCATCTTAAGAATATTGAAAGTGTAACTAGCCACTACGAGTTTTTGATAATATTTCAGACCCAGCTCGAGTTTTAATTTTATACCAATTAGCCACATTTCCATTAATTCTATTTACCACCATTAAATAATAATTTAAGATAAAATGTTATTTTGTCTTGGAGCCTCCTAAAAACAATGTTTTATCTTTTTACATGAATTAAAGGGTAAAATAATCTTTAAACTTAGATTCTTTAACGGTGGCTAACAAAATTAACAAAAAATAATTAGTTGATATAAAACTAAGACCTAAGATGATTTTGAGATACTTGTACTTTTGATGTATGTAAGGTGATTGGAGGATAATTTCTCTATGCTAAAATCAATAAATCCTGAAACAAAATACATTATAAATTATACCAATCCATCAAAATTCATGTAATATAGTGCGGCGCACTAAAAGCGCCCTGACTTGGCTACCAATAATGATTTCCAATTAATAATCATACAAAACCTAATGCAACAAAATGACATATGTGTATTATGTTTCGCATAACCCATTTGTTATCATGCATTTAATTTCAGTGAACAAATCAGTTTCGGTTGTGATCATCATGCCCAAGCCCAATGTCACATATGAGGCCATTATTTAGCAAGTCTTCTGAGTTCTGAGCATGGACACGCAATTACGCACAGAGTATGCCTTTTCACACTCCTCAAAATCCCTCAATTTTTTTTTAAAATTAAAATTACTTAAATAATTAAGATAAATAAAATTTCAATTACATATTTAAATAATTTTTAAATTTTTTTATACCCATCATATTTCATTTTTATATTTATTTTTTAAACTTTGATTGGAAAAATATTTTTTTCTTTGAGAAACTTATAATAGTTTAGCATTATAGACATAGAAATTTTATAATAAAAAGAAAATAATTTATTTTTTAAAAAAATTATGCATTTGATCAATAAAAACTTAAAAATAAACATTATTTCTAAAGTAAAATTTTAGGAGAAGATGACTGGTTTTAATCTATGTTTAGTATTTTATACATCAAACATAGGGTATGTTTTAAGAAATAACATTTAATAGGGTGTGAAAAGAATTTTATATTGGTGTTAAAAGCTACAATCATAACGACAAACCGCCATCAAACAATTTTGGATACATGGCCATTGGGCATTGGCCAATCCAATTAAAAATTATTACCTTAGAGCGGTGCTTACATTATTTTGTATTATTCCTACTAATAATCACAAGTTCTTTTGTTTCTAATCATTCCATTATTTAAGCCACGATACTTTAGCCTAGCACTTAGAACTCAAACTTTGCAACTGTAAGGTTATAGGTTACTCATAAATTTGAGCCTCCACAATACATTGTAGAAATTTAATTTCTTTTTTTAATTTAAGTGAAAATAATTTTTTTCTTTTCAAAATATAAGTTGAATGAACGTCACTTAAATATTAAAAAGAGTAAAATCTGAGCTATATTATATAAGATTTATAAATTAATTTCAGTAATTATTTGATTATAAATATCAATATACTAACCTCATAAAATATGAGTTGTAATCTAAGTATTTGTCTCATATAATAAAAAAATTTATTATTTAAAACTTTATCTTTACCGAAATAAGAAAATTTAGTAAATTTGAAAAATCGTAATGATTCAAAAAGAACCATATGAATTTACAAATTTATTAATTAATTGAATAAATTTAAATTAAATTGACTCATACAAATGATTAAATACTATTTAAGTTATTCGATTTGTATTAATAAAATAATATTCATTCATAAGTTGTGCTTAATGTGAAGAAAGATAAGAGAAAAACAAGAAAAATTTACCTTATTTCTCTACCCATTCAGTTCCACTTTCACTCTCTCCCCTTCTTTTAGGGGTGGGCAAAATCGGGTTCAGGTCAACCCGATCGGGTTTCGGGTTGTTCGGGTTAGACAAGATTCAACCCGAACTCAATCCGAATTTATGACCCGACCCGGTCAATTCAGGTCAAATTCGATTAATACAATTTTGAGCTCTTTTTTTTCCTATTATTGTAGTTTTTATGAAAGGTTTAAAACATTTTTATTAATTGTAGTCATTTTTACTAATTTTCAACTGAAAAAAAGAAAAGAAAATGTTATTAATTCAAATGAATAAAGTTAAAATGCTATAATATGATTATTTGCCTATTAGCTTGGACTTGGAGGGTAGAATTAGGACTATTATTTGCTCAATCAACAAAATCTAAAGTTCCAAACTTAATAAAAGTTAAAATGAATACAAACTTACAAAGTCCAAAGCACAATTTCTAAATATTAGTCTTTAAAAGTTTAAAACACAAAGTCACAAAATTAAATTGTTTAGAAACATAAATCACAAAATTCAAAGTTCAAACATTAAAACTAAATAAGCATTTTTGGTTCCTCCATGGCTCCATGTTCAAGTGCCGATTGCCTAGAGAAAGATTGAGAAAATGTACAATAAATATTTTCCTTAAGTCAATTTTTAAATGAACAAACTCAATTCATATAAAAAATTGAGCAAATAAACCAAATTCATAAGATTACACATCAAACACAAATACAAATAATAAATCTAATTCATATTTTTAATTAAACTAAGGGGTATTACTATCTTTTTAATTTCTATTATATCATATTATCATTATAAATTTATAATTACAAATAAATATATATGTTTACCCAATTTTTCAATACACACTTGATTATATATTTCTATTATATCATGCTTATTTTACGGCATTCATCACCAAATCAAGTTAATAATAATACTAGACAATAATAACATTTTATGAACTTCAACTTGTCTAACTAAAACAATTACAAATTAAGTTTAAAATTTAAAACTATAACAACTATAATTATAGGAGTTTAAATTACAACCAAATACTAATAGTACTATAATATCAAATTATGAATAATAATATATATTAAAAGTTACCTTTCAAACATCCATAACACCAATGTCGGCGCTCACTGCTTCCACTGTCGAAGCTTGGGATCTTATAAGTTCTATAGCATCAAAAAAAAATTAATATGTAGATGTTCTATATAAAGTTAATAGTTATAATGCATTTAAATATATTATGTATTTAATGTATGATAAAAAATTAAAAACATTACCTTCTTGTAATTTCATATGAAACATTTACTCCTTGATATCTTCTTGGAGGTTGTAGACAAGGTTGGCAAAAAGTTTAGACTGCAGCAAATTTTCAGTGCAAATCAATGCCTCAACCATAGATGGAGTTAAAGAACTCATATACTCATCAATAATACGACGCCCGGTGCTAAAGACAGCTCAGATTGCCACTATGGAAACAAGAACAACAAGAACATCTCTTACAATTTTCTCAAGAATTGGATACCTCAATCCATTCACTTTCCACCAAAGCAAAACATTAAGTTTAAGATTGTTGGGATTTTCAACTGGGTCCTTCAAGTACCTTTCCACCTCAGATACTACTCTTCTACTCTCATTCTGAACAGAAACCTTCTTGGCATATTCAAGGAAAGGGCGAGATACTTGAAAAGCGTCATCATATTCACCACCAGTAACATCCACCAAATTAGCCTTAGTTGTAAAACGTTGAGAAGAATTTGTACATCCATAGCTGGCACTAAGACCGCTCTCACCATACATCGATGGTGTGGAACTACCGGAGAATGCATTATATGCATCATAAAACTAATTCAACAAGTCCTTCATTGCTTTGGTCATTTGTTTAACCATCAAACTATCATTGCCAAAAATGATCTCAAAAATATGTTTAGAAAAATCAATTTTCGCTCGTGGATCAAGAATAGAGGCAATAATCAACATTTTGTTTATCTTTCCTATGGACTCCCAATACTCGTCAAATTTTTCCCCCATACTATAAACCATAGAGGACACCCAAGGATCAGTACTTTCTTGCAATGCAGTTAATGAACTCTCAATTAAGCCAATAGTATCATAATAAAAATTAGAAGTCACACTCAAAGAGGCAAAAAACAATAATGTGGCATCACAAAATATCTTCAAAAGCTTCACAATTCGTTCGGCACTCTTCCAATTATCTGGTCCAGGTAGGCCCACCCTTCTAACATTATTTTCTTTCTCAGCAAAGTATGCCTTATAAGATTTATTCACTTCTGCCATTCTATAAAATGCTGCTTGAAATTTCAGTGTAGTCATCAACATCAAATAAGTGGAATTTCACCTGGTAGGACAATCCAAAACAACAATTCCTTTTGGACAATTCACCTGCTTAGCATATTGTTTAAATGTCCGTGGCCTCATGTTGGAGAATCTCACGTACTTCACTGCATTTCGAATAGCGGTAACACTAGCATGCAACTCTTCCAATCCAGAGACAATAATCAAATTCAAAATATGTGCACAACAACGCACATGCGTATATTGTCTCGCCAACACAAGTGCATCATCATTCCTCCAACTAAGCAACTGCATAGTGACATAACCAACAAAAATATCATTTGCAGTGGCATTATCAACAGTTATTGCAAACAACCTCTCTATCCTTCAATCTTGTAGGCAAGCCACAATCTTTTTACCAATCGACTTCCCTCTATGATCTTCGATGGCGCTAAAACTAATAATTCTCCTATTCAAACACCAATCACTATCAATAAAATGAGTTGTAATCACCATGTAGCTCGTGTTTTGAACAGAGGTCCATAAATCAGTTGTAAGAGACACCTGCTTGTTGTTGCAAATCAAACTCCTCAACATTGCCTTTTCCTTCAAAAATAACTCCATAACATCTCTACCAATTGTTCTTTGAGATAGCATAACAAACTGAGGGATAGCTGCACTGCAGAAATGCCTAAATCCTTTGTTGTCTACAAAACTGAGCGACAACTCACCCATAATAATCATTTTATTACTGCCCTTCGACACGTGTCTTGACTCCAATTTTACTCAAAACCAAATTACTTGCATTTTCTTCGCCACCCTCGGATGTCAAATTTTGTTGACTTCCACTTTGTTGTGCCCGAAATATTTGTATGATTCACATGTCTTTATATGCCTTGTCATATTTGTAACCGCATCAAGCCTTGAATGACATTGATATTGCTTTCCACAATAGTTGTACATATATTTATTTGGATTATCTTCGAGTAAAGTGAAATGATTCCATACTGCCGATCTTTTCTTCATTGGCGGTCTTTTCTGCTTCGCTTTTGCCTTTCCTCTATGGGTTCCTTCCATTTGTACACTTTGGTCTTCATTGTCACTCATCGAATTCGATCTTGAATGTCCAAGCATCTGAATATTCAAAATAATAATTAATAATCATTAATTCAAAAATCAAAACACATAAATATTATTAACATAATCCATAAACAAAAATTAGTAATTTCAATTCAAGTTGTTCATGCTCCATAAACAAAAAGTAAGAAATTCATGATTAATAATATCCAATTACCCATTCCCCATAATAAATAATATGATATTATTTGTCTATCTATATCTTATTATAAATTAAATCCTTTAATTTCAAGTCCAAGTTACTTGTATTTTACAACTTAACGGATGATTAGCATATAATAAAATATTAATTGAATTTATTAATTTATTTAGGGTTGAAAGCTTGAAGCTACTGCACAAGTGCACATAATTACATAACATAAACACATTAAAATTATAAAATATATACAACATGAAAGTTAATTTTAATATTTAATCTACCTAATGTGCTAATTTATTCATAAAAAATCAGTTATTAACTATTATTAACAATTATTAACAATTATCAATTAACAAAACCCACCAATCAAAAATTCCTTTTTATATATGAAAAAAATAATTTCTGATGAGTTCAATAATTAACAAAATTTCCTTGATTTTATTACTAATATTTATAAATACATAATTAGTTAATTACACCAATTAAATAATAAACAATTATTGAATTACATAATAAATTATTTAGCATATATAATTAATTAATTATATAGTGTATATAATATATATAGTTATATATCGTGAAAGTGAATGATGAAAACCAAACACTTAGGCTTAGCAGCCACTTAGGAAACAAATAGACTAATGGAGTCAAAAAGCTTGAGCCTTGGAGAGTTGGAGGCTTGAAGCTTGAAAACCGGAAGCTTTAAAATCGGGTTCAGGTGGAGAGGATTCGGCCTTCAAGCAGCAGATCGGTGGCCACGGCTCACGACTGGACGGACGAGATTTCACTTAGCAGCAGATCGCGGCTTCACTTGGGAGTTGGCAGCAGCGGATCGCGGAGATGCGGACGGCTCACGACTCACGGCTCACGGCTCATGGCTGGTTGTGACTTCACTTGACAGCAACAGATCGTGATTTCTTCAGCAATTGGCAGCAACAAATCTGTCTTATAGTGGCTGGTTGGTGGTTGCAGACTTGCGGGCTGCGGCTAAACTTGTTTGTGTTAGGTTTAGTTGTTTGAACTTGTGGCTGACAGCATGTGTGTGTTAGGTTTGCGAGTGAATTGTTATGACTTGAGTGATTGTGCAACGCGTGTGTGTGCTGTGTAGCTCATGTGTGTTCTGTTTTGGTTTGTTATGTTCTGTCATTGTGTGTGTGTGCTGTGCAACAGTGCAAGTGTGCAGCTTGTGACTTATGTAGTTGTGTTGTGTGTGTGCAGCAGTGTGCCAGCGTATGTGTGTGTGGGCCGTGTGGTTGTGTGCTGTGCAGCTTGTGAGTTGTGACAAGTTGTGTGTGTGTTGTGCAGCAGGCCAGCAGCCGAGCAGCGTATGTGTATGACTTGTGTAGTTGCTGTTAAGTGTTGACTGTGGCTAAGGCTAATTATAATGCATCTGGAATTCTGAACTCTCACTGATTTGGAGTTGTTTGTACTTCTAATTATAATGCATCAATAATCAACATCTTTACATCTTCTTCTTAAATTTGTTAATGATTTGAACTCTCTCTCTCTCTGTGCCTGAGTTTATAAGAAAAAAATAAAACAATTGTAAAATCTAACAGAGTAAAGAAGTAGTGAAACACATATGACATTTTTTTTGAGCACCCGATCGGATATTCGGATCTGGTCGGATTTGACCCGAATCGATCACAACCCGATTGGGTTTATCAATTTCAAACCGATCAAATTTAAATCTCAATTTGATCTAATTCGAACATAAAATTTATCAGATCGAATCGGATCGGGTAAAATATCCACCCTTTACTTTTTTATATCTCTCCACTGTCCTTAGACCAAATATTTTTCTTCATTAAATAATCCAATCCAGATGCGTTGAATTTAAAAGTCATTGTGGAAAAGCAGAACAGGCCACGAGTTTATCACGGAAATTTCCAGATCATTTTGGCCAAGGACAACAGCACTGGCCACTGAGCAACAATTATCAGAACGTGACAAATATATCCTAATCGCCTGAGACAGCAGTGAACAGCACGTATGGTTGGATACTATAAAATTGAAGCGCGTGGTACGATATTCGTTGGAAAGTTCAGGATGTGCAGTGTGAACGGGATATGTAAAGAAAGATTCGCACGATGAATTTGGATAGACCAGCACGAGGTCGCCACACGCCCAACCACGTGTTCGAATGATGACCCTACAAATGGATGTAATCCAACGGCCGAAGATAGAGCCCGTCCACTCTGGAACTCTCTTCGCCCCTGTATAAATGGCAGGCACACGCCCTCGGCTCTTATCATCAAATCAGTCGGCTGCCATTCTTCTTCATCAAATTCATTTGCTTTCTTCCTTGAATCTCCATTTGGCACTTGCTTACAGCAATGGCATTGGCAGCTTCTTCTTCCTCCTCTCTTACAGCGAAGCAACTGGTTGGTCTTATAACAAGCTCATCATATTACTCTAAGTCTAATGCTTCTCTTGTGAAATTGGGTTGTATTTCGCCGAGAACGAAGAGGAGTCTGAAGGTTTCTACTGCTGTGGACGCCAATAGCATGCCGCTGACCGGGGTCGTGTTTCAGCCATTCGAAGAGGTCAAAAAAGAGGTTCTTGATGTTCCTGTTTCCCCTCTGCTTTCACTAGCTCGCCAAAAGTATGAGGACGAGTGTGAGGCCGCTATCAACGAGCAGATCAAGTCAGTTTCTTTCCATTTACATCTTCTGTATCTACTTTTTTATTTTATTTTCTCCTTTTTCTTTATAAAGGTTAAAACGAGCGACGTTGCTCGTGATATTATCACGCGGGGTTCATATTATTAATCCAGTGAATTATTTATTTTTGTTTAACTGTCCATTTGATTTTTAACTTATTCTGAATGTGGGTTTGTGTTTACAGTGTGGAATATAATGTCTCATACGTGTACCATGCCCTGTATGCGTACTTTGATCGGGATAATATTGCTCTGAGAGGCCTTGCAAAGTAATTTTCTTTTTTTTTTTACTAACCCTTTTATTTTTTCCCTTTGCTTTTGAAACCAATTTAATTGCGTTAAAACGATGAGTAATTCGTTTGCTGTAATCAGATTTTTCAGGGAGTCCAGTGAAGAAGAAAGGGAACATGCTGAAAAGTTTATGCAGTATCAGGTACTTCCCTCGTTCCTATTCCTATGTCGAAAGGATAACAAATCTTGTTACTGATTTGTCTTCGATGATTGGAAATCTGATGCCGCTGATTCAATGTTTTGATTAGAACTTGCGCGGTGGAAAAGTAAAACTGCACTCCGTAATGCAGCCCCCTTCGGAGTTTGATCATGCGGAGAAAGGGGATGCCTTGTATGGTAAGTTTCGTGGTCTGACTGCGGCACTTAATCATCTAATTTATTCTATTTCCAGGCTGAAATCGTACAATGTTATTTTGCTTGTTATAGTGTGAAGTAATGTCAATCCTGATTTTGATGTTCTTTGGCTTGTTGATTCAGCAATGGAACTAGCATTGTCCCTGGAGAAGTTAACAAACGAGAAGCTTCTGAGCCTGCAGAGTGTAATGTGTCTTTACCATCTTAGTTTTATTTAAGCATATGCCTTAATTGAGCCTGCAAGTAAACGTAATTTTTTTTTTCTTATTTTGGTGCCTTTAAAATTGCCTTTTTCATGACTTGACTCTGTTCTTGATGAACAATAGGTGGCGGATAGAAACAATGATCCCCAAATGGCAGATTTTGTCGAGAGTGAATTTTTGGGTGAGCAGGTGAGCTTCCATTTCGTTTCTTCTTCTGTCTTGATACCTTACTCATAAGGTTGAAATTGAATGCAAGCTGATTCAAGAAAAGCTTAATATGGTCTTGTATTCTTGCATATTTCTTATGACTATATACTCATTGGGAGAAAAGTAATTCCCTTAATCGCTGTCTTCAACCCATTAAATATATTCTCTATCTGAAGAAAAACCAATCAAATGAACTACAGCTTCTATTTCAAAACTTATTTAAATTATTTGAAAGACGCCTGACGGTTTCAGAGTGACCATTCATTTGTTTATTTTATAGGTTGAATCAATTAACAAGATCGCAAAATATGTTTCTCAACTGAGGATGGTTGGGAAAGGCCACGGTATGATTCAAAATCCACAGTTGACTTATACCAGCAGTGTCCTTTATTTCATTCAGCCTCTTCGATTGCATTCCATAATTGCAGTTGTGCAGCAAACGAATTGATCTAGCTCAACCCCTAATCTTTCTCACTCTGGACTCTAAACCGAGTTTTTTGGGATTTTTGCAGGAGTATGGCACTTCGATCAAATGCTTCTCCGCGAGGGTGATGCTGCATGATGAAGAACCATATTGTTACATTTCTCTGTGGTTTAGTCAACTCTTTTCTGCTGAATGTTCTGAAGTATCTCTGCCACAGGAGGTTGAGTGTGTTGACAAAAAATAAGCTGAAACAGTGTTAAGTCCTGCATAGTTAATACTCAATAGCCTCCTTGCTTTATCATATTAGTGTGGTCGCATTTAGATAAGTCTTTTTTATGGTGCTTTTTCTTTATTTAGTAACAGACTGTGTGAAGGGATCTAATAGTTTTAAGCAGAGCACCAAATCCATCTTCTGATTGTATAAATATAATTAATTTGTCCAATAAAAGTTCTGTTTCTGCCTTGGAAGATGATCTTTAACTCACTGGCTTACTGAAGAGCAACTTTGTTTCCCTCTCTTTCATTTCTTTTAAGTTTATTTTATTTTTGTTTTTTCAAGCATACTTTGGTGCCTTTCTCGCAATTATTTGGAAGTATATTCGATAAAATTTGCAACGAGATTAGAGCACATTATAGTCTTTACTGAGCTGCCGATATTTACATGACAATTTGAACAAAACATATATGTAAACATATATATTTTTCCTCGGCATTTCCCATCTCCATGAGAGGGAAAATTGCAACTCAAATCAAACCTGGAAAAGAAACCGGAAGTGCCAGCCCGTCAAAGTTCATCAAACGCCTTCATCTACAATAAGGGAAAACAAAAAGATTCATCTAAAACCAATTCTTTGAAAAGGAAAGGAGACATGGATTCAAGTTTGCCTAAAACAAAATCTCCAATATGAAGAAGGCCTCTCGTTTCTCCTAGTGTGGTTGCAGGTTTTTGGAGGACAAGCTGAAGAAGAATGAATCATTGCCCACATCACTTGTATATCTTCATATTCTTGGCAAGACTCCAGGTCTTTGTAAATACTAAGAAGCACGTCTCGACTTCCTGCCGTTGTCATAACAACACATAAGTGAGAAAACCAACTAAATAAATTAGTGCTGCTCTGCTTGCAATAACATTTGAAAACAAATATTTTTCACCTTTGTTCTTGTTTCGGAAACCTGAAGCGATCTTCAGAAGTATGGACTTGGTGGAAAAGAGAAATGAGCGTTTGAGGGATAGCCAGCCACCCCACCTCCCCATCTTCTCATAGGTTCAGCTCTCATTTTCTTTCTTTTTATATGATCGTTTTTCCCTTGTGGCCCCAGCTTCACTCTTCAATAATAAAATAATGCTTGAGAGCTAAACAACAAAATGCTAACAGACCAAGCACAAACCAGCACTCATTAAGACAGGGGGGCCTTTATCTTTACTCAAATTTGGTTTTGATGACCACTTAGGCTGTACCCAAGTGGTCAGGGCTGCTGTCCTCCAAGAATCTGCAACTAACATGGAGAGTAGCAGTTTGAATTTCACAAAAGTATTGTAGGGATATTTTTTTTAATTAATTTAAGTGAAGTCAGTCTTTTTTCTTATCCATGAGTGAGGAGTGGACATCCCTCGAATATTTGTGAGGATTTAAATCTGGGCAGAGCTCCATTAGCACTGATGTCAGTTAGTTCCAGTCATAATCTGATTTATACATATCAGTTATAGTCTCATGTAATATGAGTTGTAATCTGAGCAATAGTCTCATATAATCAAAAAAAAATTTAGTTTTTGATGCAAAGAAACTTTTGTCCTCCTGAATTAATCAAGCTGATGCAATGATCACGTTTCACAAGGGTCCATTGTGTCATTTAAAAAATGATGGGGACACTCAATGCCCATTTGATGAAGTGCCAAAAACAGGAAGAGTGATAAATTGAGAAGAGTTTATGCTGGAAAGGGATGTGCTAATTGAAAGAAGTGGACATTTGAGTAGGAGAGATCATTTTGGACTTAAGCATTTTTCATTTATCTTTCTTACCAAAGATTCTCAATTCTATTGTATTCAAAGAAAGTCATATGGGTCCCCAAGTCAAAAGGTTTGTTGGTTTTTCTTTCAGTTACTTTATGTTTGTGCTGCACTCCTCACTCTCTAACTATCAAACATATCTCATTAATGATTTTTTTTTAAGGATTATATTGAGTTGATTAATTATTTAAGCATATGATTAAAGATTAGTTAAGAGCGTGCTTAGGTTCTTTGGATTCTTTCGGCATGGCTTTAGAAGCTTTGCTCAATCTTACTGGGTGGTGCCACTTTTAGCAAGTAAAAGCATACGCATTGAAACCATTTCCGGTAGCATCGTGCCCAACTACTGCCTCCCACAGGCGACATTATTTACCAAACTTCTAATTCTTCCACCCAAATTCAGTTTCTTTTCTGTGTCGTTTTAATGGAGTGAAGCGCATTTTGCAGAAAGCTCACCCGCATTAGGTAGTGAAGATGAGGAATTTTTTGGAATTATACAATTTATGTTTTATGAGGGATGACTGATAGGTAAATGCTCATCTACTACTCGGTTCTTATCTGGAAATAGAAAGCCCGGTGGTTTTCTTATCCGGGTGATGTTAAGTTTTAACATTTGACGTGGGTGTCATCTGTGGAGAGGATAGATTTTCTTATTCAAGCTTAATAAATGAAGTAGAAGCCATTTAATCGAGATGATAAAATTTTTTGCGTTGAAAATAAGAAGTCTGAGTTTAAACTCCAATCATATGAGTGGAGAATAAATTGAGTTGCGACTAGACTAACCAATTTAAAAAAAAAAAAAGTTCTAGTTCATTGCTCAAATTACAGTCACTAGGAGGATGATCTCACAAAGCCAAGGATCATCAAAAATCAACATAATATTTTCTCTATTAACATAATCTTTTTTAAATTATGTTTTTAAAGGTAAGGGGCCAACAAATTCAAATTCATTTTCTTTAACCCCTTTTTTTTTCCCGAGAATTTAAATTCAAATAACTACCTAAATAAAAATATCTAGGCCTAAACATTTTTCATATTATTTTTTTCAAGATATAGAAATGAGCGAAGCTCAACTTTTTTCTTTTAACCTCTTACCTCCTTAATCAAAGTAATTAGTCAAATATTCTTTTTTCAAGTCTCTTATCTCCCTAACCAAAATAATTAGTTAAGTAAAACTGAGCAGTCTACCCTGTCAAATAAACCTATTTAAAAACCACTCAACACGCCCTCATAGTCATAACTCATTCACTAACAAGAATTCAAATGCAAGATACATGACAAATACTTCACAACAAAGATTAAGATGAATTTTTTTTATTAAACACTGAATCAATGATCAAAATTTATTTTAAATTTTTATTTTTCTTATTTCTCTCAACTAATAATTATTAATTCAATACGCAAAAACTCAGTTTAACACGAAATCTCTATCCTCGCAACATTGGTGATTGTGACTTGTGCAAAACCCACTGACAGAGAAAAAGTACCCTGATCCCCATTCAGGTTTAACCAGATCCCAATGCTTAATACATTTCAATTTTCAAATACAAAAGCGGAAAACCATAAGCCCAAAATCACAAACAGAAACGATAACGAGATACATGAACTTAGATTAAATAGTTGAAAATAACATCCACCAAATAGTAGCTAAAATAAAAAAGGACAAAGCAGGTTCAAAATTGTGCTGATAAAAATAAAGATTCATTTTTGCATCGGTCCTACTTCAGCTTTAGAGAGTGCCAATCAGCTCTAATTCAACAAGAAAAAACAAAGCGGCAAAATGTATCCAAATTCATTGTAAAAGCTTAAGCAGCAGCCTGGGCAGCCTGTCTCTTCCTAGCTTCCTCAATGATGGACAACTTAATACCCTTGCCCTTAGGAAGTGACACCCATGGTTTCGAACCCTTCCCGATGGTGAACACATTGCCTAGACGAGTTGCAAACTCATGACCAAGGGCATCTTGAATATGGATGGTCTCAAAACTTCCCTTATGCTTTTCCCTGTTCTTGATGATTCCAACCCGACCTCTGTTTCTACCCCCAGTGACCATGACAATATTCCCAACATCAAACTTGATGAAGTCAGTGATCTTGTTCTCTTCTAAGTCAAGTTTGATGGTATCATTGGCTTTGATGAGTGGGTCAGGGTAGCGGATGGTACGCCCATCATAGGTGTTGATGTATGGGATACCTTTCTGGCCAAACTGGACTGATCTAACTTTGCAAAGCTTGAACTGCATTACAGAAAATTCATATAAATTTAAAGAAACTCGAGATGTCAACATGTGATATTCATTAGTGATGAATATGCAAATAATGGAAAATATGCACTACAAGTTCGTAAGAGAATTGGAGAGACCAACTACATACATGCATAATGATAAGTTATCAGCAGTAATAATTCTTGATTCAAACAAGCAATTCCACAGCAAATTAATATTAAAAAACTAAGAGAGTACAAGGAGAATAACTATAAGTTATAGACATACTTTTGCCTCCTCATCTCTGAGGGAATGGAGACGGAAGCGACCCTTGGTGTCATAAAGGAGGCGGAAGTTCTCGTTGGTCTTGGGAATTGACACAACATCTGTTAACAAAGTCCCAAAAGAGAAAAAAAAGGACACAACAATCTCAGTACCTCAAACCAACAATTCTGCAAAGAATAGGCCAGGCAGAAGAATGAAAAGAAACTGCTACTCCTATATAACTAATAGATCTGAAATCAAGATTGCAGAATACCATTTCCAAAAAAAGGAAAAAAAAATCAAGTTACTTGCAAAGAAAGAAGTTCACATACCCATGAAACCAGCAGGGTAGGTCTTATCTGTCCTAACCTTCCCATCAACAAGAACATGTCGTTGCATCAGAATAGCAATAACTTCACGATATGTGAGAGCATATTTCAAACGGTTTCGCAATACAAGGATCAATGGCAAGCATTCCCTTGACTTGTGGGGACCAGATGATGGCTTAGGTGCCTGCAGACCAAGAGAATTATAATGAGTCAGCAAAAGTAGCTGAGAAGTAGAAAAAAGAAAAGTATCAAAATGTTTAAGAGTTTAACATGGCAAACATACAAATGCACCACCAAGCTTGTCAAGCATCCAGTGCTTAGGGGCATTGAGCCTCTTCAAGTGCTTCTTCAATCCTCTTGCCTGTAATGCACAAAGAATATACTTGTCAAGTGACCCAGAATTTTATAGTAAAAACCCAACAGAATCCCTCTAACACAAAACAAGTAATCGCACAAACAACAGCAAATGCATCACAGCAGATAAACCAGGCACCATATAGCAAGTTAGATATGTTCAATTGGAGTACCACACAACCAACACATTGCAAATTCACTTGAAGATATATTTTAATTCCCATGGTACCATAGACATACTACACATCCAAACTTCTTAATTACACAAGACCCACAAGCTAATTAAGAATGAAAATTCCAACCAAGCATAGAAGTTGGGGGAAAAAAATTCTCTGTGAAACTAATCCAATTTATTCACAGCACTTGCCACATCAAAGACATCTAAATGGAATAAATATGTACGCATGAATGGAAAACACGATCACGTAATTTATAAATAATCGATTGCATATATTCTCTTTATCTTCACAGATAAAAATAAAATAAAATAATCAGAAGGTAACAGTCATGGTGCTGGATACTCCCTGATCCAAAAAAAGAAGTATTAAAATTACGGTAATGCTATATGAATCGATTACGAAGCCAAACGTTTCCCGTTCTTATAATTTATTTAAAAACGACATAGTTTCAAGGACGTGATACTAAATTTTTCAGAAAAAATGGACTTGCGGCAACTATCACATAATGTAACTCAAATCTAAAAACCAAAACAAACGCATTGATCGGCTCATGGTAAGTTTTTTTCTGAAGACGAAATACACGTTGTTTTAGAAACAAATTAAGAACACGCTAAGGCTGAGTTTGATAAGATTAGAGAAAGTGTACGGAAGGCTAACCATTTTTGTGAGTTTGAAGCTGCTGCCTCGCTGCGGCTGCTTGTCTGTTCTCTTTGGCTCCGCGAGAAGAGTGAGAAGGTGGCTAAACCCTAGTTTCTGTATTTATAATACTGGGGGTACTTTAGGGTTTTTATTTGTTTTGTACTTTTTAACATGAAATTGAATTACGGGTAGGTTTGTTTCATGGGCTTAATCGGGTCGAGTTTGGAAACTATCAAGACGGCCCAACCTATTTTGCCGATTGCATTTGTTGCTGCGCAGAATGCTCTAAATACACCGCTCAAAATTCTTAGAAGCCCGAAAGTTTTTGGTCTGATGCCTAAAATTAGGTAGCGTTTGTTTTTTAACTTAACGACTTAAAGTAACTTAACTTAATTAATTAAATTAATTAGAGATATTTATTTTTATAACTTAATGAGATTTTTTAGATATTTTGACTTAATAAAATAAACCATTTTTTTAGTTTTTTATTTAATAAAGAAATCTGAATTAAGTTAATTACTTACTAATATGAAAAATATCCCTACTTTATAATTTATTTTTCATATCTATCCAAAAACTCACCCATAAACATTTACCCCACATAAAAATATCCCTATTTTTTTCTTTCTCATATTATATTTGATAAAATTTATAGTATTTTATATATTAAAATTCTAAAATAATTATGTATTCACTTGAATATAGTTTTACTTATAAATGTTCAAATATTATAGTATTTAATTAATTATTTATTTAACATTCAAATTTAATAAGGATACAAATATAAAAGTACATATTTCCAGCTTTTTAAGTTGAAAAAAACAACTTAATATTTATTTTTCGAGATTCAGACAAAAAAATAAACATATTATTCAGATTCAGACATTCAGATCTATTCAGAATTCAGATTAATTTAGGTCTATTTAGATTTCAGAACAAACGCTACCTTAGTATCTGTTAGATTTAAGTCGAATGGGGTACTTTAGGACCTATTTGTGTGCTTGACATGATAGAATGTGATAAGAGAAGATGAGACAAGATAAGATGAAATGTGATGCAATGAGATAATTATGATAATGAATAATAAATTTAAATTAAGTGAAATTTATTGAATATTTTCTCTCAATAATAAAATAATAATTTTGCTTTTTATTATTAGTAATTGCTGTATAGAATTATCCCAACAAATCAATCCAACGGAGGTCATAGGATAAATTTTCTTAAGGTTATGGGATTTGTGGGTGTAGGATAAGCTTATTCCAAATGTAATATTTATACCAAACATAGGATAGGATAAATTTGATATGAATTAGTACAATCCCAAACATATTATAGTCCATCAAATGTACCCTAAATATTTACCTTCATATTTTCAACTCTATCAGCGTTTCAGAAAATTGATTATTCAACCCAATCGAATTAAGAAAATGGAACCGAGCCAACACTAGTTGGGTGAGGGAACTAACCTCTCTTTTCACATGTATTAACAAGTGCTTTAATTCCTCATTTCTTTTTTCATGCGTGTCAAAAAATATTTTAGTGTCAGTTTGTTATAATTTATTTAATGATAATAAATGCTTATTTAATCTTATAAACTTTATAGTAATATTTGTTGTTGTTTAATTGTTTTTCTAATAGAACTTTTGAAGCTTAAATAATCTATTTCACCTCTACTAGTAAAAACTCAATTTTTGAGTTTTTGGAAGTAGATGTTAAATTTTTTTAAGTGTCAAAATATTTCAAATATCATCTATTTATTTAACAATCTTATTTATTATTTTTATAATATAACTTTAAAAAATATGTCTATTAAAGTAATTTCATAAATTTTTAATAAAAAACTTTTATTGATAACCAAGCAACTAAATTTTTTTTAGTAAAAGTTTTATTTACAAAAAATTTACTAACAAAAACTCTACTTAAATAAGCTCTATTTGAAAAATTATAACAAACGGAGCCCTAGTCCCTTATACATTTGTTGGAAAAGATTTTCTTTGGAGTTTTGAGAAGTAGATTTTGAATCAATTTCAACTTATTTGCTGTTAAAATTTTGATCTAAAAGAGCTCTAAGGATTTGTAACATTAATATGGCTAGACTGTAATTTAAAAAAAGAACAACAAAGAAAATGAGGGTAAAAATGGTTCAACATCTCCATATTTTGTTGTTTACTTGTGAACTATTTAACACCAACTCATTCTCGTCACTTTCTTATCACATTCTTATTGTTTTCTTTTCACATGTATTTATCACTTTTTGATCACTTTATCGACAGGTTCTCACCACTTCTCAGTCACTTCTTAACCCCTTCTTATTTACGTTGTATCACGTTCTTTCTCACTTACCCGTAATCTTTAACATAATGACTAGAGATATCAGTCTAAAGTAGGAATTTTAACTTTTCAGTCAATTTGTTTTCCAAATTTTTACTTCTATAGAATATTTAATTTTGTAATTTCATCGTGATCTTTTAAACACTAAATCAAATAATGTAACAACAGATTGTGTACAGTTTATTCGTGAATCATATTTCTGTTTCTATGTCAAAAATCTACATTAAAACTCATACATTAAAACAACAGATTGGTTCAAGATGGCTGGTAATGATTATTGGAGAACGATGGAACAAATTAAAACAAACCCACATTACTTGAAAAGTACAAGGTTATGATTTTTGTTTACTTCAGCTTTAAGAAAGAATCAATTACAACTTGTTGAAAACAATACTAAATGATCACAGAAACCAAACAGATTACAGAACAATGTTAATAAACATTAAAAAAAAAAATCAGAAAACAGCCACAGCACTTGATTACAAAAATCAGCTTCTCACAGCAGTTCTCCTTAATCATGGATGATAGAATGAATTAAAATGGAGGCCTCATCAGTTGTTGGAGCCACATCACCTGTTGATTGCAAAAACACAATATTAACTAACCAATCTTTGCAGAATAAAGAAACAGTGCAGCTTATGAGAACCCAAGAAGCCCAAGTGCTATAAGTATATATATATACCTGGAAGTGATGTCGGCAAGTGAGAGACAATGTTACCAATGATGCTACCACCACCACCACCTTCATCGTCTTTCTTCACTTCTTCATTTTCTTCAACTCTTTTCACAATCACTTCTTCATTTTTCTTCTCATTTTCTGTCACTTGAGCTTGTTCGCTTGGGCGAAAGAAGTTGGGTATCACATTCTTGATTAGTCCCCCACCACCACTATTAACATTACCCACTTCCTCCTCTGACCCAGAGCCCTCATTTTCACTTCTTGCACCAATATCCTTGCTTCCGAAAACTTCATCCTTCTTTTGGTTAACATCTCCTGCTCTGGGACTCAAAGGAGAGACCAAGTTATGAATAATGCGGTCTAAGAGCCCTCCTTTTATCTCTTCATCATCTTTGCCTCCAGCGTCTGTTTCTTTTCGCTTGCTACACTCTTTTTGCCTATGCAATAAGCTTTCTGCTTCGGGCACAGCATCTTCCATCGTTTTCTCTATAGTGTTTTTTAATTTTATCACTGCCGATAATTATTTATACCAAAGTCTATCATATAGCGGCCAAGGTGACAAGCGTCCCTATTCAAAGCATTATTTAATGCAAAGCCATATAATTTTATTACACGTACTTCGTAGATATTATCTAATTTAATATAGATAAACCTCCCTTGTATTCCCAAAAAAAGATCAAAAAGATAAATCTGCCTCTACACTGGCGACACATGTCAATCCATAGGCCCATCTGGGCAGTATATTGCCATCTCAATACAAAGTCGGTGGTGTCACCGACACGGAGATCTGCTGGGCGGCTGGGCCAATCCTGTTAAGTTCTATTTCTTTTTGCCCGAAGTCCAATGGTAAAACAGGAGAATCCACTGTTTTCTCAAAACTAGGAAGCTTTTCTTCGCACGACCCTCAATATGGTTTAAGTTTTCTGTTTGCAACACTGGAGGAAAAATGAACCCATAACAGACATGAAAACTAAATCGTAAAGCTTTTATTTCATGTCTAATTTTATGAATTTTACCATCTAATAAGATGTAACAGAATTTATAACTTCACATCAGTAAAATGTTGAATACAAGTTGATCTTCTCTAGGGTTCAAACTTTCAAACAAGTTACATGGAGAGGAAATATACTAATTCTTAAGATCCTGAAACCATCTCTCCTCTGAAAGATGACTTGATCGCGCAAAAGTTACCTGGAAGCAAGACAACTTACATTGAGGCTAAAACTTGCAGAACTCTTATAAGAAGAATAGTAACTCTATGGATCTGACGAATTTGAACCATATTTGGCTTTGACCATTGCATCCATTTTCTCCTGTTTCTCTTTGATCAGTGCCTCCATCCTCTTCTCTCTTCTGGCTTCTTTTGCTTCATTTTCAGCCTCGAGTCTCTCCACTATGGTATTGAAACCAGGAACTTTCTCCAACAGGTGGTTTAGAGCTCCGGTCCTTAGGCTGTCGAGAACACGGACAAATTCCTGCATGCTCGCATAACATGAAGGTCATACAAGGCACGGGCATCCACTTTTTCCAAAATTTACAATGCAGAACACCTCGAGGTGATCCACAAGGAAGTCCAAAGAGTTTAGGAATTAATGTAAAGATATGGAATATCTAAAGATCTAAGTAGAATTTTTTGTTGAACATATCATCTTCTTTCTAACAAACTACTGAGCTAAAGCAATCAAAAGCTTAAAATGAAACTGGAAGAAGCAAGACCATACCAAAATGTCCCAATTCCACTCCCTGATGTAAGGAGGACCTGTTGTGTGGGAACCTAGTGGCTCTCGATACCACTCTCCGCCATATGTAATCTGATCCATAGCTTGCTCAACACTTAGAACCTCCCATGGCCTTAGCCCAGGGATAATTTTTGATAATTGCAGCCTGTCCCCAAAAAAAGCAATCCAGATGCCTCGTATTAATATTAACCAATTCGTTAAATTGTTTCAGATAGACAAATCTTGTGAGAAGATTAAGAGACACCAGAATCACATAGTTATTAAGAAATATGAAGAATTATCTTCAATCCAATAACAAATGCAATAAACGAAAGTGGACACAGTACCTGAGATCTTTTGGAATAAATTTGTTTGGCATGTGATCAGCTTCCAACATTGTTGTCAGTTCAGAGCCGCTAGCCCAAAGAAACAGTGCATGACTTGGAATTCTAACCCCAGGCCAAACACCACCATTAGCTTGTAGTACAGCATTATCACGTCTCCTGCTCTCCATAGCTTCTTCTTGGAGCTGCTTATAGGTTTTCTTCTCATGTCCCTTAAGAGGAACCCAAGGAGGTATACCTTTTTGAAGTTTGTGAAGGAAAGCTGTTGCCGCAGCACCAAGCCTAACTGGAAGCACCAAGCCAGAAGATAAGTTTCGACTCTAAATAAAAGGAAAAAAGACAAGTGCCTCAAAATCCAAAAACCACCAAAAAGATAATAGATTGAGAACAGACAATGAAAGAACAAGGGGTATATTATTATTGCATTAACAAAATACAAATCTGAATCTGTTTAAAAATATATAAGCACTCATATTTAATGGCTAAGAGTGTACATTTACAGTTTAGGCATCTCCTCTTGAGTATGATACTTTCAAACTTCCAAAGTCACTCAAAACATGAGGAGTTGACATTACCAAAGAAAAATAATTCAGTCTAGTAACTTTTGAGGTCAAAAGCATGATTACGTCCTAAGATTTTCAGAGGTTGGATTTATACAAGCAAATTCTATGGTTTAAGAATTCCATCCAAACTGGATAGCTTTTCCACATACAGGCAACTCCTCATTATCACATTATTAGGAAATCAAAATATATTACTTGCAGACAACCCACTACGGAAATCATAAATTATAAATACATTCTCATGCAACTCCTTCTTGTAGTCTCGCATAGAGATTGCATTAAACAAAATGAATAAACACGAGAAAGAAAATCCAACAAACCTTCCCAAGTAGCAATCGCCTTTTCCAAGCCATAAACCATGTGAATGGGTACCCATTCATCCATGTCTTCCCCCCATATGAATGTATCCTTATCAATGATCCCAGCACCCCAAGCTGTCTTAAGCGTAATCAACTCCAACGGCCCTCTTGTTCGACCCAATCGATCCTTATAGTACCAACCCCCACTCCTCATGATAACTATACAAAACCAAATTAACAACAACATAATCCAGTAAAACTCACAGCATAAACAATTCATATTAAGTTTTAGCATGACTAGAACGGTACTTACAATCATAGTAACGCTTCTCAAGCCGCTTATACCCAATGGCCTGAGCAACATCAATGGGCCTGCCGGGGGGGTACGGCCGCTGCCTAAACCCCCAAAGACCGAACTGAAACTGCTTCATAAAATCCCAAAACTTGTCGTCACTCTCTTCTTTAGTCTTTATTGCCTTCCTCGGCATCGGCCTCCCGTCCAATCCAATGACGTGCGGCAAAGCCTGCCACAGCTTCTTGTCCTCCGGTCTGTACGGCTTATCATTCTTCTTCAACTCAACTTCGTTCAAATAATCCGCTATCTCCTCGGCTCGCGCCATGAACTGAACAACGGGACTTTCCCTGAACGATTTCCACCATTCCTCATTTTCTTTAATTTCTTCTTCAGATGGGTTTTCTTTCTTCTCGAAAAGCGGTTCCTCTTTCAGGATTTCTTCAACTTCCGGGGCGTGGCGGTAATCGGGTAAGTTTTCGCATTCCCAGAAGTATTGGTCCAGCATTTTCTTGTAATAACCTGGTTCTTGCGGTTCGGTTTCCGGGTTGGGTTTCTTGGGCGTTTTTCGTTTGAAGAGGGATGATGAAATTGAAGCGAAATTTGAAGTGGGTTTCCCGGGATTGAAGAAAGAGAAGGATTCGGTGAGTGAGTGAAAGTTGATGATTGGAAGTGGGTTTGCGGGTTTATTGAACCAGTTTTCGAAGGGATTAAAGTTGATGGAAGCCATTAGGGTTTACGGTTTTTGGTTAATAAGATACTGAAATCGTTGAAAATGGAGAAAGTACTGAGAGTGAGCTGAAGTGCAAGAGAAGATTGCGTTTAGTCAAAACGAAGAGGAAGATGCCGGCCATCGTTGGGCCGCTTAGTGTAGGACTTAATAAACACGGGCTCTCGGCTTGTCAAACTTCAAGCTTTTAAGGCCCATAAATAGTTGAAAATTGAAAAGCAATTTTGGTTTTGAGTGTGCTGATGTAATTTTTCACTCAAATGATCCACTTGGATATTTCCGACGTCAGCTCCTATCCGGAGCAACTTCACAACTGAACTCAAATAGTACTGGATTCTTTTAATTGCAGAAAACATTATCTTTTAGTTTTTAATTTTTTTGAAATTTCAGAAGTTTAAGGTAGGGTATGATCAATGTGCATTGGCAACACCCATGCCCTCAAGATTCTAATCCCAATAATTGTTAAGACTCATTTTTCCTTCTAATGTAATTGGGTAACATATAATGAAGTGTGGGTAGAACTTTGGGCAGTGTCATAAAAAATTATAAATTATATCAGTAGAATTCGGATTTGATTAATATACATATTAGTGTTTGAGAAAAAAGAAAAAATAAAAAAGAGAGAGATATATATAGGAGGGTACACTCATAAATAGACACAAATTAGCTTGTGATTATTTGAAAGTGTTTTTAGTGATACCAAAATCACTTAAACACATTCTAAGAGATTTAAATCTGAGAAAAAGTTTCAGAGTTCAGGTGAGATTATTGAAACGTGCTTTGGTTCAGAGATAACATGTGATTTGTCAGTTCTTGTAGGCCTCCTTGGCATAAAGTGCATTCTTTAGCAAGGCTTATCAAACAACCCGCTTAAAATAAGTCCATTCTAGATATTATGCTGATTTCGATGAAAGATTGTTGCTTCTTAATTTCTATGTTGATCATTTGCATCCTGATTGTGAAAATTCAGTGCTGAAAATATTATGGTTAATGATGTCACTTATTCATTCGCATGCATGATTCCGTGGTTTCTGATAAAAAGGAAAAGAAGCTGAAAAAGCAAAAGTGGAGAAGTTTAAGTTACTTTAAATGCCTTTTGCTTTCGTAACACCAGAGCAAATCAATGGGAATAAACAATATCACGCTACTGAAAGTTGCTTGCTTCATTGTAATTTGAACTCACAAATGGCTTCCACAAAGCTTTTAACATTCTTCTTTCCTGCCTCTCTATTGCTTCTGTTAATCTCTCCATTAGGTAGCAGTGAAAATGTTACAGTTTCTGTTTACTATGAAACCCTGTGCCCATATTGTGCAGACTTCATAGTGAACCATTTAGTGAAGCTGTTTCAAAAGGGACTTAACTCCATTGTTAATCTTCGTATGATCCCGTGGGGCAACTCTATGATGCAACCTGACGGAACTTTTGTTTGCCAGGTTACATTTCTATGTATTTTTTTTAATTCTCCTCCCGTTTCATTGTTTTGGATTTTCTAAACAAAAAAAGCACTTCTGTTACTTCTGTATAACCACTTTTTCTTCGAGTTCAAGCCTTGTTTAGGATAAAATGCATTTTCTTTCGGTGCAAGAAACTATTTATAGAGGATAAGTATTAAAATAAGGATCATTTTAAATGGCCTCTTCAGGATCAATCTAAGGTGCCCGTAATAATACTCACCGAATCAAGAAATATCTTGCCATTTCAGCATGTCAAATTTCTTACAATAGTCTTGTAATTGGAATTACTTTATTTGCAGCATGGTCCAGGTGAATGCTTACTAAATACTATTGAGGCCTGCACCATTAGCATTTATCCTGATGTGGTGAGTCTTTTCAGTGCCTAGATGACTAATTTTAGTACCAGCCAGTTCGAAATCTCTTAAGCTCATTCTTATGCAAGGATTAATGGTGGTGGTCGTATCACATGTGTACATTGAAGTTGTATGAGTTTTCTTCGTACTAATTATCAATAAAGTTGTATGAGTTTTCTTTGTACTAATTATCAATAAAATTCAAGTGCAGGTCCAGCATTTCAGTTTTATCCACTGTGTTGAGCGTCTCGCCTTGGAGAAAAGGCAGGCTGAGTGGATTAACTGCTTTGAATTAACTAAGTTGGGTAGGGTACCGATTGATTGCTACAGAAATGGTCTCGGGAAACTGGTTAGTTTTACACATGACAATTTCGATCTGCTGCCATTATAAATTATCTTTATCAGCTGGCTCTGACATTGATTGCATAGCAACATGCAGATGGAACAAAAATATGCAACCGAAACTGCTCAGCTAAAACCACCACATAGATTTGTGCCTTGGGTAGTTGTAAATAATCAACCACTTCAAGAGGTCAGTCCCAACCTCCTTTTTTTTTTTTGGGGCTCTATCATATCCCCAGTCTAAGTTTCAAGTTTAAAATTTGCTTTTGCGATTGCAGGACTTCGTGAATTTTGCAAACCATATCTGCAAAGCTTACAAAGGCACTCGAGTACCGGAGGCTTGCAGATCACTTCCTAATAATATTCCAGTCAATGCAGAGTCTACAAGTTCAGTGTGCTATACAGGTGAGGGGAAGAATTAGACATCATTAGACCCAAGGAAAAAAAATTCCAAGATCAAAGATTGCTTGATAGATCATTGGATGAAGATAGTAGCTTCAGTATTTAGTTGGATGGTATTGTGTGGCTGGTTAAAGTTTGTTAATAAAATAAATGTTTATTATGGTGTTCAGGTTGGCTTGTTTTGCTTTGGATTGTAGGACTAGTATGGCTAAAATAGCATAGTTCACCGACCGGTAAGGATGCTAAAATGGATCTGTGACTGTGGCAAACAAGTGTTTTGCCTACATTTTGAGACCTCTCTCTTCCTGATTTGATCAGTATGGGTGGACTGTGATTGAATGGTATGTTGTTACAGAGGGCTTGTTCAGTCTGATAGGTGATTTTGGCCATAAAGAATGCAACACTCTTGTTTTTCTTTAAGTTGGACTAGCAGGTTAATTAACCTTCTCAAAGAGGTATTCTTGCTTTCTTAAGGCGATTTTAGTGAGAGCATAGATAAAATTTTTGCAGGGATGATGCAACTATTCCATGCTGTTGGTGGTGAAAGCAGACACGCAGCTAAAGTAGAATTGTAAGAAAATAAAGAACAAGCACAAAAGAGGACACCAGAAATTACGTGGTTCGGCTTTTAGCCTACGTCCACGGACGAAAACAGAAGGAAATATTTTACTAGTGAAAAGGAATTACAAGTATTGTGGTATTTTAGCTCACTTCCCAAAACCCCAATACACCCAAACTCTCAAAACACTAGAACAAGAGCTTAGAACTCTTTAACTCTTCAAATCCTCTCAAATGGAATTGAATGGAAAAATTGAATGAGAAATGCATTCGGAACATCTCCCTTTTATAGCCAAAAAACATGGCTATTTAAATATTTTTTTTTCTTTCTTCCGTGGGCTGCTGCTGAATGCGTCTTGCATTGTTTTTGCTTGCTGAATCCATGTGCTTCTAGATGCATTCAAAGCCGTGTGCATCTAGAAGCACACGACTTTCACATTTCTCCCACTTGGAGATTAGATTGAGACTTAATCAATCTCCACACCATCCTTTCTGCTTCGCCATAAACATGTTGCCTACGTTGCTGCTAGGCCACAAGAGGATCTACTCCAGATAAACTTGTCAGTATTTATCGGTTTGGTCAAAACATCTGCTAGGTTTTCCTTCGTATGGATTTTCTGTAAATCCACACTTCCGTCTTCCACTACTTCTCGAACGAAGTGATACTGAACTCCTATGTGCTTTGTCCTGGAATGAAAGGCTGGATTCCTTGCAATATGCAAGGCACTCTGACTGTCACAAAACACAGGAATTTTCTGTTGTTTGTGCCCGAGCTCCTCCAATAACCTTTGTATCCATATAGCTTCCTTGCAAGCTTGTGTAGCTGCCATGTATTCTGCTTCTGTTGTAGATAAAGCCACAACGGTCTGCAGTTTCGAAACCCAGCTTACAGCTGCTCTCGCAAGTGTAAACACATAACCAGTAGTAGATTTCCTTTTATCAAGGTCTCCTGCAAAATCTGAATCCACATAGCCCCTGACAGTAAACTCTGATCCTCCATAACATAATGCAACATCTGAGGTTCCTCTGATGTATCTCAGAATCCTCTTCACAGCTATCCAATGCTCTCCACCAGGATTCGCCATGTATCGACTAACTGCTCCCACTGCTTGTGCAATGTCCGGTCTTGTACATATCATAGCGAACATCAAACTTCCCACTGCTGATGCATACGGTACTCGAGACATCTCCTTCCTCTCTGCTTCATTGCTAGGACACATACTTGAGGATAATTTGAAATTAACAGGAAGTGGGGTAGAAATTGACTTACAATCTTGCATGTTGAAGCGTCGCAAGATTTTCTTCAAGTAATTCTTCTGTGAAAGCCAAATCTTCCTGTTATTTCTGTCTCGGTGAATTTGCATCCCTAGAATCTTGTTTGCTGGTCCCAAGTCCTTCATTTCAAACTCCCTAGCCAACTGTGCCTTCAATTCTTGGATTCGATCTTTGTTGGGGCCTGCTACCAACATGTCATCCACATACAATAACAAAATAATGAAATCATTATCTCCAAACCTCTTGTAATATGCACAATGGTCTGAACTGAGTCTGTTGTATCCAAGGCTCATAATGAAGGAATCAAATCTCTTATACCAACACCTCGGCGCCTGTTTGAGACCGTATAGAGATTTGTTCAACCTGCAAACCAAGTTCTCCTTTCCTGTTTCTGCAAAACCTTCTGGTTGGAGCATATAGATTTCTTCTTCAAGTTCTCCATGAAGAAATGCAGTTTTCACATCTAACTGCTCTAGATGTAGGTCAAATGTAGCACACATCGCCAAGACTACTCTGACTGTTGTGAGTCGAACCACCGGAGAAAATATCTCGTTGAAGTCAATACCTTCTTTCTGAGCATATCCTTTCACCACCAATCTCGCACGATACCGCTCCACTTGGTCATTGCCATCACGTTTGATCTTGTAGACCCATTTGTTTCCAATGGCTTTTCTTCCACGTGGTAGTGGTACAAGTTCCCATGTCTTATTCTTGTGTAGAGCTTCAATTTCTTCCTGCATTGCTGTCATCCACAAAGCAACATCTGGGCTGTCTAAAGCTTCATGGAAAGTTGAAGGCTCTCCATCCTCTGTTAGAAGACAGTATGCAACATTGATCTCTGTGACATACTCCGAGTGCCACGTTGGCGGTCGTCTCTCACGAGTTGACCGACGAACTTCTGGAGCCTCGGACTCGACTGGTTCTTGTCCCTCGTGCTCTGGTGCTGCTTCAGAAGAATCTGAATCTTCTGGATTATTTTCCACATATACCGGTACAGTCTCTGACTTTTCTTTTACACTGCTATCATCCTCATCTTTCCTCTGCAGTTGATCTTCCAAAAAGATAACATCTCTGCTGATGACGATCTTGTGGGCAGTGGGGTCCCACAGACGATACCCCTTTACTCCATCAGCATACCCCAAGAAGATACATCTTCTAGATTTTGGATCCAGCTTTGTTCTTTCTTGAGCGTTGTACATCACGTACACAGGACATCCAAATGCATGAAGGTAGGAATAATCAGCTGGCTTTCCAGTCCACATCTCCATCGCCGTTTTCAACCCAATAGCTGTAGATGGCGACCGATTTACTATATAACAGGCAGTTTTGGCCGCTTCTGCCCAAAATGAATTAGGTAGACCAGCAGTCTTCAACATAGCTCTTATTTTTTCTGTAAGAGTTCTGTTCATCCGCTCTGCCACTCCATTTTGTTGAGGAGTGTATGCCACCGTGAACTGTCTCTGAATACCTTCTTGCTTACAGAAGGCAAGAAACTCGCCGTCTGTATATTCTCCACCATTATCTGTCCTCAAACACTTGATCTTTTTACCAGATTCAAGTTCCACCCGCGCTTTGTATTCTTTAAATATTGAAAATACATCTGACTTTTTCTTAATTGGATACACCCAACATCTTCTGGAATAATCATCAATGAAAGTCACCATGTACTTTGCACCTCCCATAGATATATCCGGTGATTCCCAAACATCAGAATGAATCAAGTCTAGAATGCATTTACTTCTAGCAATAGATCTACTAAACTTTAATCTATGCTGCTTACTAATAACACAATGCTCGCAAAATGGTAAACTTACCGATTTGAGCCCTGGAAGCAATTTCCGCTCAAAGAGAATCTTCAAGCCTTGTTCTGACATGTGGCCAAGTTTGAGATGCCACATCATCGTTGACTCTTCTCCATTTGATGCGACACACGCATCAGCCTCCAATAGTGTTTCTCCTTTAAGCATGAATAGATTAGCACCGATCTTTTCTGCTTTCATCAATACAAGCGCGCCTTTAACGATCTTCATAATTCCATTCTCTACATGAGTTTTGTACCCATGGCTATCCATTTGTCCTAAAGACAATAGATTTTTCTTCAGGCCATTGACATGTCGTACCTCCCCAATTGTGCGAATTGTACCATCAAACATTTTTATTTTGATAGTACCAATACCAGCGATCTCCAAGGCATGATCATTACCCATATACACAGATCCTCCTGAGATAGGTTCATATGTGTGGAACCATTCTCTCCGAGAGGTCATGTGCCAGGTAGCTCCTGAGTCTATAAGCCAGACATCAGACAGTCGTTTTCTGCCTTCTGAAACAGTTGTTGCCTCGCTGTAGAGAATTTCGCCATCATCCGAGGTACTTGCTACACATCCCTGAGCATTTGATGACTCAGGTTCTTTGCCCTCTTTTCTCTTACTCCAACACTCTTTCTTGACGTGCCCTTTCTTGCCACAGTTGTAGCATTTAACATTCTTCTTACTTCTGGATTTTGATCTACCATGATTTTGACTCCCACTAGGGCCACGTTCCGTTGATCTCCCTCTCGTCACCGATAGCGCCTCCGCTTGCTGCGAACTTGCTTGTCTGTTTTCCTTACTTTTCCGCCTGCTCTCCTCATTTAATACGGAGGCTGCAACATCGTCGAAAACTAGACTGTCCACTGGATTGTTGTTCGTCAGGTTGATGATGAGTTGATCATACGAATCTGGTAGACTTTGAAGTAGAAGCTCTGCGCGTTCATTCTCCTCTATATTATGACCCAACGTTGTGAGTTGAGAAAATAGAGTCTTCAAGGTGTTGATGTGGTCGGTCACCATTGTAGATTCCGCCATTCGAAGAGTATAAAGTTTTCTCTTCAAGAAGATTTTGTTGTGTAGCGACTTGGCCTCGTACAATTTTGTGAGAGTATCCCATATTTCCTTCGCCGTGTTTTTCTCTGCCACACTGGATAATACTCCATCTGCAAGTGCCAAGTGTAGATCAGAAATGGCGTTGCCGTCTACCTCATTCCACTTGTCATCAGTTATCTCCATGGGCCTTTCTCCAATTGCTGCCAAGCAATTATTTTTCCTTAATACAGCTTTCATCTTCATTTTCCACAACGAAAAATTATTTCCGTTAAATTTCTCAATTTCATACTTTGCCGCCATTTTGCCGATAAATACTGCACACAAGCTAGTATACCACCTTGAATAGTTGTGAATATGTGTGAGAATGTACACCAGGAAAGTTCCCAGGAAAGACTGGAGGGGTCACAATGGTCCCACTTAAAACCCAGTCTCCTTAAGCTCTTATCGCCTTTGTGACAGAACTTTCCTAGACATGTACAACAACCACACAGTTGCTTTACTCACACCACTATTCCCTGCTTTGCACCGCAAAATTCTTGGGTCGCTCCCACTGTTTTTGTGAATAGTACCGTATACGTGAATAGTACCGTATACGTGAATAGTGCCACTCCCATCGTTTCACGTGAATAGTACCGTATAAGTGAATAGTAACGTATACGTGAATAGTGTCGTATACGTCAGTACCCCTTACGTGAACAGTACCCGACTCCAAAAATACAACCAATAGCTCTGATACCACTGTTAGGAGATTGGTGGTGAAAGCAGACACGCAGCTAAAGTAGAATTGTAAGAAAAAAAGAACAAGCACAAAAGAGGACACCAGAAATTACGTGGTTCGGCTTTTAGCCTACGTCCACGGGCGAAAACAGAAGGAAATATTTTACTAGTGAAAAGGAGTTACAAGTATTGTAGTATTTTAGCTCACTTCCCAAAACCCCAATACACCCAAACTCTCAGAACACTAGAACAAGAGCTTATAACTCTCGAACTCTCAAATCCTCTCAAATGGAATTGCTTGAAGATGAGATACAAAATGAAGGAGGGATCTCTCCCTTTTATAGCCAAAATCATGGCACTGTTCATGTATTGAATTTTTTTTTTTTTTCTTCTTTTCAAAGCCGCGTGCTTTGCTTCTTCTTTCTTCTCTCTTCAAACTGTGACAATATCCATTCAAAAACCACCAACTCTTTTAGATGCTGCAGCTGCCAAAGTCTTTGATTTCTTTGAATTCAAAGTCGTGGCTTCTAGATGGACAGCATCTAGAAGCCATGACTTTTCACACATGCTACATAATTGCTTTCCTTTAAAGTATTCCATGCTACATTCCCAGTTTATGTATCGTATCGAGTACTTTTGAACGTGCAAATCCGGTTGCAAGAATGGAATTGTTTCCGCTTCATAAACAAGTGATCCTGTTTGCATCCAATGTACTTGGCACTTAAAGTGCAGTGTAAAAGCAGTGCATTATCGTAATCTCATGCTGGATAGTAATGTGGTAATAATGATCAATAGAAGTTTGAACCAAATCTTTATGGATTGGAAAGAAGGCAAACGGGTCCATTCGCTGTAGAATTACTGCACGTGAATGTTTGTTTTGCTTGGAGTATGTGAAATATATGAAATGATAAAGTACTCAATGTCATGCTTTCCAATTTCTACTTGCCAATTTCCAAAGATAGTAATTAACAACTCACCAGCCGGATCACAGAAATGTACGTAATAGTGAAGGTGAATAATAGACTTGCACAGCTGGAAAGCATCAAAAACATGACTTACCGTACACTCCATTTTACATCCTCCAAATTTAATGAATGAAATGCGCTATTCTTGTTTCTTTCGAGCTGCCGGTAAGCACAGGAAACTGCTAGGATGAAGATTAATCAAGATTACAGGACAATTTGTCTTGAGAGTTATTGATACCGAAATTCGGATGAGTTGATCGGGTTTCAGATCCCTGCATCATTATTAAATTTGTTTGGTGGAAAGCTGATGATTAGTTGACACCATGAGCAGATGTTTTGTGAGCAGACAACCCATGAATAAATAATCCATGAGCAGACGATTCATGAGCAGATAACTCGTGAATATACAATTCATGAGCAGACGATCCATGAGCAGAGAACTTATGAGCCTGTGAACACGACTAAGAGTCAGGAGGTGCCGAAAGTTTTTCTGGCGAGAACCCTTCGACGCTTAAGTCAGCGATTCAAGTTTTACTTGAAAAAACCCATACCACAATTCATGTGGCTTAACTATGATTGCTTTAAACAAAAGGTTTTTAAATAAATTTAAAGGAAAATAATTTGAAATAATCGATCTTAAAGAAATCACAGGCGAAAAAGAAAATTGTTAGTGGTAGAGAGAGAAAAAATCCAATGGGTTTAGTTGCTCTGAGAGAGAGAGATAGAGAGCCAGAAGAATCCCCTTCCTAGCGTTTTTATAGGAAACTATAGCGGTTTTTATCCTCTCCTCTAGAATTCTCAAGAAAACTATTAATTTTCAGCCACTAAGAATATGGTCTCTAATATTTCGGAGAAAATATTTTGACTGAATCGTGCTTTTTAGTAACTTATTGGTCGATGTGACCAATAACATCCTGGTTGAGGTGATGTGCTCGAAGTCACCACATATTATTCTGGTCGAGGTGACCAATAATATCCTGATCGAAGTGATGTGCTCGAGGTTACTACATATTATTCTGGTCGAGGTGATCAATAATATCCTAGTCGAGATGATTTGCTCGAGATGACCAATAACATCTTGGTTGAGTTGACTAATAACATCCTAGTCGAGGTGATCTGCTCTACCATTTTCTCACTTTTACTTTGAGGAGTGCACGATAATATATAAGCAAACAACTTTATCTTGGTTACCCTCTTTCATTCCCTAAACAAGAGTCACTGTCAGTCGCTATGACAATTTCAACATGAAAAAGGGGGTATTGTGGTCACATTACTCATTAAAGATACAGCCCAGTGAATAGTTTCTCCAGCTACGTATTCATAAATACACGTTCTGTAGACCGGCCTCTGTCCTTGCTCTCAAAAATGCCTTTTTATGAGATAGCCTTAAAAATTTTCTGCGCTTGCCTCTTGTTCTTGTTTACATCTCCATCTCATGTTGCTGCTTCTTATACGCACATAGATGGCAGTGAGGCTTCACTCCCTGCCAAGCCTGGAAATGTTAATCTCTCAGTTTACTATGAAACTCTGTCTCCAACCTGTTCAAATTTCATCGTTAAGAATCTCGAGGGTGTGTTCAACAATGATCTCATTTCCATCATCAATCTCAGGCTGGTCCCTTGGGGTGATGCAAACATCAGTAAATCTAACAATGCCTTTATTTGTAAGGTTACTCTTTTACTCAATCTTCTTTACTTGGGTTGAACTTATTTTGCATATGCGTTTCATTTAAGCGTAGTTTTCAGCTTCAACTTTAAGCCTTGCTTGCAATGCAGTTTTATTTGGCTTTCAGTTTCCCCAAAAAATAGAAATTTTTAGAATTATAAAACTTTTATGGTTCAGTTTGTTTCCTTAACCAAATGTGACGAGTTTCAGCAGACAAGCTAATGCATAATGACCTGAGAAATAAACCGGGTCATATCAAAGCTAATAGATAATCTCAATTCCACAATAAAGATGCTTATTGAACCGAAAACCCAAAATTTTATTGTTACCAGACCTTCACAAAGAACGGAACTGGAAATTGGCAAATGAGACTTCATTTTGGTGCTCCCCACAAATACCTCAGCGCTATATTAATTTGTTCATTTATGAAGCAGGCCCACTTCCCCAAGTTTTTCTTTCCCTGTCTTCCAATAATTGAAGGCAGAATAGAGTTCTATTATTGTTCTTGCCCATTAAATATTTCCTATCGTTTCCATATGCATATGTATACATGATGATAATGATCATGACATGTTACCATTATCGGTCAATGTTATTTTATCACATCTTCTTCCAATATGCTTTATTTCCACAATATAAGCATGATCCGTATACTATCTTTCACCAAATTTGCAGCATGGCCCAGACGAATGCTTGCTAAATGAAGTTGAAGCCTGTGCCATCAATGTTCTGAAAAATGTGGTACAATTTGCTTTCCTTTTTAGAAAACTATACTTGAATCCTAGAGTGGATAAAAGTTACTTTATCTATATATTTCATTGTTTCTTTTTTTATTATTTATTGATGTGCTTAATGAAACTTACTAAAATATCTAATATTGCAGAACAAGTACTATGGTTTTATTTACTGCATTGAGTTTCTAGCCATAGAGGGGAGGCACAAGGACTGGCAAACTTGTTTCAATACATTAGGATTGCCTGCAAAACCTGTTCTGGATTGCTATAAAAGTGGAAATGGAACAAAGGTCAGCTTCATCGGCTCAGTGGTTACAATAATAATAACTCTAGAGATTCCAATGGGTTCATTTTTTGTGTCTCCTGTGTCCATGCTTTCGCTGTCCGTTTAATTGATCTACTGTGGAATGAAATTGCAAGCAGCTTTTGCTACAACACGCATATGAGACTTCTCATCTTATCCCATCTCATACAATTTTACCATGGGTGCTGGTGAATAATCAAGCCATCAGAAATGTAAGTCCTTAATCAATGCCTCTCCCAGTCTCTCTCTCAAAACCTACAGAGTGAAGAACACCAACAACATTTTTCCTGCAGGACTATGAGAATTTTACAGCGTATGTGTGCAGAGCTTACAAAGGTGATGTGGTACCCAATGCGTGCAAATTGCCTTCAACAGGTTTCAACTCTGCCAAGAAGGTAAATTCTCCAGCAAAAAGAATGCAAAGATTCATAGAAGCTTCCGGGAAGCCATCACTGAAGGAACCTTAATCCCCATCTTATGGTAAATACAAATTCAGGCATTGTTTTACAATGTAGCTAATCTTAATTACAACCTAATCATCAATAGACTGAACTGCTGAGACTATTCAACATCACAAAGCTAATATACGATGCCAAAAAATAAAGAAAGCATGAACAAGATTTAAATAGAATTAATTTTGTTTACATTTTCGGCTCAAGTTCGCACTAAAGTTCTGTTGTTGCTTCAATATGCTTCTGAAATTTTTCTGCGTCTTTGTATTCACTTTCAAGAACTTGAAGTGGAAACATTTGAAGGTAAAATAAGTCAAGAGCACAAGCACAATTGCAAAGACAGCGATTATTTATTACTTTTTTATGTTTGAGTAGGTGAGCATCTTAAAAATTAAATGCTATTTTAGAATTCCACTTAAGCAAACACTTAGGTAACACAATCTCTAAGATTTTGTATAATTAAGGTCTTATTTGAGATTAAAGTTGTATAACTGTAACTTAAAAGTTACATTTTAAAAATATTTAGTAAATACTAACTGTTATAATTGGAAGGTAAATTAATTTGATTTTACATATCTTTATTAATTTTGTCAAAATTATAATTTTAAAATTATATTTACTAATACTATTAATTTTTTTTCATAATTATAGTTTTTTTTTCTACAACACCTCAAGGCCTAAGGATTAAATGGTGGGTGTTAGTATGATAAATAAATGATATTATCCTATTCTACTATGGACCAAACATGGATTGGACAAAAAGTATTTTAATCTCATTCTTTGTGTTAAAAGAATTTTACAGAGAATTAAAAAGAAATGAGAAATGAGAAAGTAGCGTTATTATCCCGCTCTTATTAACTTCATGGTGAAGATCGGGTTTTGACAAGATGCTTAATCGAATTAGGCTGGTTCTAATCTGGTTTAGTGGCCAGCTAATCTAAAAGGCACAAGCAGTATTTTTCGACTAAGGGTGGTTGGTGAAGATTCTTAGCCAAAGTTACTTTAAATTTTTCCACATTGCAATTATTTAACATGATAAATCAACTTTTATTCTCTTTAAAAGGGAGAAAAATTAAGAAATGCTCTTTAAAACCTACCAGCCTTCAACATTTATAAAGAACAAGTCGACAAAAAATGCTCATACTAACAATAAGCAAGCAGTGGTGGTGGCGAATCTTGATTTAATCGTAAAAGAATATTTCTAATGTTACATTTATGTGCTCTTTAAAACAAAGATACTTTGCTCAAGAAGGACTTGGGAGCCAAAGGGTAAATTTATAAAGTGAAGCTGGGTAAATCTATAAAGTGGAGCTATAGGAGGAAAATAAATTTTAAGATTTCGAGAGGTTTTAGAATTAAAAACAAACTCTAGTACATGCATAAAGATGAACGAAAAAGAATCATGGAATGTGCATGTTACAATCTCATGGTGAAGTCAAGAAAAGTGGCACTCACTTTCAGGCTAGCTGGGGAATTACACCACCCTCCACTTAAAATTCTGAAGAACTATTAATTTAGTAAGACTCGAAATATATGTATATATTTTCTTCATTAGAATCCTCAAGTTTTAAGAAAGATATAAATACTTATATATTTTATTTGAGATTGAGATACTATAACTTTTAACATTTAGTTGTTATGGAAAAAAAATATAATTATAAATTAAACGTTAATAATATTTAGTAAATATAATTTTAAATAATAATTTTAATAAAACTATTAAAAATATAATAAATTTTCTATCAAATAAGTGAAGAATTATATTAACATAACTTTCAAACTACAGTAGTTAGTATTTACTAAACACTTTAGTGCAGTACTTTTTAAATTATAACTGTCCAACTTCAATATCAAACGCACTTATAGTATATGAAAATTTATGTGTTTATATTAGCATATCATTTTTTGTTAGAATTCACGCCCATGATGGGGTGGAATATAAAAATAATTTAGAAGTTTTTTTTTTAAATAAAGTTTCATATTACTAGTGTAAATCTAACTGGAATCTAAGAGTAATGAAGATTTTTTGCTGACTTTAATTTCCCTTATTAGCTTTTATATAAGCACACCTATTCTATGAAAATAAGTTTGGGATAGGTGTAAGAGACATGAAAAATACGTAGAAGCTATGAGTCATAGCTTCATATAAGCATATTGCTCTTTCAAAAAATGAACTTGAGTAATGCACCATTTCAGAAAATGCTGTTCCAGTGGACATGGAAAGAACTCAACGAAGGTTAGTCTCGTCAAAATTGTTCACAAGTTTTGCTTGTCTTCAGTCTTCATGATTTTCAATTCATGAACTGTCATTTGTATTTACACCATGCTGTCAGCTCTAAATGTTACAATGCATTGGTATAACCTTGGAAGCAAATTGATATGAATGCAATGTGGCTTGAGCTGAAGAAAGGTAATAAAACTATACACATCTCAAGCCGCCAGATGAATTTGTACCGCAGGTAACAGTGAATGGCGAGCCACTGGGCGATGTAAGTCTCACAATCACCCTATTTCTCTCTCATTTTCTCTCTTACTCATTAATTTCTGAGTGCAGGATTTATTAAATTTTGTTCAGTATGTCTGCAAGGCTTATAAAGGCTCTTATGTGCCGGAGGCTTGCAAACCACTGCCCCGGGCAGCCAGGGCCAACAATGCTGATAAAGCAAGAAATTTAGACATCATTCGTGGCAATTGAGAGCTAGATTCGGAACCATTTGAAGCTGAAACTATAGAAGAACACAAGAAAGAACATGGTGATTTCAAGAACTTTCTTAAAAATCTCAATTGCCACATTATAAATCCACTTAAGATCTATTCGGTGACCAGATACGAGTTGGAACTTGAGAACACCATTGCCTTAGTGTTAAAGAATGGAGAGCGTTAAAAAGAACAGTGAAAAAGAGAAAGCAGCATAATTACGTTGCTGCATTTACTTCATGGTGAAGATCAAGTTTTGTTAAGTTGCTTAAGCTTCTTCCCAGAAATTTAACCATTAGGCTTGTTCTGATCTGATCATTCTCAGCTAATGAATGAAGCATAAGCCTTCATTTTTCAACTTGGGATTTTGTGAAGACACTAAACAAGGTTGCTAAAGACTATCCCAAATTGAATTTGCTTAACACGACAGTTCAAATCTATTTGTTGATACTGAAATCTGCTCGTCCTTTACCCGATCAGATCTTTTCACCAACGTTTCTACAATAAATAATGTGAATATCGAGTTCTTCTTGTCTCAATGATTGCAATAGTCAATGGAGTTGGAGTTACTCTTTCTTTTTCCTCGAAACCTGCGCTCACAAAATGAATCAGAGACGTTGGTGGTTTTGTCGATGTAAACCCTCCGATACTTAAGTTAGACCAAAGTGTTTACGGGAAAACAATGTGATTAAGGATTGGAAAATTGTTTTGAATGGGCTCACAGTTTATGATAACAAGTAATCTGGCTATATTTTGGCCGAGTTTTCCTTTCTCTCTCAATTTTTCCGTCTCTTTCCTCATTGATTTCTTCTTCTTTTATAGCCACTGTCCCACGTTTCCGCTTGCTCTTCGTCTCCCCTTATTTCGAGTAGTGGCCATTTCTCACGGGGCTCTAACTGCCATATTGCGTGTAAACATGAGATACCACGTCTCTCTCAACGGTTCTGGGCATGACCTAACTATCGTGATTTCGTAAGATTGTATTATCGAACTTTGGGGGATGGGTACCTGCTCGGTACATGTCTCTGGTCAATACATTCCTCTGGCTGGTACTCATCCCTGGTCGGCCTTAGATACCAGTGTTCTGCTCGTACTATTTGACTGATGTGATCCATGCCAGGGTGGGGAAAATGGCATAGCCGAGCTGATGCTCTTATTTACTTAACACTATTATTCTCTTTTAGAAGAAGACAAATTAATGAAACAAAGGTTAGAGACATAAAGTGAAGCTGAGTTGGAAAATGAATTACAAGGTTCGAGCATTTTTAGAATAAAAACAAATTATGTATGTGAGGAAGAAAAAAACAAAGGAAAAATGCAAAGTCACAATGAAAATCTCCTGAAATCAAGAAAGTGGCAGTCATTTCAAGGCTTATTGAGGAGTTATTACATAACCTTGACTCAAGCCCATTTAAATTTCACGAGAACAGTTCAATAAGATACAGCTTACAGCCAAGTGAGTGCGTTTGAGAGAGCTATAAGTACCAACCCGATGTGGGAACTTCTATGCGTAATATTTTTCTCAAAAATGACTTTCCATCAGCTACCCTCCTCCTTTCTTTCCACTGCTCTGCTGTTCATGTTCATCTTTCCACATTGCTCTTCTGTGGAATATGACGGTGCTACAATTTTCCCTACTGTAAAACTGGATGAGAAAGTTAATCTATCTGTATACTATGAGAGCTTAAGTGACACTGGTGCTGAATTCATCTCAGATGATTTAGGGAAGGTCTTTGAGAAGGGTCTCACAAGCATTGTCAATCTCAGGCTTATCCCCTGGGGCAAGGCTCAACTCGTAGAACCAAACGAGACCATAGTTTGCGAGGTCAATTATTCTGCCTTCATCTTCAATATTTGCATTTAGCTTTAACAAGTATGGTCAATTTCAATTGGTTTGGATTCACCGTGACATGATCCTGCTCCCTAAATCGTTTGCAGCATGGAGAAGATGAATGCTACTTCAATGTTATACATGCCTGTGCCATCAAAGCCTGGCCTGAACAGCTGGTAAGAAATGCTAGACAATATGTCGACTCCGTGTCAGTGGCTGAAATAATGTTCTTCTTTTCCTTTTATACACCATTATCACTAATTATGTAGAACATTTCTCATTTTTTGAACTACAAAAATATCAATTAATTTCAGAAGTTATCACTCAAATATGTATCTAAGCTATATAATTTAGAGAAAGTTAGATGTGCATTTCCCTTGCTCTGAACCTTCTACGTTATGTAAATCTGTTGCAGCTACATTTCACTTTCATTAAATGCCTTGAAGAAACTTCTTGGGGACCAACTTTGGATAAGGAAAAAGTGTGGAGAACCTGTTGTCAAAACCTGAAGCTGAGTCCAAACTTGATTAAGGACTGCTATGATAATGGCACTGGAAGATGGGTTAGTCCCAATCTCATTTCATCAAAATTTTTGCTAATGCTCATGGTGTATATATATCTTTGGATGTTTTTGTTTGCACATTTCTCCTGTCATTCATATTAATTAAACGAAAAGGTTTTGGCCTTTAGCATTTTGCTGTTCTACTAATTTATAATGGATTTGGTCAGACCATGAAAGCAATTAACATGAATGCAGCTTGAGCTAAAATACGCTGCTGAAACTGAGCGTCTTGAGCCACCAATTCAATTTGTGCCATGGTTGACGCTGAATGGTGATGCAGTTGGCCCAGTTAGTCTCTAAACCCTCTCAGCTCTCTCACTTTCTCTTGCTTTTCCTCTCTCACTCATTTTCTGTAACTTTCTGTTTGTTGCAGGATTATGGAAATTTTGTGAAGTATGTGTGTGAGGCTTACAGTGGCAGTCATGTGCCAGAGGCTTGCAAAGGAATGCCAAAATCAGGCAAGACTAGTGCTGCAGAGAAAGAAACTGCAATCCTACTGAAGCAGATGAGACCTAAATGGAATATCGGATGGTAACGTTGATAAAGCATGAATTACATACGGTTTTTGTTCTGTCCTTAATCTTGTTTGTATTGGTATAAAACATAAATAAAAAGTAACTTGAATTTTAAATAAGCCTTTTTAACCTTTTCATGATGGTTGATTGTGCAACTTGAACTAAACAGCTTTGTTTCCTGAAGCATTTCAATTCATCCATCCAATTACACAGCTCACTAATAAGCTAGTGAATGCTAAAAATGGAGGATTAAATGTCTAAGCCACAAGTTATGCTTAATATAGTAGATCAAGGTTAAAAAATTATTTGTGTTACAAGCAAATGTTAAAAAGTGATTCCTGGGAGCACCTACTGATCTGAATTGACCATAATCAAATTTCTGCTCAAGGTTCAAGATTATACCAATGGTGGCAAAATGCTACAAGTACAGGCTGTTTTTATGCTATTTTTTTTCCTTTTATGTATTCACCCTCAAAAAACTATTACTGAAAGCATTTGAAGGAAAAATAGTGGGTGTGCTGTTTTCATTTCCAGAAATGAGTAGGGTTTTGAGAAAACTGTGACCTTAGTGGTAAAAGATTAGAAACTAAAAGAAAGGGAAAAAAAATAGAAAGCAGCATGATTATGGTTGCTGCAATAACTTCATGCTGAATATCAATTTTTCTTAAAATGCTTATGAAGTTTTTTTCCCCCAGAAATTGCATTATAAGGCTGGCTCTGAACTGATATACGGTCACCTCATCTACTAAGCACAAGCAGTTTTTCAATCTTTTTTCGAGAAACGGTGCTTGGAAGAGACTTAACAAAGTTGCTCAAGATTCTCCCAAATTGAGATTGTTTAACGTGATAGAACAACTCTTTTTCTCTTTTTTGTAAAAGGAGAAGTATTAATTAAAGAAAGGGTACAAACATTAAGCTCAGAGCAGTTTTAGAAATTTAACAAACTACGTGGGTATCAAAAAGTATACGAACAGAAAAATGAAAGTGGCAATTGCAATCTCACTAAATCAAGAAAGAGATAGTCATACTGCACGGCTTATTGGGGAGTTATAATAAGCTCGAGTTAACACTCCATTCAAAAATTCAGAAGACTGATTCAATGAGATACAGCATACAACAGAATGAGTGTACTTAAGAGAGGTATAAATAACAGCCAAGTATGGGGATTTATACGTGCACATTGCTCTCAAAAATGACTTCTCATCAGCTCTACTTCTTCATTGTTTTCACTTCTCTGATGTTCATGTTCATCTCTTCCCCTTGCTCTTGTGAGGAATATGATGGTGCTACAAATTTGCCTCCCCCTAAACACAACGATAAAGTTAATCTATCTCTATACTATGAGACCTTATGTCCAGGTTGTGCTGAATTCATCTCAGAAGGTTTAGGGAAGGTCTTCGAGAAGGGTCTCATCAGCATTGTCAACCTTAGGCTTATCCCCTGGGGCAATGCTGAAATTGTGGAACCAAACAAGACCATAGATTGCCAGGTCAATTTTTACGTCTTCATCTTCAATATTTGCTTTTAGTTATGACAATCATTGTCAGATTCAATCGGTTTGGATTCATTATAACACGTTCCGAGTTCATACGCTGTTTGCAGCATGGAGAAGATGAATGCTACTTCAATACCATAGAGGCCTGTGCCATTTTAGCCTGGCCTGATCAGCCGGTAAGACGTGCTTCAAAAGAGCTATTGCCTCAACCTCAATGGCTGCATTAATGGTCTCATTCTTATTATGCAGAAGTATTCATGTTTACAGAAAGAAAATTTCATATTTGTTGAAGTGAAACTATCTGCCAATTATGTGGCTAAGCTATAAAATTTACAGAAGTACATTTCCCTGGCTCATACCCTCCTCTGTTATGTGAATTTGCTGCAGAAGAAGCATTTCGATTTCATTCAATGCCTTGAGAATAGAACTTTGAGGGGACCCATTAGGGATAGAAAAGAAGCGTGGCTAACCTGTTGTAAGGATCTTGAACTGAGTCCAAACTTCATTAAGGACTGCTACGAAAGTGGAATTGGCAGACTGGTCAGTACCCGTCTAATTAAATTAAAGGCTTTATTCATATTATTTAACACAATGGTTTTGGCATTTTTCACATGAATTGATCTGACCATGAAAGCAAATTAATATGCATGCAGGTTGAGCTAAAATACGGTGATGAAACTCTGCACCTTAATCCGCCACTTGAGTATGTACCATGGGTGACAGTGAATAACAAAGCACTTCGCGAAGTTAGTCCGTAAACTCTTTTTCGCTCTCTCATTTCCTCTCCTGTTATCTGTAACTTTTTGTTTGTTGCAGGATTATGAGAAGTTTGTGGAGTATGTGTGCGGGGCTTACAAAGGCGGTCATGTACCAGAGGCTTGCAAATCACTATCGAAACCAGCCAAGAGTGATGCTGCTGGGGTAACAGTTTCAAGCATTTCTGTCTGCTATGCTGATGAAGCAAGTGAATTAGAAATCGATCAAGCAAACTAACACAATTTCAAGCCTGTAACTGGATATTTTGGATGAAAATAAAATCTTATAGAGCATGTTTTGCATTGTCCTGCTTCCACATGTTGATGACTGCCATCATTTAATTAATATGCAAATGTAGGAACTGTTTGTTCAATTACATAATCCACTGAAGTCAGCTGAAGTTTATTGCACAACTTAACATTTATCTAGGTTCGTGGCTAATGTAAATGAGAGATATGAACTTTGAGAAGAAAAGGAAAAGGTATCTGGTATCCAGATAGGGAATGGAAGTCAGATTAGAAGTTTAAAAGTGCAAGCAACTTGTAAGTGGACTATAATTTATGCAATGCAATAAATTATGCAGTCAATTCACCTACCAAATTGCACAGCTCATTAATAAACTAGTGGATGCTAAAAGTGGAGGATTAACCCATTAAATGTCTAAGCCGCAGGTTTTTCTTAAACATGATAGATCAAGTACTTATTGAGTGATTCCATAAAGAAATTTTTTTACTGTTACCTTCATCAGAGGCACTTTGCCTTTACGTAATAATAATAATAATGTATAATAATAATATTTATTTGATATGACTTATCTAATAATTATCAGTGTTTATTTAATTTTATAAACTCTTTTTAAAATTTTTATTATTATCGGATTGTCTTTTTAGTATAAAAAGGGAGATTTGTGGATAATACATTCAGCATCTCCTAAGAACGCATTATTTCTTTCGGCAGCTCCTATAGATGAGCAAATTTTTGAAGGTAAATTCAATCAACTTAAAGAGTTTTTGGCTTTCTGTCTATTTATTATTAACATAAGTAGAAACATTTACAAATAAAGATGTAATCTGCGCATGCATGTGCGAAAAAATAATTCTGTGATATCTCATCCACAGCAAAGCAGAACCTCAAAAAGTTAAAAAGTGGGATTAAAAGTAAGAAAAAGCTTTGTTTTGTTTAAAGCATGGGCATTAGCAGCGACACAAGGACACTCTACTTATTGCAACATGGAAGAGTACAGTGAGTAGTTGCAAGAGCTATAAATACTGCACCCCACATAAGAAATTATTTGCACTGGCTCTCAGAAATGGCTGCTTGTCAGTCTCTCCCCTTTGTTCTGAGCATTCTTCTGCTCATCTTCATCTCTCCATCTCTTTCTTTCAGTGAAGATGCTGCTGCTAAATCTCAGAAAGTGAAACTTTCTTTATACTATGAAAGCTTGTGTCCATATTGTGCCAATTTCATAGAAAATCAACTAGTTAAAGTTTTTAATACCGATCTTAGCACCATTGTCAACTTAAGGCTAATCCCCTATGGCAATGCTCAAATCAGAGGACCTGACAAAACTATCATTTGCCAGGTAAAATTTTGGCATAAAATGTGCATCTTTTTGGCTTATATTTCTCATATTCAATCTTGTGTATTCTTTTGCAGCATGGCCAAAATGAATGCTACTTGAATACCATACATGCCTGTGCCATTAACGCCTGGCCTGATGTTGTAAGACCTGCAATTTTATTAGTCTTCTTTCACATCAGTAACTTTGTTAGTAGAGGATGGTACCTTTAAGCTTAATCATATTGGCACTCTAAGCAATTGCTTGATCTTCACATTTATAAATCATCATGCAGAGAATACATTTCAAACTTATCCAGTGCATAGAAGGTCAAGCCTCTGCGAGCGAACAACCAGAAGCAGCATGGAGAAAATGTTGCAATGATCTGGGATTCAGTCAGCAACCAATTGACAATTGCTATCAAAATGGTGAAGGAACTAAGGTTAGTTTCATCCGAAGAGAACAATTCTTTAGTGGCTACTATTTTTAATTTTCATAAGGTTCAGGATTTTTCTGTATCATTTTATGAATGTTATTTCAACACAAATTATGGGTTTTCCCCTTGTACATCAAGCTCTGAAATTGGAAACTGCAAATTGACATGCAGCTTACACTGAAATATGCTGAGGAAACAGATTCTCTAAAGCCACCGCATAGATTTGTGCCATGGGTGACTGTGAACGATCAAGCACTTGAAGAAGTAGGTCCCTAATATTCCTCGCTCAATTTCTCTCCCAATTAATAATTCAACTTTTCGTTTCCCTTGGTGCAGGCTTTCCAAAATTTTATAGCCTACGTCTGCAAAGCATACAAAGGCAAATTTCTACCAAATGCCTGCAAATCAAGTCAACAAGAATCAACCCCAAGGGAAGCATCAATTCTTCCAGTCAGCTACAAATCCTCAATGTTTGCGACAGTCCCAACATCAGCTGAGACTTCAATGAAGATGGAACCACCAGCATGATTTATGCAGCTCAGAATCAGCTTTTGGTTGGTTCCTCATAGCTGGTCCCCTATATTATAAAATAAACTGACCGGCAAATGGTCATTTCATTGGAATACTATCATAAACTTTTGGGCATGATGAAAGGAAATTCAACTTTAATCCATGGTTTGTTAGAGAGATACGTGATGTAAGAATGTTTGTGTTGAGTATGAATTCAAAGTAGATTCATCTAATTTCTGTAAGATCATTGATCTTCTCATATTTTGATTTTGATGAGACAACTTCACATCTATCTCCAATCAGTATTCACCCGGTAAATTAAAATTCAGGCAATAAAAGTAACTAACCCAACAAAAATTAATCGATCAAATAAAGTAATAATTTCTGCAGATAACAATGCTGACAGTACGATTATTCTCTAATGCATATGTATGAAAATCAAAATCATTTAAAACATCATGTTCTTTTATATATTCTGTGAACAGACATCGGTATGCACCAATCCAACATCCACATATGAAGACCGGAAAATTTAGAACTACAATAAATAACTTGATATGTCACATATGAAGGTTACAGCTTTACAGAAACAAACATGGCAATTCAAAAATACACAAGGCAAATGAAAGGATTCACAAGAAGCATCAATCACAAACAAGTTAGATTTGTCATCTGAAGAGAAGAATACCCAATATCCATCACAAATTTATTGCCTTCCAAATGTTATGACAAATATCAGAAGCTGCCATCTTCGCTGGGTCATATTCGAACTTGTCAATCACCTTTTTGTCCCTGTCCACTATATCTGTAAGTATTATGAGTTAAGGTTAACCCACATGCCGCACTATTAAAAAACCTCATTTCTTACATAACCAAACAAATTGAAGGAAAAATGATCAAAAAACCAAAAACGAGTAATGGATCATAACAGAAGGATACAGCCAGCAATTTTGGATTGATCGTCCAAGTTGGGAATAATATTCGTGACAGATGCATACATGGAAAGTTTCATCCTGCAACATTAAGGAAAAAAATGATTCCTTTTAATTTTTTTTTTTCAAAAGAACAGATCAATCAAACAAAAAATTGATTCAAGACAGATCAAGAAGCATATTTAAACATATTAAAGGTATTCACCATCAATAACTAGTTGCTTCTTCTTTTTCCAGGACATTTAATACTACAAAATTTACTTGCTCAAGCAATTATAATCCAAAAATTAATTGGCTAATGCAGGTAAAAAATCATAATTGAGTACAGGATCCAAAAAAGAACGTTAGAAGAAAAGGGGAAAAAATTCTGAAAATACAAGCATCAAGATAATGAATATCACATACTCAGCCTTCAACTCATCTTGCTTGAATTTCTTCAGAGTTTGCTTCTGCTCTTCAATTGCAACTCTTTCACGTTCCAGATCATTAATCTCATTGGCGATAACTGTGTTGACATAAACAAGAGGAAAGTAACAAATCAGTATCATTCACACACAACAAAAACAAATTAATAGCAACTAAACACTTATCTAAGCTCCTCCTTAAGAGCGCGTTCCTTTTTGAGTTCCTCTTCTAATTCAATCTGGAGATGGTCAACCTCAGCTTCTCCTGCAATATCAGATTTTGCCCGCTCGGTTTTCTGCTTGCAAGCATCTATCCTTTCCTGATAATCTGCTTCACAAATAAAACTAGTCAACCGCATGGTAATAATTAATAATTAATTAAAGTTTTTAAATTTTGACAGTTACTTGCTGGTAAATGCCCAAGCTAACTAACTTAATCAAAATACTTGTATAATTCACTCTCTATAGCTAAACAAAAATTACACACAATCTAAACTAATACTTCAGCTTTAACATGTATAAGTTTAGAATATTTGTACAGATATATATAGTAAATAAAATTTTAAAAAAACACGAAATCAAGCTGAAAAGCAAAGTGAAAATGAGTAACAACCTCGAATCGCGTTCAGAGTCTCGTTGAAATCCGCGTCACAAGAGGACTCAAGCGACTCCGACTGACTGAAGCAAAGAGTCAAGCTGTCAATGTCTCTTCTGTCCTTCAATACTTCCACGAGATCGTCGCTGTATGAAATCAGCTTATCCACATCGATCTTTCTAGAACTTTCGCCCATTGCAACACTATCGTTCTCTCTGTCACTCTAGGGTTTTCGGTGCTTTTTCTTTTCGTCGGAATTGAAATAAAAATTAAAAATTAAAAATATATAAAATAGCAGAGAGTTTGAATATTTGTCTAGTGAAAGCAAACGGTAAAGTGGAGGCAAAAATGTTTGAGTTTGATTTTAGAGATCTGAAAAGCGGGGAACTGTTCTTTAAGTTTGGGAAATGGGATGCGACCCGAAAAGAGGGAAAACGCCGATGATGTTACTGATTAAAACCGAGGAGCTTTAATCATATTTCAATTTATAAACATTTTGGAAGCTCAATCTAGGAATTGTCGATATGTCCGAGTGGTTAAGGAGACAGACTCGAAATCTGTTGGGCTATGCCTGCGCAGGTTCGAATCCTGCTGTCGACGTTTCGTTTTTATCTTTCATGGTGAAAAAGGTTCTCATATAAGCTTGCATGGTGCTATAATGCTATTATAATCGAAGCAAATGTATTTTGAATGCATAAAAAAAAATGAAAATTTGCTTACATTCATTTTTTAATCTTTACCACGGTTTCAGTCCATTTTTTCGCTCACCTTAGGGGTGGATCGAAACCATAAAAATTTTAATTATATTGGGGGATGGTGATACGATGTTTTGAATCCATTTGGTATTATAGTAGTTATGTGTTTAGAGACTTCAAAGGGATACTTGTGGGATTCGCAGAACCTTAGGAGCCTTAAAGGACTTAGAGAATCCTCCACATGGTTATGAGAAAGCATAAAACGCAAATAATGATTAATGTAAAGGACGCATATGATTTTCATGGTTTGGCCTATAGCTAGGGGCGAAGAAAAAATTTCTAGCTGGGTTAAATTTTTTTTTTCCGAGTTAAAATATTATCCCAACTAAAAATATAAAGTTTAATGAAAATTTCATTAATATATAAAAAAGGAAAATTTACAACCGTCTATCTGTTTGTTTTCCTTTTTTCAAAAATACACAAACACTTTTTTTTTCTCAACGTGCCACCTAAAGTTTAGTTTTGTTGCATTCTTCCACTTCCGTCTAAATTCCGTTAGCAAATTTAAAGGAATGACAATTTTACCCCTCAAAATTACAATTTAACCCAAGATAAATAGAAATTAGAGATAAATTAGATGGGTTTAACTTTTTTCAAAGATGGATGTTAGAAATTGGAGGAAAATAATGTTTGTTGCTTGCTAAATTTAGAAAATTTGTATTTATTTTTTTGGAGGAAAATAGTGTTTGTTACTTGCTAGATTTAGAAATTTTATATTTATTTTTTCTCTTTCAAAAAAATAAATACAAATTTTTAAATTTAGCAAGCAACAAACACTATTTTCCTCCAATTTCTAGCATCCACCTTTGAAAAAAATTAAATCCATCCAATTTATCTCCAATTTCTATTTATTTTGAGTTAAATTGTAATTTTGAGGGGTAAAAAGGTCATTTCGTTAACATTCCGTTAAATCCACTAACGGAAATTAGACGGAAGTGGAAAAATGCAACAAAAATCAAACTTCAGGTGGCGCGCTGAGAAAAAAAAAGTGTTTGTGTATGAGAAAACAATCAAGTGGACGGTTGTAAATTTCCCTATAAAAAAAATCATCAAATCCAAGAAAACAATGTAATTACAATTAAGCACTTTTTCAGTTGTGTCTTATGATACTTGCGAGAATTAAATTCATTTAATATCGAATCTGAATCGATAATGTCTATAAATTCTCTTTGAATGTAAATAACCATACAATCTAATAAAAAACTTCTTCTTCATCTTATTTCGAAGTGGTGTCTTGATAAGTTTCATACCTGAAAATGCTCGTTCAGTTGTTGCAATCGAAATAGGAAGAGTCAACACTAAACGAATCAATCTGCTTATCAAGAAGTCAATTTGAGGCTTTCTTATCTCAATTAATTTTCGACATAATTCAAAAAGCGAAGAAATACATTGAAACTCAACAAGACGAAGCACATCAATATGAAAATATTCTAACTGTCTTCTCAAATTTAAATATCTCAAATTGAGTAAAATCTCGAGGATAAAATCTCTCTGCAAGATTATAAATATCATTGACATTAAATGATTTGAAAGAATCAACAGGAATCAAAGCAGAACTCAAAGTAAGAAGTTTCATCGTCTGATATGTAAATCTATTATTTAACTTCGTCAACTAAAAATATATTACAACATTAAACAAATCAATTCGATAATAATGCTCCACTGTGACATAATCTTTCTGCTGACAATAACGCATCGTACCTTTCATATAGCGATCATTCATTCCAGGTACACCAATATGATGATTTTCACAAAATGATATCATACTCTTAATAAAAGTATCCCAACCATTCTCCCTTAAGCTTTGAAGAAGTAATTTTGTTATCGATATTAAATGTATAGCATTCAAAATGTCTTGAGATTTCATTTACAATGTTTGACAAAGTAAATCATTTATCCTCAAAACATTATTCATCAAATGCAAGATAAAAACTAATTTAAAAGTTGACATTGCATCATACACACCTTTAGTTTCTCCTCGTATGTCATTATTCGATCAATTGCAAATCTTCTTTTCAAGATACTCATGAACAACACCAAACATACTGATCAACCTACTGACCAAAGTAAAATGGGAGCTCCAACGAGTTGCTCTAAGTCGATGTAATAAACAAATTTGATTAGCTCATATACCAGTTTCAAGCTCCACAGAGGCTATCAAATCAATAATTTCAGCCTCCCTAATAGATTTCAACTTAGAATTACGCTTAAGAGAGGAATTAAAAATGTTGAAAATGTAATTCAAAGTTGAAAAAAAATATTCATACATCAAGAACATCTTTGGAAACTTTCACTAATGCAAATTGCAACCGATGGGCAAAACAATGTACATAATATGCATATAGACAATCTTCTCGAAATAATGCTTGCAATCCATTCCATGCACCTCGCATATTACTAGCACCATTATTGTCCTCGTAAATCTTCAACCAAAAGATTATAACGAGTAAGGACACTACATATTTCTTTTTTTAGAGTTGATGCACTAGTTTCTTTCACATTCACAACTTCAAAAAACCGTTCATAAACAAATCCATCACAATCAGCAAATTTCAAAACAATAGCCATTTGTTCTTTTTTAAATTCATCTTGTGCTTCATTAACAAGAATACTGAATTTTGCATCTCCAATTTCTTCACGATTATTTTGCCGCATTTTATTGGCAATGATATTTGAAAGCTCTTTTTGAATATCGGATGAAGTATATTTTGCATTGCTCAGAGTATTTTTCAAAACAACTTTAGCACTAAAATTTCTAGGATTAGAGGATTTAATGGACTCATCATGGTCTCTAAAAGCACATGCTTGCTTTGCAAGCCATTTAACAATTTTATTAAGATTTGAAGCCGCAATCTATTTTGTAAAATCTATTATGATGATTGTGCATTCATGACTATACCTATATATTGAGATAGATTCTTTAAATCACCCCACTTTAGCATAGCCTTAGTATAATGTGAATTAAGCCCCCTTCATGATGCAAAAAAGAACATCTCTCTCCATTATTAATCTTCTTCCAACTCTTAAACCCTTCAATTGTAACTAAGGATATTTTGCTTCTTTCTTTTTGTCAAAAAGAAAACATGGAAAACAATATGCAGCATCAGTTTTTTTATAATACTCAAGCCAAGGAAAATTGTGCATACCAAGTGTATTGAAATTGACGAAATTGTTGCCCATCAAATAAAGATGGAAACTCTTCTAACTTTGGTTGATATGGACCCATGCTGATGTATGTTCTCCTAACATCATCTTGTTGATTAACGTGATATGTCCATATTGGTTTACATAACTTTGGATCTCATTCTAATGAAGCAATATTTTTACTTTGAGCTTCAACTCTTTGAGACTTAGATGTGAGTTGTTCATCTAGTTTAACATCATCAACATAACATGAAACCTCACTTGATGATTGGCCACTATTTTTTTCTTAAAAAATATAAGAAGAGTTTTTCTAGGCTTTAATGATTAATTGTATGACATTAATTAACACCCGAAAAATAAAGAAGTAAAAAACATAAAAGAAATTAAAAAAAGCAATCACTAATAAGTTTAATTAACAAATTTATAAACGCATAAGATCGTCAGTCCGTTGCAATATCACATTGACACTATCCAAAAGGCAAACAATAAGCTTAATTGACAAGTTATCATTATATATAATATATTATATTGAATTTATGGTCTCAATTTGACCTGAAATAATTTTAATTTTATACAGTCAATTTTTCTAATCAAGTATAGTTACGACACCCCTATATAGTTCTTCTAATTGAGATAATTTAGTCTTTAACATATTACAAATTATAAATATATTATAAATGATTAAATAAATAATTTATTATCTAATTCTTACCAAGTAAAAGACAAAGAATTGAAGAAGCCAAAAAAGAGAGAATAAAGAAGCCAAGAGGTTGCACAACCATTATGGAATCTAGAACCTCGAAAAAAATAATCTTTTTTTAATTTATTCATATGAATGAGTCCAATGACAAAGTTATAAATAATGGAGTGGTACAATTGTAAATAAAAGTATAAAATAATGACAATTTTGTAAACTAGACAAAATGTATTTTTGTAAAGTTTTTAAAATTTTGAACGGGCTGTAGCCTGTCTTAGCCCACACATAGCCTTGCCACTGCTTATGGCCTACATTAGTGAGAAGAGTCTTAATAATATTTCCACTATTTAAATACAAGTAATTCTTTATGTGATAAGTGATAAATAACATAAAAATGATCTTCCTAGAGCTTATTCTCTTAGGCTCTTTGAAAGGAGCTCTATGTTTGTCCACAAAGAAGCTGATTGGATTTTTGATAAGGAAGCTTATAGGTAGTAGTGAGCTTATAAGTAGTTTTTACCTCTAAAAAAGATAAGGATCTAGGAAAAGAGCAAGGAAAATGGTCTCTTAAGGAGAGATTATGGACATAATTGGATAAAGTTGTGAGAGTTCTAAGAATGTAAAGAAATAAGAGTTTTAGAGAATTGAGGGAGGTTAGAGACCTCTGTTTTGCGGGGAATAAAGAACTCGAAAGAGAAAAAGCCCAAAAAGGAAAAGGACCTTCAAGTAAGGTTCAAGCTTGGTTTATGCAATAAGAGTTTAAAGGCATCTTTAGGTCCTTTTAGACAAATGTTAGAATTTAGTTGGCCATGACCCTTGTTTGTAGGGGCATTCGCATATTTTCCATTCGGAGTTCAAATATTTAAAGTCTTTTAGATTTCTTTTATAAGACACATGGTAATCTTCATTTAAGTATCATTTTGACTCAAAGACAATACATCTATTTTCACATGGTGAATTTTGATTTATCCTAACATTTGAAAGGAAAGTCATGCACCTCCTAAACTTTGTGACAGTGGCATGTCTATTTGTCCCCTTAGACCTTTGTTCCATAGGAGATCAACAGGAAAATGTTAGGATAAGCTTGAGATGCAAGCTAAGTTTCAAGTGTCTCTCATTCTAAGTTGGTGGTCATTCATTGGTGACTCTTACATTTTTTGTTGAGCTTGTTAGTTCTTGTTAAAGGCTTTATCACCTTTTTTGTGGTCCCACTAGATGACCAGATCGGTTGAATTAAATAAAGGAGAGGCAATTTTTGAAATGTAAGGCATCCTAAGTAGGCTCCTTTAATCTTCACTTTGTCTTAGGCATTTTTATCGGCGCTTATAGATTCTTTTCTTATTATCCATTTTTGAAATTCTAAATTTGCTCTATTCTAATTCGAAATAATTAGGCTTTAGACTAAATAATTAGAATTATCTTCGAATTCGAATTTAATTGACTGAGCCTACAATTCCTACCAATGTCTCTTTCCAATGGTTTCTAACCATCTGAATAATATCTTGAACATCCTTTTTATCTTTTCCAACTACATCTCCTACACTAGCACATGTCATTTCATCATTGACCCAAAATTAACCATTAACAATACTCCCCCGAACTCTTTTAGTGAGGAATAAGGTAAAAGAGACTATTCTATATGAGGCACGTTCTTCTATTTTCTGCCTGTCCACATGGCATTCCTAAATTAGCTTAATCAAATTTATCCATCAACAGCAGCAGATTCATTTTTGAGTGCTTATTGCTACTTTCCAATAGGTCAATCATTATTGAAATCCTTCACCTTTAGCGTGCTTAATTATGAAGTTTAAAGTAAAAATTACGATTTTTCTCTGAAAACCAATTGGTCCTCGAAGAATAGATATTAAACCATTTAACTTCATCCTTCCATGGTTCTAAGGAATAATAATTCAAATAGAGATTTAAATGTTTAGTATCTTGGCATCCATCTCATTATTATTTTATTATACTAATCTATTCTACCATGGTAAGGTACATTTGCTTGAATTTTATCTGAGCATGCAAAATTTCAAAACCATGCGTTTTGGTTATTTTGAAAATATAAAAACCCAAACAAAATTTAAGCAGTCTTGCTTAAACCTTTTTGGCATGAAGTTATGTAACTTTTAAGTCATAATTACTGAAAAAAATATAATTATGAAATAAAAATTGATAGTTTGTAGTAAGTATGACTTCTAAATAATAATTTTAGTAAAATGGTAACTATATAATAGATTTTTCATTATATAAGAGCTAATTTGGGATAGTTGCACTACTATACCTACATTTTAGGAGAAGTTTTCTTTTACAATAAGATTGTAGGGCAACTACATTGCAACCTAAGTGTGAGATGAAATCAGCTTAGTTTCCAAATCTTAACAATTAGTATTTACTAAATATTTTAGTACTGTAATTTTTAAAATATATTTACTCAACTTTAATACCAATCAAGGCATTAAGAAAATGATTTTTCCGTATTTTTATTTGCAATAGAGGTGGAGATTTTAAATGTCATATTCTATTATTATTATTTGCTATAAAATGTCACATTAAAGTTAAGGAAAAATATTAGTGTTCTTAAGTAACGTGCCAAGCAACTAATGGGCCTTTGGTTCAATGAGAGAAGCCTTGACCTTACAGTGTTTGAATGTAAAGGTTTGAGTTTCTATAAGAGTAATATGAAGGTAAGTTTCAGTACTCCCTCAATTATCAACTAATTGAGTGAAGACGGTCTCTCCTTTACGAAATGTGAGTGGAGTAGGCACCCTTTGAATATTATAGAAGATTTAAAGTATCTAGGCAAATGCTTCAGTGGGTTAATGTATGGCCGGTGATCTCATTTGTTTAGTATGATTGTAAATATTGTAATTGTATGTGAGTAGAGTAGGCACCCCTCAAATATTAGAGAAGATTTAAAGTACGTAGGTAAGTGTTTTAGTGAGTTAATGTATGACAATGATCTCTTGTAAATATTATAATTATAATATTTGATATAATATCAATAATAATTTGCGTATAACATAATTAAAAAAAAAAGAACGTGCCAAGCATATAATTCTTCTCAAACCCACATATTACTAAATATATATGTAGATCCAAATACTTTTCAAACACCTCTAATCAAATTCAACCACACTTCGTTTAAGGGTATGGGCTTTTTGGTCGTGGACGGATCGCACTAGCCACTCGTCATCACTAAACGAGAACTTATGCACGCCAAACCTCGTCCAGGGACAATATCATTCCACTCCTGGCGCACAACACTCAACGTATCCAACCAAACAGACACCGCCTAGTCATCATTTACCGCATCGTCCCTCGCGGTGTCCTTCTTTCCTTTACTTCCACGCCAATACGCACCCGTATCACGCAGACAGACGCACAAACACATGATACAAGTAAGAGAAATGAGAATCAAATGAATTAAATGAAATGATTCCACCGAGCAGCTCCTCTCTATCGCATCTCGCCTCAACAAAACCCTAACCAATACGCAACGTAAAGTATAATCCATTCTCTCTCTCGCTCTCTCAATTTCCCTCGCAGTTTCACTTGGTATATCTTCGCCTTTGTCGCTCTCGAATATTCTTAATTAAGTCAAATATTTGTCTGTTTATTTAAATATCTAGACGTAAAAAATTTTTATTAGTTTTGATTGGAATTACTGTATATTGATGAAATGGAGATGAATGTGAACAGTTCAGAGCTCTATATGCTTCCTTGCAAGAGAGCGGGTGGTGGAGAGGCTGTGGTACTAGAAGTAGCAGGACCAATCCGTTCACCGGAAGCTTCGATTAAAAAACATAAAATTACCGATTTGCCCCCAATCGCTTCGGCGACTACCGCCACTACAGCTGCTAACACGGGGAACGTCAGGAGTGCTGAAAAATCCGCCGCTAGTAACAGTAACAATAGCAACGGCGCTGATTCGTCGATCATGGGACTTGGTAACGGAAATCCGTCTGATATTGATGAGGATCTCCACAGCCGCCAGCTAGCTGTGTATGGTCGCGAGACCATGAGGAGGCTATTCGCCTCGAATATCTTAATATCCGGAATGCAAGGCCTTGGTGCCGAGATTGGTACGTGAAACTCGTAAAACGCTGTAGTTTTGAATATGAAATATTTTTGTATTATGTTTTTATGTTATTAATTTTTAGGGGATTTATGCTTGTTGCAGCAAAGAATCTTATTCTCGCTGGTGTTAAGTCTGTGACCTTGCATGATGAGGGAGTTGTGGAGTTGTGGGATTTGTCTAGCAATTTCATTTTCTCAGAAGATGATGTTGGGAAGAATCGAGCTCTTGCCTCTATTCAGAAGTTGCAAGAACTGAATAACGCTGTGGCCATTTCAGCTTTGACAACTGAATTGACTAAGGAGAAACTCTCTGATTTCCAGGTAATGCTTTCATATGCTTTGTAAAAGCTGATGCATCATTTTTGAATTACAGAATTGTTTGCTGATGGTTATTTATTTGTCCTTTTTTTTGGGGCGACATTATGTGTTAAAGTAGAGTCAGTGTGCTTATTGTCATCTTTGGAATGTTTTGAAATTAATTTTAGCTATGATTTTGTAAGCTTTTCCGTTATAATGATTTTTAGTATTTTGGCTTCTCATCAACAAAATCAATATGAAAATTTACTGATCTACTATGGTAGCATTGGTAATTCTGTAGATGAAGACATTAGGTGCTAGAACCTTTAAACCAGAGGACCATAACTTATTTGCTAAATGGTGTCCACCATGCATTTCAGTGCTGCCTGTTTTCATTGTTCTTTGAGTAGCGGCTGGAATTATAAGTTGCAAGGGTAAGAAAGGTTTTTATGTTCTTCCTTCAGTAATTTTATATGATTAATAGCTGGACTTCTGGTGTATATCCAGTTAAGGATTTTTTGTTCCTTCAGTAATTTTACTTTCTTCAATGGTTCTGCATTCTGTACATTTTCATTTTGATCCTGTCTAACTATAGTGAAAAATGTTCATGTCTTTTTATGCTTTTATTCTATAATCTTGCTTTATTATTAGTATTTGAGTTTATGAAATTTTCATTTGAATTTTATTCTTCAGGCTGTAGTCTTTACTGATATCAGCTTAGAGAAAGCGGTTGAATTTGATGATTATTGCCATAATCATCAGCCTCCAATTGCATTTATCAAATCTGAAGTGAGGGGTCTTTTTGGGAACATTTTCTGTGACTTTGGCCCTGAGTTCACAGTTTTCGATGTTGATGGGGAGGAACCACATACTGGTATAATCGCATCCATCAGTAATGACAACCCTCCCCTTATTTCCTGTGTTGATGATGAGAGAATTGAGTTTCAGGATGGGGATTTGGTTGTGTTTTCTGAAGTCCATGGGATGACCGAATTAAATGATGGGAAACCAAGGAAGCTTAAGAATGCTAGACCCTACTCATTCTCTATTGATGAGGACACCACTAATTATTCTGCATATGAGAAAGGTGGTATTGTCACACAGGTGAAACAACCCAAGATAATAAATTTTAAGCCTCTGCGAGAAGCATTGAAAGATCCTGGGGATTTCCTTTTAAGTGACTTCTCCAAGTTTGATCGTCCACCAGTCCTGCACTTGGCCTTCCAGGCACTGGATAAGTTCGTCCAAGAGTTAGGACGCTTCCCTGTTGCAGGGTCAGAGGAGGATGCTCAGAAAATCATCTCACTGTTCACTAACATCAATGACAACTTAGCAGATGGAAGGGTTGAAGAAATTGACCACAAACTGCTTCGTCATTTTGCATTTGGTGCGAGGGCTGTACTAAATCCCATGGCTGCCATGCTTGGTGGTATTGTTGGACAGGAAGTTGTGAAGGCTTGCTCTGGAAAGTTTCATCCTCTCTTACAGGTTGGTATTCTTGGTCAGGACTTTGTTCTGTATGGAATGGCTGCTTGATATGGTCATGTTGCATGAATTTTGTTTTTCGGAGTTAATTGTTCAACTGTTTTGCCCATATTCATTTTGTTATATTTGAGATTGCTTATGTTTAGAGCTCTATTGACTTGAGTATTAAATTTTGTTGTGGACAGTTTTTCTACTTCGATTCTGTTGAGTCACTTCCCTCGGAACCCTTGGATCCCAGGGACTTGCAGCCCTTAAACAGTCGTTATGATGCACAGATTTCAGTGTTTGGATCCAAGCTCCAGAAAAAGTTGGAGGAAGCTAAAGTGTTTGTTGTAGGGTCTGGTGCTCTGGGGTGTGAGTTCTTAAAAAATCTAGCATTAATGGGGGTTTCTTGTGGTAACCAAGGGAAGTTGACAATTACAGATGATGATGTCATTGAGAAGAGCAACCTTAGCAGGCAATTTCTGTTCCGGGATTGGAACATTGGGCAGGCTAAATCCACAGTTGCTGCTTCTGCAGCTGCTTTGATAAATCCTCATCTAAGTACTGAAGCCTTGCAGATCCGTGCAAACCCAGAGACTGAGAATGTGTTTAATGATACATTCTGGGAGAATCTGAACGTTGTTGTCAATGCTCTGGATAATGTCAATGCCAGGCTTTACATTGACCAGAGGTGCTTATATTTCCAAAAGCCACTTTTGGAGTCAGGAACTCTAGGTGCCAAGTGCAATACTCAGATGGTCATTCCGCACTTGACTGAAAATTATGGTGCGTCACGAGACCCACCTGAAAAACAAGCTCCCATGTGCACAGTTCATTCATTCCCACACAACATTGATCACTGCCTGACTTGGGCTCGCTCTGAGTTTGAGGGTTTGCTTGAGAAGACACCAGCAGAAGTAAATGCCTATCTGACTAGTCCCACTGAGTACGCATCTGCAATGAAGAATGCTGGTGATGCTCAGGCCAGGGACAACTTGGACCGCGTCCTTGAATGCCTTGATAAGGAGAGATGTGAAACATTCCAAGACTGTATCACCTGGGCCCGTCTAAGGTACTATGTTTAGTTATTGATTGCATGTTTTTTAAGTTGCACTCTATCTTGATCTTTTCTTAATTGAGCGTCTGATCTTTTGCGATTAACTAAACCAGGTTTGAAGACTACTTTGCTGACCGTGTGAAGCAATTGACATTTACTTTTCCTGAGAATGCTACAACCAGCAACGGGACACCCTTCTGGTCAGCCCCCAAGCGTTTCCCCCGCCCTTTGCAGTTCTCAGTTGATGATCTCAGTCATCTTCAATTTTTGATGGCAGCATCAATATTACGAGCTGAAACATATGGCATTCCTATCCCTGATTGGGTCAAGTCACCCGTAAAGCTAGCCGATGCTGTTAACAAAGTGATAGTTCCTGATTTCCAGCCCAAGGAAAATGTAAAGATTGAGACAGATGAGAAAGCCACAAGTATGTCCACTGGATCAATTGATGATGCTGTAGTAATCAATGAGTTGGTCCAAAAGTTAGAAAAATGCCAGAAGCAGCTGCCAACAGGTTTCAAGATGAACCCAATCCAGTTCGAAAAGGTTAATGTTATTTGGTTTTTATTATATTTTATATGTAATATACTGTAATGCTATCATCCAGTTTTTGTTCTGTTTCTTACCCCAAACTAGGAGGTCTTGGGCTGCAGTGTTGTTGTCAATCTGTAAGAACCTTTTGATGTAGTTTTGCTTGTTGGTGTCGGAGAGAACCTATGCCTCCTAAATGACTACCGTGCACTAGTTCTTGTTTGGTTTTATATATATTTAAACACATAAAACTTTCTTCTTCTTTTTTTTTGGGGGCGGGAAAAAGGACTCATAAAAAGGTTTGGTTCTTAAGAATTGGGTGCAAAGCTCTTCCCCTTGGTTACAGATGAGTTTAGCAGTCCCCAAACCATGAGCTTTGGGCCTTTAGTTTTGTTAATCTTGATTGTAACACTAGGTTTATTTATAGATAATGTTTGAGGACGGGTCGGTTTGTTTTGGAAGACCTAAGCTATTGGAGTTTAATATTCTTCATTACAACATTGTTTTCTCTTTCTCATACTGAGCTTGATGGTTTATGAAGTACCTGGGGAGGGTGATCCATAGTCAGGAAAATTTCCCTATTGAGCTTGGTGGACTTGATCATTAACACCTTTTGAAAAATAAGTTCAATTATGTCCAAAAGAAGGAAATTGACTTGTTTCATGTGGATGTTTGGTGGTGTCTGATGTATAGGATATCTATACTTGATAATCATCATTCCACTGTTCAGGCCTCATAACCTGTCATTGAGTTTCTTTTTCTTTAAATAAATATTTGCGGATTTATAGTCTAGTTTCTAGTTTCTTACTTGTATTGGATATATATCTGATTTTGCAGGATGATGATACAAACTTTCACATGGACTTAATAGCTGGCCTTGCAAACATGAGGGCAAGGAACTATGGCATCCCTGAAGTTGACAAGCTCAAGGCCAAGTTCATTGCAGGGAGGATTATCCCAGCAATTGCAACCTCTACTGCCATGGCAACTGGTCTTGTGTGCTTGGAGCTTTATAAGGTTCTGGATGGTGGGCACAAACTGGAAGACTACCGAAATACCTTTGCCAATCTGGCCCTCCCTCTGTTCTCGATGGCTGAGCCAGTTCCACCTAAGGTGTTCAAGCATCAGGATATGAGCTGGACTGTGTGGGACCGGTGGATTTTGCGGGACAACCCTACACTAAGACAACTTCTTCAGTGGCTGCAGGACAAGGGCTTGAATGCTTACAGCATCTCCTATGGGAGTTGCTTGCTTTTTAACAGCATGTTTCCGAGGCACAAAGAAAGGATGGACAAGAAGGTGGTGGATCTGGTTAGGGATGTGGCCAAGGCAGAACTGCCTCCATATCGACAACATTTTGATGTGGTAGTCGCATGCGAGGATGAAGATGACAATGATATTGATATACCTCAAATCTCAATTTACTTTAGTTAGGTGTTTCCGTCTAGTTAATTAGTTGACATTTATTGGTAGGATGAAAAATGAATGATATGCTTTGTGAACATGAGCAGATGTACTGGGTTTGTTATGGTGACTAAATATTCTCCTATCAATCAGTAGCTTATTCAGTTCCATTAGAGTAGAATGTTTGAGTTGTTTATGATTCGAGTCACGGCATGTGCTGAATTTTCAGTCTTGATCTTTCTGTGATGCATGATTATTGTGAATTCAAGCGACGGGGAGGGCTACTGTTACAGAGTAGCATTTACGGAGTCAAATTCGAGAGAGAATAGACAGATGATAAATGTCTGAAAGCTGAAGGTGCAGGTAAATATCTTGTCCTTTTTCAGATTAATAGAAATATTTCTTTTAGATTCTTGGTTCTGGTTGTTATTAATTCTCAACAGTATAATTTTTAAATGGAAAATTACCGGAGGTAAATTATTGGGATATCTTCTATTGAGGTGTTAGTCTTTACGGCGTATAAAATGGTAGCACAATTTTGAGATGCTAGTTAATCAATGTTAGAAGGGATCACACGCTAAGATCCAACTAAAATGTGAATTCTTGGACGGATCATGTTCAGTTCTTGGTGAAATAACAACACTAGGGCCTTGAAGGACTGCTTTTTTCAGAATTCAGGATGTCTATAGTCATTCTATTGATTTAATCATTTTTTCTTGCACAATAACAACATAATTAATCTGTACATCATAAAGAAAAGGCATGGTGTGCACGCCATGCATATGTACTCTCAGAGTTTCATTTTTCCCTTCACCTAATCATATAGCTTTAACTTCTCCAAGCAGAGACTCTCACTAGTGGTGTTCCTCTCCACTCGAGAATAATTTCATTCTTACTGTGTCCTCCAATTGTCACTTCATATGAGCTTTCCCCTTTCATCAATTCTTTGGCTTCCATCAAAAAATCTTTACTCACATCACATTTCTCCAATCCAATTCCTGCCTGAAGATGATACCCTTGCCTTATTTCCTCCCATTTTTGCAACCAACCATGGGAGGAGATGTAAGGTGCCACAAAAAGACACTCCATGGCCATTCTTGCTCCCACAAGTTGTGTCGGAAAACTTGTTTTCATTGATTCTAAAACAGCTTGGTAATGCTCTAGATACCCTTCAAAAAATGACCCAAAACCTGAACTGCCAATCAATTTCTCACAAGCATCTCCATCTGCTAAAGTTACAATACCTCCGCTTCTGCATAACATTTCCTTGGCAACTTGTAGAAACTCTATAACATGCTTTCTGCTTCTGCTTCTTCCCATGTGCGGAAGCTCTACAATGCAGTTAAACACCGACCATTCTTTGCTGCAACCTTTTTTCTTCCTCTTCATCTCCCACACCAATTCCTCAAAATCCATCTCCTCCACCTTCAAATTTAGGGCAAAATCTCTTGCATAATCACATAGTTGCGTTCTTGTCTCCTCAAAACTCCATTGCCTTGGTACACGAGCAAATTCACTATCCTCTATCTTTACCGATGTCAATCTCAGTGTTCTATTCTGTCGCGCCATGGCCTCAATCATTGAAGGCCACTGAATCCCTTCTCCCATGTCAAAGTCCACTATGTGTACATGCTCAGCATCATCCGGTATAGACTCAAGGATTGCAGAGTTTGCCGCGAAGTGAGCAAACCTTCCATATGGGAAAATTTGGTAAAATGCCTTGAAGGCCGCCTCAAAGTTTTTTCTTGATTCTTGCAGCAAATAATCCCCTTTCTTTTCAAAGTCGGGGGATAAGTTGTATGCAAGGCGCTCCAAGGTTTCACCTGCTGGACTAGCTTTATCGCTTAAGCATCTGATGATCACGTCCGCGAGCTCTCTCTGCTCCTTCTCTACAGCTTCTCCATAAGCCTGGAGAAGATGCAGAACCCCCAATTGATTGTCAATTTCCATATCTTCTCCCAGGAAAGTCACCGTTGAGTCCATTGAAGCCTCGCTTGATTTCGTTGGTGTACTAGGAGAAGAAACTTGTGAAAGAAGGCTTAAACTTCCCTCGCTATTATCAAAACTTGTGCCAAAATCTTTGACTTTGTCACTAAAAACAGACTCAAAATTTCCCAATTCCATGGAAAATTCATTCATCATGGCTTGTAATTCATCATCACAAGGTGGAAATGGGATCATTTCATTAGAAAACAGGTAAGAAAGATTCGATGTCAATGAATAATCTGAGGTATCATCGTCAAAGTTGAAATCACAGGTTCCCAATTCATCATCAAGAGTTGAATTGATGACTGTGTGAAACGGCCAAAAGGGCTGAAGAAACTCTTGTTGCGTCATGTTTAATTTGATGATGATGCTGAAAGAGTAACTAAGAAAGGGAATTAATGAGATTTTTGTTTGGGTTGAATTGTGATGACAAATACCCTTTACTAGTATTTATACGAAGGGAAAAATGAATATAAAAATGAATCATTTTTAATTATGAGAAGCTACCGATCACCATCACCCTTCTTTCATAGAGTTTTAATCAACCTAAGGTTCCCTGGTAAGCCCTCTTCCTGTTTCTTGGCAGGTTCTTGAAGATTGGGACGTTTGCATGTAAATTTCATAAAAATAATTTTTAATGGAGAAATTAGTTAGGTAACTTTTCGTATCAATTCACTGTAATTACCTTTTCTGCATTTTAATGAAGGACCGGAATTCTCATTATATATATATATATATATAGTGAGTGTTTCGTAATTTATGTTGGAAAATTTTAATATATGTATATAGGCTGTGGCATTGATTGGTTCTTCAGTATCCCAGGGGAGAGAAATTAATCCTCTGCATAAAACGACGCCTGGCCGTTCTACCATATGAAAACAAAATAGACCTCTACGTGAAGTGGCATCGAATGTATCTAAATTATTTTTTAGCTTCTAATGATGGACAAGCATATACATACAATAAAATATTATCTAATGATGGACAGGCATATACATAGAATAAAATATTATCCAAGGTTGCATGAAAACTTCATAAACACTACACTTAAATTGATAAGGTCAAATCATTATTATTTTCTTTTACATTTAATGTTTTTACGTCCCTTTTGAAATGTTTGATTGAATACCAAACACAATTATCTATTTTTATATAGGAATATATGACTATAATAATGATTTGATTAATTAAATTAATGTGGGTGGTGTAAATGTTCCTTTCATGTTTATGAGAGTAGAAATTTAAGTTGTGTTATGGTAGATTTCATCTAAAGATGATCCCAGTAAATGTTTGATGTGAGTATGAATATGTATATATGCATTAGGCATTGTACATGAGTATTAAATTAATTAGAATTAAAATTTATTTTAATAATATGTTTATTTTTCTTTAAAAAATGGGAATAAGCAAAGGGCAAAACATCAATTTACATGTCTATGATCAAGTCTGTTAGGTTTTAATGGTGTATTCTAATGGTTGCAATTTGATGACTTGCAGAAAGAATGGATTCAAATTGATGAATGTTGATGAACATGGGGACAGGTAGAAATTATTCGTTATTGTTGTTGTTGTTATAATTATAATAACGATGATGATGTTATGTCAATCTCTAATAAAAATATTAATTTTCATATGTAAGAAAAAAGAAAAATAACTACATTATTATGATTTATACATATAATAAATTAGCGAAAAATGACATCTAAATTCAAATTAAAATGGACAACGATCCTCTCTTAGTGAAATAAATGGCCAATATTGAATTTTGAAGTTTGACATTTGACAATCAAAGTCATCTTTGTTTCACTTTATTTAATTTGAGACAGTTGTTTTTCTCTAGATTTGAAAGATTAGAGGAAAAAAAAAAATTAAGAGATGATCCTAATCCTAAAAAAAATATAAAACAAAATGAATCACTTTTAAAATCTTCACAAGTAATTTTGGACTTTGGAATAAAATTTTTATGAATATTCTTACTCTCTTTGGTAAATTTAGCATTAAGGAAATAAAAATTGAAGTCAATATTGTAAACTACGGGTAAATATTTACCAACCATCTGAAGTTTCATAGTTTATAAAAAATATACAAGTACTTTTTTTTTCTTTTGTAGTTATCCACTTAAAATTTATAAAGAATACCAATTAATTACTCTTCCGCCAGAAAAGATGGATGATATTATAGGAGTAGTTTAGTTAATTAGCAAAATCACAATTTGTTGCAGGATTTTCATTTTTTTTTTGGGGGTTTATGATCCAAATACTCCATTATTCATTCACTTCGAGCCCCAATTTGCGTGAAGAAGAAACTCGCTTCCACTATCCAATCCCGACATTATTTTTCACCAAAGTCCTTGTATTTTTTACTGCGAAACAAACTTTGAATGTTGAATATCTGTTGATTCGATTTTGATGGGGCAATTTTGGGGTTTTCAAAATCGAAGTGTGATATAAAATGAAACCGAGAGAAAAGAAAAAATGAAAAAAATGAATGATGTGTGTTTGTTGAAGTTAATTGATAAGAGTGGGTAAGAAATTGAAGCAGTTTGAGAAAGAATCGAATGGCTCTGGGTGAGGGGTAATTTTGGCCTTTTGGGGGGTTTTCAAAATTGAATTGAAACTCTGAAATGGAACCAAGGAAAATCATGAATGATATGTGGAAAAGTATTTGGTGAAGTCAATTTGATGAGAAGAAGTATGAAATTGAAGCAATTTGAGAAAGGACTTATAATTTTTTTCCCCCCTTATGTTGGTAACAAAGGATTTGTTATAAACCCTACAAATTTAAGGAAGGACGGAAAGGATAATGGAGGAGAATAGTTTTATTTATTTATTTTTTATTGTACAAAGTCACAAATGCCTTATCTTAGAGGTAAAATAGCCATCGTGCTGATATTCTATTAAATACTCTAATGGTGTTAAAAAAAAGTGGAGTATTGATACGTTTTATTTTGTTATATGTACATCTAACTACCATAAAATTTGATATATTCTTTACATCATCTTTGTTTTTAGATTTGTATCAATCAATCACTTTGACACTAAAAATAAACATTTTACCCGAAAATATATTGAAAGATTATTTTATTCAACAAAATTTATGAAAAAAATAAAATAAAATTATAAGAACATCCCTAAATTCAATAAAAAAATAAATATCAAAATCTAAGATGATAAATTTTAAATGAAAATATAATCATAAAAAATTCACGCTTGTAATTATATTTTTTTGTAATTATAATTTCATTTAATGTTTGTAATTAAATTAAGTATAGGGAAATTTATAAAAATTAGCATGAAGAGAAAAGCTCCTATAATTATTGTTATAATTAATATTAAGAAACTTTCCTATACAAATTAAATGAAATTATAATTACAGAAAATTAACATGAAAATTATAAAAAAATTAACATATTGGATTTGAGATTAGTTTATTTTATTAAATTTAGATGTATTTTTTTAATTATAATTTTTTATTTTTAAAAAATTTATAGAATAAAATGGTTTTTTAATTCATTTAGGAATTAAAATTATTATTTTTTAGTGTCAAAGTGGTTGATTGATACAAGCTCAAAAATAAAAGGTGATGTAAAAAATATTTTAAAAATTTATAATAATTAGATGTATATATGACAAAATAAATATGGCGTAGAGGAAATTTTATAATAATTAGATGTATAATTTTATAATAATAATTAGATGTATCTGCAAAACATCGTTTTGAGTTTTTAATTTCGAACCACATTTTGTGTATATTTTTGTTGCTTTTTTGTCGAGGTTTGGTTCGCTTTGCATGTTTCATGCCACGAGCTGTGAAAAAATAGAGACTTAAACACGAAAGCCAATAATTTGGGACTACTTAACTAATTCATGCAATTTACATATTCACAAATTATGAAAGTGATTACATATATTATTTTGGATAATGATTTGCCACCGTATCTGAATCTTTTTAAAATTTTTATTTTCATTAGACCCAATAAATATCCTCTATGATTTATCTAATTACTTGCATCATAGCATAGTTTATTTCCATTAATATTTGACTACAGAAATCCATTAGAATATAGTTTATCTATATAATATAGTTATTTCGTGGGACGTATTTCTAATTGTGGAATAAAATAAAATTCGAATGTTAAAAAAAAATGTATATTGAACCGATTCATTTAGAAGTCTGATTTATATCCTCTTAGAGATTTTTTTTTTCAATTTTCCTTATATGGACGGATAATGCTAAAATATTGCCCCTCATTGAGTATTCGTATTCTCTCACTTGAGCGGCCGAATAATATCTTAAATATAAAATTGGCTGGAATCCTGACAAAAAAATTAAAAAAAAAAGGCTTTGAAATTAAAACATACATGAATGAACTGCATGATATTGATAATAGATTCCGTATTAGCGGCCGTTAATTAATCGAATTTGTATCAAGTAGCTAACCTTGAATATTTTTTAATTAATTAAAGACCTTCTTCTAGCTAACCCGCTAAAGGGTGATAAATTTTGAATTAATGTGAAAAGGTAAATTAATACACGCATGAGATTTGATGTGATATATAATTGTATGGAATCAAGACACGTAAAGAAAATTGAAGTGTGAACGTCTCTTCCATCAATTAGACAATCTGTAAGCATTCTGTTAAATTGTCAGCAAGGACCAAGAAAATATTATTATTGTCATCACTATTTATTATTTATTTTTATCATTTTTTTTTTGTCCTTAAACGACAGCTGATTTAATAATCAAGATTTAATTTTTCGTGAAAGAATTAAGACTTAATTAAGACTGACGGTCATTGTGGTAATTCCTTCCTCCGTTGGAGGCCACAAAATGGGATCTAATTAATTCTTGATCTCACTCAACACATAATATATCACACATTTTAATTGTATTAATTTAAAATAATAATACAGGCATATATTGTACACGTCTTGTTTGCATTATCATGAACAGATAAGGATGAAGAAAATAATAAAGACTTCGTGGAGAATTAATTGTTATGATTACAAGTACACGTTTTAAGGTTCTGTCGCTTCTCTTGGTTGCCTCTCGAGTTTGCATTTTTCAGCCTCTCTTTGACGGCTTTAAGATTTAATCGAATGGCTAAATTGTAAGAAGATGATTAGTTCCATGTATATTTGTTTATTCTAATTACATCTATCACGAAGGTAATACTATCGCAGATATTTTGGTCAACGCGGACGTCGATTGTGCTAATTCTTATTATGTTTAAATTAGCACCATTTAGAGGGGGAAAAAAAAAAAGAATAGTAGATTAATTATCCTTTGCATGCAAAACTCAAAAGTTTAAATTATTAGGTATAGATTTAATTTTAGTATGAAGATAGGTCTACGAAACTTTCTCATGTGCAAGTTTAAACTAGATCATCCGAAAGTTGTTTAAGCTAGCTATTTGGTGATCAGGACTGAAACGTTACAATATGAATCCAACGTGACATAACAATGAAAACATTTTATTAACAATTATCACGAACTGTTACTTGAAGTTTACACCTCATACTCGAGACCCTTTTAATTTCTGTGCGGACCAAAGTATTTCAAGTACGTACAAACATGTATCCGGTAAAAATACGGAGCCCATTTTCTTATTGTTCTTCATGAACGTACACGACTATAATATATAAGTTGGCAATCTAAGGGTGGTAAATTGGGTCAAGATTCATTCGATTCGATGTGAATTAAGTGGGTTTCTATTTAAAAAATTGATTCGTTTAATAAATAAATGAGTTTGATTCTACTCTCTAATTAAATGAATCAAATCAAGGTTTGAGGATATTGATTCCTTTATTCATTTAGAATTCGTTTAATAAATTAGTTATAAACGAATCAAATACGATCCGTTTGCTTAAAATTCGTTTATTATTCATTTAATTAAATTACTTATTTTCCTTAAATATGTATGAAAATTTTTTAAAAGTTTGAAGGTTAATATAGTAATTATAAATAATAATAAGTTTGTATTTTATACGATGTTCAATTTGTGATCTTTTCAGCCTTTATTTTGCTTGATTTTTATTTTACTAATTATATTTTTGTAAATAAATTAATATTTAATTCAATTTGTCATGGATATGTTATAGGACAAACGAATAGTAAACAAATCCAAATTCGAATGCACTATAAACTTGTGCGATTTAATAACAATAAAATTTGATTCTATTAAACTATATAGTTTAAAAACATGTCCACATAAAAAAATAATAATAAATAAGGACATTCATACTAAAAAAGGACTCCACACACACTAAAGAGAGGCTCCAAATGCGAAGAATACAATACTCCAATTCGCATACCGCCATTTGTGCCGGATTTTAATTTTATGAGAGATTCTTTTTCCTGCATGGTTTCGTAGCCATGCAAGAAAAGAAGATTAGGTCAGTCAACAAATCAAATAAAATTAAGGTTCCAGTTATCCATACGATTCGCTTTAGCTTGATATGGACTAATTAATTTCAACTAATAATATTAATTAATTACAGTCCCATTATCATGACACCTGAAATTCTTCGCTAAAAGGTTAAGAGGACCACAAATATCTCAAATTCAGGATATTATTGGGCACGTCCAGTGAATTAATTAGAAGACAAATTGTTCTGGTCATAAAGATTATTAACTTAAAATGGTGTTAAGTTGCGTTAAGTTTCCAACTTAATTTGAATAGCTTGTCTTTGTATTGTATAATTTTTGGTCATAATTTTTTCAATTAAGATAATGATTAATTAAGTGACTAAACCTATTGCAATATGCATGTGTAGGGTTCTTATCACACGTGGATGATACTCATTTTTACCCTTTATTTCAATTTATTAATTAGTAGGTAATTAAGATCAATCGAAACAGCCAAATCACGGATCAAAGTGTCAACTTTACGTAGCATAGTTTGCATGAAAATTGAAATACCTTTTACCTACCCTTCAAATTAACAGAAGGAACGAATTCATTGGAAGTAATTAACACTAACAAACAATAGATATCAAATACTCATAATTTAAAGGCAATGATGGGAGTTTTGCCTTGAAGCTTAAGAAAAATTTCACAGAAAGTGCCAAGAATTCATCTGGAATTAATTTTATTCCCTTGAAAATATCTAAATAAGTTTTTGGCTTTCGTTGTTCATCTAATTGCATATAAGATAATCTCCAAGTTCTTAAAGCTCAGTAAAAAATTTCAAGCCATCTTCAACACATTTGAAAATGATACAATTAGACCCATTTGATTTATCTTTATCTTTAGATGAATTTATTAGCAGTTATGGGGTAGCCATGGATGATTTAATGAATCAATTTGATTCATTCTCTCCTCCTTTAACCTCATGCAATGACTCCCTTGAAACTTCAAATGCAAATTTCGATTACTTGCCCGATGGCGTCAAGAATTTTCCTGTCCATGTCAATGAAGTCCCGTTTCATGATGAGTTCCCTATGGATTGTTCATCATTTGATTTGGAGGACTTGAGAGATTTGTTTGAGGTTGACGTTTCAGCTACCCTAGTTTTACCAAGAGAAGAAATGAAGATTGATAACGAGCTCAGTGCGAGACATCTAGCCAAGGCTTACGCTGAGGCCATGGAAGACGAAAAGAAAGAAACAGCTAAGGTGATTGCCAAGCGCATCAATGAGAAATTTTGTCCCATTGGTAATGTTCGAGAACGCCTTTTGTATCATTCATTTCAGCCCTTGAACAAGCAAGCTGAAAATAATTACCTTCACCAAGAGGCTTCCAAAGTGTTCGATGAAGCTTTTGAAGCGATTTATCGAATGATTCCTAATGGGACGTTTGCTCATTTTAGAGCCAACATGGCAATTCTTGAGGCCTTGCCTTATGATGCTGAGGTTTTACATGTAGTTGATTATGATATGGGTGATGGTGTTCAATGGCCTTCAATGATCACAGCTATTGCCCAACAACAAAGTTTGCTACTTCAACATGGTGTTATTTCTCAACAAATGAAATTAAAATTAACATCTATCAAGTGGGAGGAAGATTATGAGCGTGAATCTTCACATTGGAGATTCGAGGAGACGAAGAACCGGCTTCATGATTGTGCATATTCTCATGGACTAAAGTTGAAAGTGAAGGAGATTCAGTTGCAAGATTTGGCGACGGAGGTAAAGAAAATGAAGAAAAATAGTAGAGGCAAAAGAGAATGGGTGGCCTTTAATTGCATGCATGGACTTCCTCATATGGGGAGAAGAAGAAGTAAAAGGCATGTTATGCAATTTCTAAATATGGCTAAAGATTATCTAGCCTATTGTGACAATAGCAAAACTAGTAAAAATAGAGGGATTATTACTTTTGGTGATGGAGAAAATTGGGGCAAAATAAGAAATCTATCTTGTTTTGGATCATTCTTTGAAAGTTTCATGGATCATTACGAAGCTTTGTTAGAATCAATTGAATGGAATTTCCCGCAAGGGCTAGCACAAGCAAGAATAGCAATGGAGTGTCTATTTGTGGCACCATTTGTGGACTCTCTTGCTTTGTTAGAAGAGTGGAAGGAAATTAAAGAACTTGGTGATTTTCAAAGCGGATTTGGTTCATTGCAAGGGGTCGGATTTAGCAATGAAAGCTTAATGGAAGCCAAAGTAATGGTGAGTGAAGGGGTAAGTTTTTATAGTGTGAGGATAGAAGGAGAGTATGAAAATGAAATGGTATTGGAATGGAGAGGATCTCCCTTAGTCAAAGTTTATGCATGGAGATGATGATGCATCGACATGTACATTATACACTCGTTAATTAATTTGTATCTTGTACCCTTGGGTTGTGTTCATTGGTTATCTTTTAGGAAAATGCTAGGGAGCGAGAGGAATGAGAGAATGATGAGAGAAACGGCAGCAGTTGCTGCCATTTTGCTTCTCGTTCGTCTCGCTCGTTAATACATTAAAAAAATAAAAAGAATTCATAAAGATATGGGTGCGTGCAAAGGGAAATCCAACCTTATCTCTAGCCTACTTTCCTCTCTCCCTCACGCTCCTCTCCTACGCAAATCACCATCACCTCCTCACGCAAATCACTCAACTGGTCGGCAACTCAAATGGTCACAGCCTCTCCTCCCTCTCCAGCCAGCAACCACCAACTGCTCACGGCCTCCTCCTTCTCCAGCCAGCCTTTCACAGCAAGCAGCACTGTTTCTTCCTCTCTCTCGGCTCTCTAGGCAAAGATGAAGTGAGCGATGACTTTTTTCAGTTTGTTCTTTTTCTTTTAATTTTCTATTATGTGAAAGATCTGGCACATATTGTGGAATTTAAGCTTGTTCAGTTGGTGGGTGTCGTTGAAATTGTTCTTTTTCACTCTGCTTTCTGTTATGTGAAATATCTGACACGTCTTGTGGAATTTAAGATTGTTCTTTTGGTGGGTGTTGCTAGAATTTAAGCTTCTGAAATTGTTTTGGAATGTAATGAGAAGTTTGAATCTATTGTTAATTTGTTAGGTTTTTGTTTTTGCATTCCATGTGCTTGTTAAAAGTCTTATCTTTGTTGCTTGTGATTAACTTCCAAGATGCATGCTTGCTGTAATTTTTGCTCTCTTTTTAACTTCCAGAATTGCATGCTTGCTGTAATTTTAACTTCCACGATGTCATCAAGTACAAATGAAACTTGGAATTCATTGCAAATATGTAACAAATGCGGTGAGCAAATGGAGTTGTTTATGTCACGTACTACAAAGAATCCAAATCATAAATTTTAAAAATGTAGATGATGTAATAACTTTGAATGGGCAGAAGACCGTAAATCCTGTGAAGATAAAATTGATTTGTTAGCGGAGGAAGTTAAAAAGTTGGCATTGGAGATTGAATGCTTGTCTGTTAAGTTTCAATTATGTGAAGCGCAGAGGGGATTGTTTAATGATGAACTTCGAAGAAGACAAACACCATGTTATGATTTCATTAGAATACTTGTAATTATTTTACTATGTTTTATATTGAAGAATTTTTTTAAGTTCTTTTAATTTGTACTATGATTTGGTTAGAAATTGTTCTAATTTGGTGATACATTCATAATTAGCCACCAAAAGAAAAGCCCGTCAAAATAATATTATAATTTCAATCTTCAAGCTACTTTGAGCTTACATTCTTTGATTTAAATTCTGAGTTGAATGTTGTGGCTCCATGGAAGTAATGCTATTGAATATGCTACAAAACACAACATGTCTGTTCCTATAACAAAAAAATCCATATACAGTAGAGACAAAAATTAATGACACTTGAGCCATGAGTTGACTATCATATGACAGATCTTCATTCATAATATCATTGATTAAAAACAATTGTGCAGTCTTTTATACTTGAGGCATTGAAGGGGGACATCTTGGAAGATCCATAAAATGAGCCGAAAAAAGAAATGTACATGATGTTTATACATGCAGGCCATGGAATGATAGTGAACATACTTGTAAACATTAACACAAATCGAAGTGAAATGACAGTGAAAATAATCGAAACAAGTTCAAGTCAAACATCAATTTGTCGTCTCAAGCCAAATCTAACTGAAATAATAGTGAAAATAATAAAAAAAAATACAAGTCAAACATCAATTGCGGCAATTGCTGTCTTCATTACATTGTTGATGTAACAATTGTTGAAAATTTTCACTTGCAGATCCTTCATACGTCATCGAATGAGAAGAATAATGTGATTGCAAAGCATACGGGAGGACATGCATGATAGTCATGCCTCAAATAGCCATATAAATGTCTCTGTATTCTCGTGAGAAATCAATCTGCATCCCAACAAAATAGATTACCTATGATGATTAACTCCAACAAAAGGGGCAAACGGCATATCACACTTGTTCGTAAGATACGTGGTGTCAAATGTGATAACGTCCCTAAAATATTTATAAACTACCATGCTCCTCGGATCTGCCCAAAATACATTCCCCAATCAATTATGTTCATCCAAGTCAATGCTAAAAAAAAAAACTCATCGCATTTTGCTTGTTTTTTCTCAAAATACTTTAAAATTGCCATAGCATCTCTTTCTCCAAATTGTAATCGTCTTGTTTTATCAACAAGAAGTTGATGATCTACTTTGTCTTGTTGGCACACAAGACAAGTTCGCACATATGCCTCGATGTTGTCCCTCATGTGTGGCCAAAAATATTAGGCTTGGACTAGTGCGGTGGTGCGCTCGATTCCTGGGTGACCAACCACTTGGAGTCATGGCACTCCTTGATAACTTCCTTTCGTAAGTTTCCCCACCTTGGCAAGAACAGCCGATCTCCCTTGGTGAGGAGGATCCCTTCCTCTTGCAACAGCGCCTTGTCTTTCCCTCGAACACTTTCTCCAGCAAATCCTTTGTTAGCGGATCTTGTTGGAGGCCTTCTTTGATGCGTGAGACAAGGTCGGACTTCGGTTGGCTCATGCTAAGTGTCGATTAGCATTCAAGAGTCAAAAGCTAAATGATACGGAACGCTGTTATACGGTGCAAGAAAAGGAGATGACAGCCATCATCCATTGCCTAAGAGTGTGGCGACATTACTTGCTTGGCTCACACTTCACGATTATGACGGACAACGTGGCGATAAGCTACTTTCAAACGTAAAAGAAGTTGAGTCCGAAGCAAGCACGGTGGCAAGATTTCCTAGCAGAATTCGACTATTGGCTCGAGTACAAACCGGGAAAAGTCAATGTCGTTGCAGATGCTCTGAGCCGCGGCCTTCTTGCATGAGGACTCCTCCTATGGCGAAATTCGAGGCATCCGTTTGGACTTCGAAGGGCTTGGTGTAGTTCGGAAGAGCGAGGACAGATTCCTCCGAAATTGCTCTTTTTAATTCCTTGAATGCGTGTTGACACTCTTCGGACCAATGCCACGTTCTGTTTTTCTTGAGCATATCCGTGAAAGGTGCCGCCTTGGCCGAATAGCCCTTGATGAAGCGGCGATAGTAATTCACTAACTCAAGGAATGAGCGAAGCTCGGGCACTTTCGAGGGAGATTCTCATTCGAAGATGGCCTTTACTTTAGCATTTTCCATCATGATCTTCCCGCTCGCAATCTTGTGGCCAAGGAACTCCACTTCTTGTTGTGCAAATGAGCATTTCTCTAACTTGAGGAAGAGCTCATTGTCTCAAAGTACTTAGAGGACTTGTCGTAAGTGTTGGGCATGATCCTCAAGCGTAGTGCTATACAATACTATGTCGTCCAAGTACACGACCACAAAGCGATCAAGAAATGGTTGGAGCACTTTGTTCATAAGCGTGCAAAATATGGCGGGTGCATTAGTAAGGCCAAAAGGCATCACAAGAAATTCGAAAGACCCGTACCTTATAGTGTACGCTGTTTTTGGTTCATCTCCCTTGGCGATGCGCACTTGGTAGTACCCGGAGCGTAAGTCAAGTTTGGTGAAGTACCGCACTTTACCTAGTTGGTCGAACAAGTCCGCAATCAAGGGAATCGGATACTTGTTCTTGATGGTGATCTTGTTAAGTGCTCTATAATCGATGCACATCCGTAGCGATCCATCCTTTTTCTTTTGGAAGAGGATCGGTGCACCAAATGGGGCCTTTGAGGGGCGAATGTATCCTGCGTCCAGCAAGTTTTTGAGTTGTCTCTGCAACTTCTCAAGTTTGGGTGGCGCCATGCGGTAGGGCACCAAGGCTGGTGGCTTCGCGCCTTGTTCCAGCTCGATTGCATGATCTACCTCTCGTCGAGGTGGGAGCTTCTTCGGAAGTTCTGGAGGCATTACGTTCTTGTATTCATTGAGGACGGCCTGAATTTGCGAAGGGAATTGGCTTGGCGAGGTTCCGCTATTTCCTTCCTCGTTTAGTTCTCGAATGGAGACGAAGAAGCTTGGATCCTTCTTGAAAGCCCTTTTGAATTGCATGACGGAGAGCGTCTTCTCTTCAGACTTGCCTCGCTCCACAGGCACCATGCATGCTTTGCTCCCATCGAGAATGCTTAGGAAGTTTGTAGCGGGCAGTGGGAAGACATGGACTTGGTCGAAGAATTTCATGCCGAGGACCATCTTGAAGTCATCCATGGGTACGATGGAGAAATCAAGCTTTCCACTCTACGTACCAAGTGTTAAGTGCATGCCTTGTGCAATTCCTGCAATTGGCTTGGCGGGTAAGTTTAATGCCTTCATTATGCCTCCTTCCTTAGTGGCCTTAAGGCCTAAGCACTTGGCTTCGTCTACGGACACAAAGTTGTGTGTCGCTCCCGTGTCTAGCACCGTATGAACGGACTGGCCATTTATCTTCGCGCTTATATACATGAGCCCTTTCTTGACGAGTGTGGGCTGTTGGCGATTAAGTGCGCTGAGGCGTTGGAGAGAACCCATACTGAGTTAGGGTTCCTCCGAAGACATTGTGGGGTTGCTCTTTAGTTGGGCAGCAAGAGCATTGAGCGACTTCTTCTCCGGACAATCGCGTACCCAATGAGGACCGTTGCATATGAAGCAAGGGCTTCGCAGCTTTGGTGCCTCCTTGTTGCCCTCCAATTTTCCTTGTCCGCTCTTGTTGTTAGGTGGCTTTTTCTGTCCCCAATCTTTACGATTGTTGCCCTTGTCCTTGTGACTCTCTCCCTCACCTTTGCCTTGGTTAGCCTTTTTGTCCTTAGATTGGGTAGAATATTCAGTGAGCGATTCCGCAAAGGCAATAGTGTCGTCAAATGTTTGAACACCACGCCTATCAAGCTCAGTCTTGGCCCAATCTTTGAGGCCATCTTGAAAGTAAAATAGTGAATCCTTGTCGGACATGTCACTTATCTCCAACATGAGGGTGGTAAACTCATTGAAGTAGTCTCGAATACTACCCGATTGCTTGAGGCGACGTAAGCGCGCTCGCGCTTTCTTCTCCGCATTGCTTGGGGCGAATTGCTTTCAGAGTTATTGCTTGAATTCGACCCAATTGTTGATGGTACAAATGCCCTTGTCCATCTCGCCATGCTTGCGACGCCACCATAGTTGTGCAGCACCTCTAAGATAGGTGGGTGCAGTGCCCACTTTCGATGCCTCGTCTCGTACGCCCACGGCATCGAAGTATTAATCAAGCCCAAAAAGGAAATTATCCACGATGGTGGCATTTTGTGAGCCATCGTATGTGTCCAGCTTTGGCACGTCAATATGACGCGCATCACTCGAGTTTGCAGAAGTTGGACTTGTGGAGAGTGTGGGCTTGTACCATGCCCAATCCGAGTGGACTTCATCCATTTCTGTACGTACAGCTCGTAGTTCATCCTGAACAAAACTACGAAGTTTGAGCAACTCATCATGAAAAGAACGAAACTCAGCTCGGAGAGTGTTCGCTTGCTCTTGGACGAAAGCTGGTTGCCACCGTGAACTCGGCGTATTCTCCCTCAAGACCGTCTACTCGTTCCTCCAATCCCTCAAGGCTTTCTTGAGCGGTGGACAATGTGATTTCGAGAGTAGTCACACGAGGCTCCAACGCATCCATGGATGGGGCATTGAACTTGCCGCGAGTCTTGCTTTGAGCGCGTTCTCCCTCACGGCCGCGGCTTGGTTCCGGTGGAACATCCACTCCAACAACACCCTCTTGTGCTACGTTCGAAGGGTTGGTCATTGCTTGTGAGCTAACTTGCATGCGTGCAAACCTTAGCTCTGATACCACTTGTCACAGGATGAGTATTTTGCGCAACTAACATGTACGGTACTTAGACAACTTTGCCGAATGTTGCTAAGTAAGCCTAAAGCTTCTCGAACTAAAGAAGAGAGCAATGGAGCCGAATAAGAAAACTTGTATTGCACAAAGAGAGATTACAATACTTGAGTTGCTTACAAAGCTTATTGTTGTGTTTGGTGGATGCAAATGCCTAATGTCATCCCATATTTATAGGGGAGGCTTGTCAAGCTCTAGAGATTCTAGAGAATTCTACAATTTCCTAGCTATTTACATGTGCTGGAATTGTATAGAGAGTTCTAGAGTATTTACAAGCTCATGTGCTAGAGTTGCCTAGAAGTTTCCGGAATTGGGCCAAAGCTAGCACTCTTGGCCTTGTGTTGGCTCTCTAGCCCGAAATTGTGGGCAATTAGACTAGCGAATTAGGCGGTCCACAACACGTCACTCCCTTTCTTACTCGTTAGCTTCTTCACAGAAAACCCTTCTTGTCTACTGTATGCTTTGTAAAACTCAAATATTTCCTCATAACCATCGAATAACATACTAAGAGTTGGCTCAAATTTTTCCAGTGGCACATCTTCAATTGCACATTCATTTTCAAAATTTTCCATTCCTACAAAATAATTAACACTTATATTCAGTTTCAAAAAAATTAAATTTACAAAATTTCTAAACCAAATAGAATTGAAATAAAACAAAATTCAAAACATAAACCACAATAACTCCAGAAGCATAATCATGTTCAAAATTGGCATATGACATTGCATGCATTTTACAGAGCATTAATTGCTAATGTTGTCACTTGATAAACACACAAACTTATAGAAACACCAAAGTTGAACAAGCTCAGCAACTTAGCTTATTACATTACTTAAATTCCTACGAGACCCACCAAAATAACAAGCTCAAATTCTAGCAACTTAGTTTATTACATTGCTTAAATTCCAAAAGATTAACTTCCAACGAGACCCACCAAAATAACAAGCTTAAATTCCAATGAGACCCACCAAAAGAACAAGCTTAAATTCCACAATATGTGCCAGATCTTTCATGTAACAGAAAATTAACAGAAAAAGAACAAGCTGAAAAAAGCCACCACTCACCTAATGTTTACCGAGAGAGCCGAGAGAGAGGGGGAAACAATGCTCTGCTTGCCGTGAAAGGCTGGCTAGAGAGGGAGGAGGCCGTGAGCAGTTGTTGGTTGTTGGTTGGAGAAGCAAGAGGTCGTGATCGGCTGCTGGCTAGAGAGGGAAGTAGTGAACAGTTGCTCTAGCTGGAGAGGGAGGCCGTGAACAGTTACTAAGTTGAGAAGATGGTGATTTGTGTGATTTGTGTGAGAGAAAAAAATGAAAACCTGCGTGAGAGAGAGAGTGAGGAAAGTGAAAGCCTGCTAGATTTCACGCACCATTTCTTTGTTCAATTTTTTTATTATTTTTTTAATATTTTAACAAGCGAGAGAAACGAAAAGCGAAATGGTAGCAACTGCTGCCGTTTCTTTCGTCATTCCCTCGTCTCTCTCGTTACCTAGCAGCACTCTATCTTTTAATATTGGGCAATTTAGTCGCCATAATTTTCAGATGGGCCAAGGCCCAACCCATCTTCCATTAACCAAATGGTGCGCCTGGAAGTCAATATGTGTCGGGTGAGCATCTCGAGTCTCGACGTAGGAGAATTTGGTTGAGACCTTGAGTCACAAAAGGGACCGATCATGCTAATTCAATTATTCAAACAAAAGAAAAAGATTGGTACTTGGTAGATGGATGGATAGATACTTGATTGGTGCTGATTAAATTAATCTACCCCGCATTAATTAGAAAAAGGAAAAGGAAAGACGAAAAAGGATTATTTTGGGTATCAATAATAACTTTTCTTATTTAAGCACATGGATTCATTCAATCCTGTATATTAGTCTTCTGTAAAGACTTTTTCAACTTGCGAATTGTTAGTAGAGTTGCGTATGATGCATGCATAGCAATCTTAGCAAGCGGATCAATAAACAAAAGAAAAAATCAATGGAACGTTCTCATATCTCATATCTCCCTTCGCAACACGGCAAATTTAGTTACCAGTTACTCTTAGATTCCCATTTTCATGGACTGGCTTGCTTTCTCTGAAGACTTTCACGCGCATGATGATTGACTATGGTTTCGAGTCTCATTTGTGTTGCTTAGAACCCCATAACACTTCAACTATTTGTATTAACTCGTTTCATTAACTTTGAGGTACAAAAACATTTCGTTTAGTTCGTTGTTTAATATGAGACCAACGTACAGCATCATTTGTGAATCCAAGACGTATAGTGGATTTTAATGCAGGTGTTTTCATTTTAAAATTCGACCAATTTGATGATGATGATGAAAGAGAAATATCCAAACATGTAACATAATTTTACTCATTAATGATTCTGTGAGGACCGAAAGTGGTTAGGGAAATCTGCTTAACCTTAACTATGTAACCTTAAATATTGCCATATTTAACTCAAACCTTAACTCTAAAATGCATGATTTGACTTGGACGACTTCAAGTCTTCAAGTCCTTTATTGTTGTGCCGTCGTCATTAATTCTTACGCATTTCTGATCTTATCATCATTTATAAAATCATGAACCCCTCTTGTGCTTTGGACTCTAACACAAAATCTCCACTTTTCTCTAAATTACCCTCATGGCCTTGACAGTTTCATTCGCTTTGCGTCTCTTCTTCTTTCCTGTAATTGCTGCACTTTCCCACCAAAAAGAAGAATTCATCTTCAATGGATTCAATGAAACTAAAACAAACCAAGGTCTGATTACTAGAGAAAGAGCTTATATTCTCAAAACCTCTGGTGCACTCAGACTTACTGACAATGCACATAACGTTATAGGCCATGCCTTCTATAATAAACCAATTCAAATGCTTGATAAAAGTACTGCTTTGTCATCAAAACCAAATGCTTCTTCTTTCAGCACATGTTTTGTGTTTCAAATAGTGACTCCAAATTCAGGCCAAGGAGGCTTTGGCCTTGCCTTCACAGTGTCTCCTCAACCAAGCTTTCCCGGCGGCAAAGCTGAGCATTACTTGGGTATTTTAAACTCAACCAACGATCACAAGTCCTCAAACCATTTGTTTGCTATTGAGTTTGATACTGTTAATGGTTACAATGAAACCTCAGACTCTCAAGGAAACCACGTCGGCATCAATGTCAATAGCATGAAATCTATAAAATTAGAGCCTGCTGCTTATTATGAAAACGGCACAAAGGAGGATTTCACCTTGGAGAGTGGCGATCCTGTCCAGGCTTGGATAGATTATGATGGAGTGAATAGACTTGTGAACGTAACAATATCTCCTATGAATAAGAAAAATAAGCTCTCGTTTCATTTTGGGAAACCATCACAGCCCCTACTGTCTCTTCCCCTCGACTTATCGCCTGCGTTCCAAGAAACCATGTATGTTGGCTTCTCAGCATCTACGGGTAGAAAAGTAAGCTCTCATTTCATTTTGGGATGGAGTTTTTCAATGAATGGAGCAGCCCCTTCTCTCAATCTTTCACAGCTTCCATCTCTGCCAATAGAAAGAAGCTCATCTAATTCTTTTAGTCTCCAAATCAAGATTCTTATTGCCGCGTTATCTACTGTGGCTGTAATTTTGTTGGGTACGTTACTCATCTTTAAACTATATAGAAGGATAGCACAGTTCGAGATTCTTGAAGATTGGGAGCTGGATTGTCCTCACAGATTCAGATACAGTGATCTTTACACAGCTACTAAAGGTTTCAAACAGAGTGAAGTGATAGGAACTGGTGGCTTTGGTGAAGTTTACAAAGGGGTTTTGCCTACAAGTGCTACTAAAGTTGCGGTGAAGAAAATCTCGCGTAATTCAATTCAAGGAATGAGAGAATTCGCTGCAGAAATTGAAAGCTTGGGACGGTTAAAGCACAAGCATTTGGTTAATCTCCAAGGCTGGTGCAAGCGAAAACGCGACCTGCTTTTAGTCTATGATTACATCCCAAAAGGAAGCCTTGATTCTCTGCTCTTTGATAACGAAAACTTTGTGTTAAGCTGGGAACAGAGGCTCAATATCATCAAAGGGATAGCAGCTGGGCTGTTATATTTGCATGAAGAGTGGGATCAGGTTGTGATTCATCGCGACGTGAAGTCTGGCAACGTGCTAATAGATGCTGATATGAATGCAAGGCTTGGGGACTTTGGCCTTGCCAGGCTCTTTGATCATGGCAAAATTTCACACACAACAAATGTTGTGGGCACCATTGGGTACATAGCACCCGAATTAGCCCGCACAGGCAAGGCTTCTTGCAGCACCGATGTGTTTGCATATGGGGTTTTGCTTCTTGAAATTGCAACAGGGCGACGACCTATTGATTCAGATCACTTCATTTTGGTCGATTGGGTGCTGGAGTTTCAACATTTAGGTCAAGTTCTTGATGTTGTTGATCCAAATTTGGGTTCAAGTTATGTTGTTGAAGAGATGGAGTTGGTTATGCAATTGGGTTTGCTGTGCTCACATCAGAAAGCTGAAGCTAGGCCTACAATGAGACAAGTATTGAGGTACCTCAATGGGGATGAATTGCTTCCAATAATTGATAATTGGAGCTCTCTTGATTCTCAAAGGTCTGAAATGAACTCAAGATATTTGGAAATAATTTCTACTGACAATATCACGACATCACAGCTTTCATCATCCTTTGGTGTCATCTCTTCTAATTCTATTGAAGCTGGTAGGTAATTGTACATGTCTTTGATTATTTCTTTTTCTATTTTCTTTGTTGTTGATTAGAAATTGCATAAGTCCAGTTGCACTAAAAGCAACTTGTTACTTTTTAGTCACTACAAACTTCTTCTTTTTTCAATGTTGTTCTGCTTCTTATTACATGAAAAAAAATCTAATAAATGGCAATAGAAGCTAATAAATTTTTTAAATGTTGTTTAAAATTTAATATAATCCATTTAAATTGAGAAGGGGACTACGGTGCCCATCGGTACCAACAACCCTTTGGAGATTTAACAAATTGTTTCAATTTAAACATTAAAAATCCTACTTTATAGATTTAATTGGATAATTGAAGTGGTATTGTTCTTTGCAATAATATATTTAAATTGATTTCTCAACTATATGGTATTTTATGTGTCATCCGTTAATTGACTTGTAAGAATAATATTATAATAATCAATAATAAAATCAATTAATTTTATACCTATGATAATAAATAATTTCTATCATGTTAATCTCAACTAAGTTACAATAGCATTTCTCATGCTCCAAATTACCAAAAGCTATTTCAAAAAGTTTATCCCCAACGGGCAGGCATTACGAAATAATAATAATAAATAAATAAATAAATAAATAAATACTTTAAAAATTGTGAATATACTCAATGGATGATACATCACACTTGGAATATATAACATTATTTTAAACATATTAATTTATATAAATGAATGGATATATTTGAATTTTAATTTGTAACTAAAGCTAAGTACCGAGTAGATAAATAGGTGTACCATTAGTTAAAAACTATATGTCAATTAGAAGTGAGAGTTTTGAAATCAAGCAGAAATTAACATTTACAAACATCCCTTATATTAGCTTGAATTCGGTTAATTCTAGTTCAAAATTGAAGATGAAAGGATATGAAAGCCTCACAAAGATGAATATTAATAATAATTAATTATTAGGTGTAAATGAGACTAAAGCGTTTGACAAAATTGATGATTCTTCGTGAATAACCAACCTTACATTAATGATTCTCTAACCCAGAAATTTTGTGATCGCTTAAATGAGCTTAAGGAAACTTCTTATGCATGCAAAGTCATTGTGGTTGTTGAGAAAAATCTATGTGGCTAACATTTAATTCACCAATAGCGTGATAAGACAAAAATGGTCCATTTGTGTAGCTGCAACGAAAAAGATCAGAGCTTTCCTCATACCGCAAAAAGTGTTTACACCACCCATTTTCATGAACTTCCAAATCTTCATTATCACAATCACTGTTCAATTTAAATATCATTTTTGACTTTGAATTTTCAAGTCCTCCATTTTCCCTATTTATTATCATTTTTCTCTTCTACAGTTATAAAAATATTATGCCTATGTTCTCTTTCTAGTTCATAACTGTTTATACAACTTAGCTGATACAAGCAAATCATATTTTAGTCAACTATCACATTCCCCAAGGAGATGGGAAATTCTTCGGCACTGTTTCTCTTATTCTTCTTCTTCATCCGCCTTAATATTGTCGCTCAATCTCAAAGCAGTAGCTTCATCTTCCAAGGATTTAATGGTGGTGCGACAAATCTTAGCTTACAAGGAGCTGAAATTATCAAGCCTAGTGGTGCACTTAAGCTCACTAACAGATCACGTTATGTTATAGGCCATGCATTCTATGTCAAACCAATACAAATGCTTGATACAAATGCTTCTCCATCTCCAAATGCTTCTTCTTTCAGCACAACTTTTGTCTTCGAAATATCAACCCCAAGATCAGGCCGCGGTGGCCATGGACTTGCCTTCTTGTTAGCTCCCTCGACGAACCTTCCCGGTGCACAACCTGAGCATTACCTTGGGATCTTGAGCTCAACAAACAATGGTGAGCCCTCAAACCATATTCTCATTGTTGAATTTGACACGGTTAACGGGTTTAACGACAAGGCGGAGAACCAAGGAAACCATGTGGGAATTGGCATCAACACAATGTTTTCAGACAGATCAGAACCAGCTTCGTACTATATCAATGGCACAGATCATAAAGAAGAAATGACCCTGGAAAGCGGCGAGCCTATTCAAGCTTGGATAGAGTATGATGGCGAGCAAAAAGTTTTGAACGTAACAATAAGTCCTGCAGAGATAGGAAAACCAATGAGACCTCTCATATCTTTTGGAGTCAATCTCACAGGCTACATTAAAGAAACTATGTACGTTGGCTTCTCGGCGTCTACAGGTGAAAAATCAAGCTCACATTACATTTTGGGATGGAGTTTTTCATTAAATGGAGTGGCTCCAGCACTTAATGTTTCCGAACTTCCTAAGCCACCAAAAGAGAAAGAACCCTCATCTTATAATCCTAAAATTTTAGCTCTTATTGTTTCTTTTTGTCTTGTGACTTTTCTTTTGTTGGGCACGTTGGTGTTTTTCCTGATATATAGAAAATGGTCAAATTCTGAGACTCTCGAGGATTGGGAAAAAGATTGTCCTCACAGGTTCAGATATAAGGATCTTTATGCAGCAACGAAGGGGTTTAAAGAGAGTGAGGTAATTGGAATCGGAGGGTTTGGTTCAGTTTACAAAGGTGTGTTGCCAACAACAGGAGGTGAAGTTGCTGTTAAGAAGATTACGCGTAATTCCCTTCAAGGAATGAGGGAATTTGCAGCGGAAATTGAAAGTTTGGGGCGTCTAAGGCACAAGAATTTGGTTAATCTCCATGGATGGTGCAAACAAAAGAATGATCTCCTTCTAGTTTATGAATATATCCCTAATGGAAGCCTCGATACTCTTCTTTTCAAACCGAAAGACGGCTCTGTTTTAGACTGGGAGCAAAGATTCAACATTGTTAAAGGCATTGCTTCAGGGCTGCTGTACCTGCACGAAGAATGGGAGCAAGTTGTGATTCATCGAGATGTGAAGCCGAGCAATGCGCTGATAGACGCAGAAATGAACGCGAAGCTAGGAGATTTTGGTCTTGCCAGGTTGTATGACCACGGCGGAATGCCTCACACGACCAATGTTGTGGGCACTTTTGGCTACATTGCTCCAGAATTGACTCAAACTGGCAAGGCTTCTACCAGTTCAGATGTGTTTGCATATGGGATTCTGCTTCTGGAAGTCGCAACTGGTAGAAGGCCTATCGGTTCAGGTGACTTACTTCTGGTGGAATGGGTAAGGGAATGCCATCAGCTGGGTCGAATCCTCGATGTGGCTGATCCATTGTTGAATTCAAATTACGTGGTTAAAGAGATGGAACTGGTGCTGAAATTAGGCCTCATGTGCTCCCATAAGACACAATTTAGACCTACCATGAGACGAGTTATGCGGTACCTCAGCGGCGAAAAACAACTCCGTTTCAATGACGACTGGGGCTCTATTGATTATCAACAGGAATTTGATGAATTCAGCTCGAGGACATCTGATGAGATTTCTACCGGTACATTCAAATCATCACATCGTTCATCTTCCATTGTGAGAATTTCTTTCAGTTCTATGGACAGTGGTCGATACTGTCAGCAATGACACTTTGTTTTCTTTCTTCAATTTATTAATTTGCAGTTTCTGTATACCAAAAAGTTGTAGACTGATGGACTCTAGGAGATAGCCTAACACATTTGTGATGTATTTTGATACCGATTTATGATTAATTATTTTTCTTCAATTTGTTCTCAGTTTGCATGTACGTATACTCAAGTGTGCGTTCTCATTATGATGGGGCTTGTTTGCTCCTATCATGAGCCAAGCTATGTGTAGTGTGTCACTGGAACAAGAAAATGCATTCTGTTCAACATTATCGGAAGCCATTTATACTGATGCACCAAAACTTCTCATCGCTCATCCCCACGGTTCCATTGTCTCTTCCACTTCAACAGACGCCGGTCCGCAGAATCAGTAATCGGTCTCAAACCTCGTTACAGTATTGAGACCTCGTTACAGTATTCACACTGATCGACACTCGAACACAACCAGTCAGATTGTACATTCCCGTGACTTTGATATGATCATAATGAATTATTGAAACTTTTAATTGATTGTTCGATGATTTGAGTTACAGAAAAGTTTACAAGGATGATGTTGCATCGGCTTCCTCCAATATATTACAGGCGTTGTTACAATGCATTATGTCCTTAACAATCATTAAAAAAAATCCAGAAGTAAGAAATAAAACAACTTCCCCATGCCCTGGAAAATAATACAACACAAAATCTCAAATTGCTTGCCTAGATATTCCAAAGCATTTGATTTCATTAAATTGTCCAGAATTGTAGCAGCATTCAGAAGAGTTTGGTAATTACAATCAGGAATCATAACCTGAAAGTGACTCAATAAACCACCGATTAGTGGCTGCTTTTAAACAACAAAGTTCAAAAAGTAGCTGACCACCCTTTCCACAAAATGACCTCAATAATGCTAGTGCTTAACTAATTACTTCCTCCTTGTACCACAAAAAGTGGACACATAAGAACCCAGGACTAACTGCAATACAAAAGAAACATTGATACATGACATCACTGACTTTTAAGTTCCCCAGATATTTATAACCTTTATCAGAAAACTGAAGAAAGGAGAATTGACCCAGCATTAACAAAGGAAGACAATTGACCAGATATAATTATGTTCTTCATAGACAGGGGGGCCTTTTTGATCTCATGAAACCAGAACACGATTAATCATTCCCTGGGTCCAACCAGCAGTCTCCTTTAGCTGCTCATCATCTGATCGAAGACACTCACTCATAAAATCATTACAGAATGAGGAGTCTTTAAACAGCAGTTTTGTGTTCGGGCCCAGAGCATCGGCAAGATCACCCATCACAGCAACTGCTGCTTTTGTCACATTCTCATCCCTACAAACCATGGAAAAGATCAGTCCATGAGAACCACAACAGAAAATGAAAAGGAACCAAAATAGATTACAAATAGTGAGACTAGATGGGAGGTTGAAAAGAAGATACCTGTGGTTGTCTTTGAAGATTAATTCTATGAACTGCAAGAGATGTTGAGCATATGGCATCATCACCTCAGCCCTCGCACTCTTGAAGCCCTGGAGAATACCAGAATATGCCTCAAAGATGCTACTCCTGAGCTGGTTTCCATAATCTATTAATTCTTCATCTTCCATGTCCAACTGTGCACAAGCCTTAGCAGCTTCCTGCATCATTTGAAGTGCATGGGGGACATACTTCTCAAAATGCACTCCTATTGCAAGAGCAATGTCCCCAAAGCAAGATAAAATTGGAGGCTTAACAGAACGGTTGAGTTGACTATTTGACAGAGCATTGAGAAGAAGAGACATGATTCCATCACAAAATGGTAAGACCTTGTCATCCAAGGCACGACAGACATCACCAACTACCCCAACTGTAATGGCACAAACCTGATATTCCTCAGAGTTCTGCAACCCCATCTGCAGATACTGATAGAACTCAGGCATATACTTCGCAAATTCTGGTCCAGTGGCATAAGCCAGAGCTCCAATTGCAAGCATTGCTTCTTCATGCACTGTAGAACTACGGCATGCAAACACCCTAAGGAACAATACCATAATTTGATCTGCCGTCTGGAGGATAAAGGATTTGGTGGCATCAGTACTACTAAATTTCTGGATAATGACCTGCAGAACACCACAAAGAGAAGCTTGCAAATCTCCTTGCTTTTCTCTATCATCTGATGACACAATCTGAAGTTCAAGAGTCTGTCCTAACCTGCCCATGATTGCTGGAAGTAGTTCTGCTATGATTTGAGATGTTTCAGTAATGTTAGAACACCTAACAACTTCATTCAAGGTTTCATAAGCAGCAGATCTGAGCTTTGAGCCACCAACATCAGTACGATCAGCAGCTCTAAGAAGTTCGGCAATGATACTTGTTAGGTAAGGTGAAAGAAGAGAAGAGCTTGGTCCAGCATCTTCATAACCCTGAGCAAGGTAATATATTGCCCCACAAACCTTCTCAGCCACATTTGGAGCATCCTTAATGCTCTCCAACAATACTGTCAAAATTCTTTGTAGATTTTCAGGGGAAATCACAGAAAATCCAGTAGCCGGGCAGTGCAATAACTCAAAAATGCGACTAAGAGTCCAGGCAGTTGTGTCCTTCACATGGTTGTTCTCATCCCTCATTGCATTAAGTAAAAAATCGAAACCAGCATGGACCAGTGGAGCAAGCTTGTCAATGGTTGGCCCTTCAAGGACAGAGCCAAATGCATAAGTCGCTGCCTCACGACAATGCCAATCTGACTTCACTATGTTAGCCTCCACAAAAGGCATAACAAGAGGCACAACCTCATCCCCAACTGTTCTAGCAACAAGACCAAGACATGTGCCACCAGCCATTGATATGTTCCAAATGCTATCATCCTGGTCCTGATCTTCTTCCTGCTTGAGCAAAGTTTCAAGCAACATAGGAACGAGAGATGACCGAGCCTTCTCTATAAAGTGGTAATTGGGAGAATCAGAGTCCCCAGTCTCTAGATTTTCAAACTCTTGAAGCTCTATCTCCTCATCACAGATGGAGCTCCAAAACTCAACCGCTTGGAGGGCAACAGCCTCTTCATCACCCTTTACTGCATTTGATGTAAGCTCAAAGAGTGTCTGCATGTAAGGTTCAAGCACCTCATAATATGTTGACGCTATTGACACAAGACATTCAAAAGCAGCTTGTCGAATCTCCACCTCTTTGGACTTGGCTGTCTCACAAACTACCTTCATGATATAATTCCTCTCCATCTCATTTTGGAAGTTGGTCTGTGCAAAATCCAAGGCATTATATAAAGCCCTCGTTGCTGCAAGGCGAACCTCAGCACTATGTTCAGCAAGGTTCATGCCTTGGACAACAGCAGTGAGAACAGCATTCACTTCATCTTGCACAAGATCCTGATGGGAGATCTCCTCACAAACATATCCAAGGGTTTCCAAAGTTGCTTGTTTCAGCGCTGCAAGACTATCTTGCTGGGTCATATTTTTAAGCAATGATCGAATAAGTTCAGGCCACTGCTTCTGTGGAATCTCAATCGAAGCAATTTTTGCGATTACTTGTGCAGAAGTGTGCCTTGCCTCTGCCACAGGTGAAGCAAGCGTTCTCAACAGTAAGTCTTTGACTTGTGATTTGTATGAAATGTCAATTGCCAGCCATTGCTTAGCAAGATCTTCCTTTGTCGTAGCATCTTTTGCATCTAAAGAGTTTTTAAGCATAATACCAGCCAATCTACGAGATTCAGTAGGTTTCTCATTGTTTACAAGCTCAACTGACAAGGATAAAAGAAATCCAGGGAGGTTCTGCTGCTGAAGCTGTCTAAGATTAGCCTCTGCCTCATTTCGGATATTTGCATCTGCTGATTGAGCAGCCAATAGAAACTGGGTAATCTCCATTGCCATTGTCCCAAACTAACACTGAAAACAATATCCTCAATCAGATTCATGATATTGAAATAATAGAACCAACAATAAATAACTAACAATAAACATCCAATGAAACTCCAACCTCTACGATGGCAAAAACAGTTTGAAACCACCAGATTAAGCACCAAAAACTTGAAAACATAATATTGAATGTAAAATTAACGTATTTATAAATAAGAACATAAAACTTCACTCTATGTACAGTTGATATCATTATCATCCTCAATACCAAAATTGTTTTTTAATCGAAAAACATCAGAATACTGCGACAGTAACCTCATCATATATCGTCAAACTATTTAGGTTTTCAAACGAACAAAAACTAGCAATAAATCGAAGAAAAGCACAAACAGCAACAAGCTTAAACCCTTATATAAGTTCACTTAAAAGCCCCCCCAAACAAAAAACATTAACAACTAATCGCAAGTGAGATCCATAAAATACGAAACCCTAATCACCAAAAAAGTTCATCATAAAATACAGAAACAACTGCCAAAAAAAAAAAACACTTCATAAGTAGATATTTAATCATCGAATAAACAAAGTCGAAATAAAGCTAAAAGGTGAGTTTAGATTAATAATACCTGAAGCGGATAATGAATAAATCAGCTAGAACTGTAAATCCACAACGGGAACCGGGTTTACCTCTCCTTCTCTCTCCTAAAATTCAAAAAGCCAAGAAGTTATGAGAGAGAGAAAAATTGAAAAACAATTTAAGTGTCGTTGAGAATTTGTTTTTTAAAGGTTTTATCGAAGGGCTTGAGAGACTGAATTTGAGAGATATTTATAATGGAAAATGAATTCGAATGTTTAGAGAAGCGGGAGGAAGGGGGCATGTGAAAAGAAAAACCAACGGGCAGGGGTGGGCAGGGGGGATTTTGGCTGCCCGGAATCACCGACCACAGAAACCCTAGTTTTTTTTTTGGGAAAATCTCCCACGTGTGGATGGTTGGCACGTGTTGGATTTCGAACCGTTGACAGTTTTGATTTGAAAATGCTCAAATTGTCTTTTTTTTTCTTTTTTTGAAATCTCCCACGAGTGGATGGTTGCCACGTGTTGTATTTTAAATCGTCGACATTTTTTATTTGAAAATACTCAATTTGTCTTTTTGAGTTGGGCTTTTCAGCTTGGTATAAAGTAGGGGTGGGCACGGGTCGGGTTGATAATTATTCCGACCCAACCCGCATATAGAACGGGTTAAAAAACTCAACCCCCAGCCCATTATATTTTTCAACCCAATCCGACCCAACCCGTAACTTTGCGGGTTGGGTCGAATTGGGTTGATTGGGTTGGGCTTTTGAAAAATCCATTTTTATGATAAAAAAATAAATTAATTAATTAAAAAAACACAAATACTAAAATTCTTACAACAAATCCAATATTTCAAAATTTAACAATCAAATTATTAGTACATAACTAATGAAAAAAAGTACATAAATTTAAAATCTTATTTAATACAAAACATTATAGTTCAAATAGTGAAAATTTTGTAAGTCTTCCATACATAGGAAGAAAGTTTCCCGAAATCATTGCTCAATACCAACCAACAAGAGTGTAATGAAGATCAGTCCAATGACATCAAAATCCAAATCAATCCAAATTAATGACATTAAAATCTGATGCCAATCTTGAATCTATATAACAATAAAAATAAAAATATTAGGCATATATGTTATAACAAATAAATACAAGGAAAATATAAATAGAATAAAAATAAAAATCATAATATAAATATTTACCTGATGTAATTGATTCATAAAATGCCATATCTTCAGCCGAAGATGTATCCTCTTCTACAGCAATACGAGAAGAACAAAGCCAATTTTGCCCACATATTAAGCTCTCTACCATTTTAGGACTCAAAGAAGCTCGAAATGGATCAAGAATGCGTCCTCCTGTACTGAATGCAGACTCAGAAGCAACTGTAGATATTGGGATTGCAAGAATATCTTTGGCTACATTAGACAAAACTTTATACTTCCCACCATTTACCTTCAACCAGTTCAATAAATCAAATGAATCATCAAAGCAATTTTCACAATCATCTAATAAATATTTGTCCACTTCATTTTTCAACTCTACACCATCCTCTTCCAGCTGTTTCTTTCCCCATTTTGAAAGTTTTGCTACCTTGGCTAATCTATAATCAATAATATCACTTTTTTTCTCTAACTCGGATGGAAAAATGGTAGCATTAACAGATTGATTTTGGCTACCACCATCACATCTAGGGTAATTATTTGTGTAAAAGTCATACAAAGAGTACAATAAACCCTTAATCACTTTTATGAGCTCACACACAACATTTTCATCATACAACTCCTCAAAACAAAATTTCACAAAACTCAATTTATAACGCGGATCAAACACAACAACAACAATTAACAACTTATTTAGAGTGTTAAGGGAACCCCAATATTTGTCATACTTCTCTTTCATCTTCTTTGCCATTGCACTCAAATAAGAATCATCACTTAGTATCAATCATTTCAAATTTGACTCTATAGAATGCATCTCATGAAAATACAAATGTGATGTAACAGACAAAGAAGCACTAAATTTTTTAGTAATTTCATAGAAATTCACCAAAAATTTATTCAACACACTTGCATTCACCCAATCTATAAGTTCCGGTGGCCCAATCCTTTTTTTCCACCCTCTTTCTCTTCAAAATAGGATCTATAAAATCCATCATCATCCTCCAATCGTTCAAAAGCTTTTTGATATGCAAGAGCACTCTCTAACATCAAATAGGTGGAATTCCACCTCGCAAGAACATCCATCACAACAATGCGTTTAGAATCAAGTTTTTCATCCTCAACACATTTTCTAAACCTTATTAATATAGTTGGTGACAATCTTACATATTTCACTGCATTGCGAATGTTAGAAACAGAATTATTCATCTCTTTCAACCCCTTAGTCACAATCAAATTTATAATATGTGCACAACATCTAACATGAAGATAATCACCATTCAACATAAGCTCACCCCAATTATTCAGCTTCTTTTTTAAATAATAAATGGTCAAATCATTCGAACTTGCATTATCAACAGTAATTGTAAACACTTTATCAATACCCAATTCAAGCAAGCAAGACTCAATCAATTTTCCAATTGTATCTCCTTTATGATCATCAATCTGGCAAAAGTTTAATATCCTTTTATGAAGTTGCCACTCATCATCAATAAAATGGGCTGTAATAACCATGTAATTCAAATTTTGTATTGAAGTCCAACAATCAGTTGTTATACAAATCCTATACTTATTACTAGCAAACACTTTTTTCAAATTACTCTTCTCATTTAAGTACAACTGATACACATCTCTAGCAACAGTTCTCCTAGAAAAACAATCAAGTTTTGGACAAGCTTTGCTCTTAAATTTCCGAAACCCTTCTTTTTCAACAAAACTAAAGGGCAATTCATCAATAATTATCATCTCAATGCATGCTTTTCTAAGGTCCTCTTTGCTACAAGATATTGCCATAAGATTACTGCCACCACCTGCTGTCTTATCCCCAAACACCAAGGTTTTTTGTTTTAAATCAACTTTCCTATCAGTATAGAATGTGCATGCTGACAAATGATTCCATAAAGTACGGGTCCCAATAAATCTAGAATGACACGCATACACTTTAGAACAGTAGTTACACTTACTTTTTGTATCATTCTCAAATTTTGTGTAATGTTCCCATACTTGTGACACTTTTCCACCTTTTCCATTGCCTGCACGTGTATTAATAGTACTATCAGTTGTACTTTGAGCTGTTGAAGGTGTAGAGATATTAACTCCTGGATTATTGGATGAATTTGCTTCCATCTACAAGGAAAAAATTCCAGGCATTGAATATTGTCATTATCCTATTAATAATTAACAAATAATCAAAAAAATAATTTTCTAAAAAAAATCCATCTGAGATAGAATACATATGTGAATTTGAGAGCATGACTAGTTAATACTGAAAATTTTTCTGCAGAACAATGCCCAGCAGATGTTTGTCGAAAATCCTTTTCTCTAAGATTGTAATAATAATAATTATTTTATTTGTGTTAATCTGATTGTTGATTAAGCTTGCCACCATCATAACAACAAAAAATTGACCAACTTTTATCAATAAAAAAATATTATAAAGCACCAAATCATGAAATCAAATGGGCTAGACATGTTAATCCGATTGTTGATTAAGCTTGACACCATCATAGCAACCAAAAATTGACCAAATTTTATCAATAAAAAAATATTATAAAGCACCAAATCATGAAATCAATTGGGCTAGACATTTTAACAATAAAAAATTGATTAACTTTTTCAAAACAATAATAAATTAGTAAAATAGAAAGAAGAAAGAACCTAAGCATGCAAAGTTTGAGCAGCTTTTCAAGAAACGCCTTGAGTTGTGATGTTGTTGTGTTCTATGCACGAGCAGATGGGCAGCCGTTCTTTGAATAAGAGAATTTGAGTTTAGGGTTTTGAGAAAGTTGTTAAATATATTTTTATATATATGGGTTGACGGGTCGGGTTGAGTTAAAAATTTGCAACCCAACCCAACCCGCAAACAGTGCGGGTTGAAAATTTAATAACCCAACCCGACCCGTAAATTTTATCAACCCAACCCAACCCGCAAAAATTCACACGGGTTGGGTCGGGTTAACGGGTTGGGCGGGTTGGTGCCCACCCCTAGTATAAACCAATGCTTTGGACCCAAACTCGAGAAAATCTCGTAAACATGAGCACCGCATAAGTTATACAGACCCCATTTGTCATAAATTTTTAAGTAAGGATGGCAAATTCCAGATCTGGGTCCGGATTTGGGCTTTTCGGTTTCAAACCCGGACACTAAAATGTCGTACCGGACCTGATTTTAAACTTGCCTTTTATGAGTACGGGTTCGGTCCTGGTTAAACTCAGAAAAATTCAAATTTTCAGATTGTAGGTTTTAAACTCGGATTACATACAAATAAAAAAAACAAAAAGAATACAAACTCAGTTATACAAAAATCAAATAAACCCAAATTCCTAAAAATCAAATACAAATTCTAAAATTGTTAATGTTTCAAAGCAATAACCCATTTACAAAATACAAATCTATAACACAACATTCACAAAATTCAATATCCATGTCTACAATTCAAACTCACGATTCACGGCTTCAGTTCACGAACTTCAAGAATCGGCGTCCAGCAAAGCAACAAACGTCCGCTATTGATGATGATGATGATGATGATGATGATGATGTGGACAATGACGATGATGACGACCACAACATCATAGTCACAATTACGATTGGCAAAGGCGGACAAACGACGGCCAAATGGAGGTTGATGGTGCTAATGAACATGAACACAATGAAAGTAAGACGTGTGACAGTGATGATTTGATTAAAAGAAGAGCTTAAGAGAGAGGAACATGATGATTTTGTGAAGAGAAATGAAGAGAAGAGTTGAAGCGGGAGAAAAAGAACGAGAAGAGAAGAAAAGAGAAGAATTGAGGCGGCGGTAAGGTTATGAAAGTGTGAAATTAGGGCATCATTTTTTTCTATTTATATTAAAAAATAATTTTAAACTAAGACATTCGGGTCTGGGTTTTGGATATATGGGTTCATCCGGGTTTGAGTTTCGGATATACAAGTTCATTTGAACCCAAAACCGGACCCAGATACATCTGGGTCAAAAAAATTTAATCCAGATACCAGATTTATTTTAATCCAATATGAATTAAACCTAGCCTAGATTATCCAAATTCGTCCAGGTTCAGGATAAATTGTCATCCCTAGTTTTGAGTGAGTGATATGTCTTTAAATGAGATTTTACTATTTATTTAAAGAGTCATATCAATCAAAAAGAATTTTAAAAGACTCTTTAAATAATTTTTTTTAAATTATTCTCCTCTCTCTTAAATATTGGAGAGATAAAAATACTATCTTATTTAAATAATTTTATTTGAAAAGTTTTTGGACTGTTTAATTTAGTATCATATTATTTTTATCATATTATTCTTGAAGAGATAGAAATGTTATAATTACTATTATTCTAATAAAGGAAAAAGTATGATTAAAATAATATAAACTTATTTTTAGTGGAAATTTTTATATGGGTGCCAATGTTGCCAATAATTCTTCAGTGTAATTTTTAATTCAATTTGTTATTTCAAATATTTTAAAAAAAATTCTTAGTTGTGACTCTTTTTACTTCGTGTTATCAAACAATAAATAAAAATAATAATTAATCCAATTTAATTGCCAATTTTTTTGAAGTATTAAGAACAATTCAATTATTAAAGGATCAATGTTAAAAATCATAACATTCTGAGTCATAATATTTATTATAAGTTGTTGATGTAGAAATCTGGTCGTTAATGCAGAGTGACCTGGTTGTCTCGTCAATGCTTAGATTTATTTTGAATGGGGGATAGTACTGCTTATACTTTCTCCAATAAAGTAGATTCAACGACCTTAACTACCCTTATTATCTTTTGTCTTGCACTCACAGAAATTGATCAGGGGGTGCAAGTGGTTTTTCTGACAAGAACTCTCTTATGCTTAAATCAATATGCTAGGGTTTCACGAAAAACTTTAGTTATCAATTTATGTAAATTAACAATTCTTATATGAAACAAATATCTTAGAATGCTAAAAGAAAAACAGTTATAGATTCAAAATGGCACAATTTCCCTTTGAGCCTTTTTTTTTTTTTTCTCTTCCCCCTCGTTTGTGATTTATCGGGCTTTATAGGCGGTCACCCTTGTGTCTAGAATCCACATCCTTAAATTTGGGCCTTCGTGGGCTTAATGGGTTGCAAAAACCGCGCCGTGGTTAAAGTGCCTTCCTTGGGACGGTTGTGAAAGGGCAAAATAGTGGCTTGCATGTGGGTGTCGGGCTCGATTTTTCATGAACAACTCTCTAGTCGAGGTTTGGTCGTACCCCGAAGAGGACCCTGGTGCCATCTTGTAATTTTCCTCTACAAGGAGGTCCAAGTGGTTAATCATTATCTTGTCTGACATTCTCATGAGCCTGAGGATATTGTCCCTCGACCATATAAGAATATGCGTAGCTGGTGTTCTTTTGATCACCCAAATATAAGTTATCTTCATAAATTTAAATTTTTTTTTTAAAAAAAAAAAATAGTGGATTTTATGAAAATACTTTCTGAAACTGTAACTTGGCAATTAAAATAGGTTGTTTTAAAAAAATGGCAATTAAAATATCAATGAGTAAGGAGGAACTTTGAATGGAAGACTATTTTAGGTATTTCTTTTTCCTTTTCTACTTTTATTTTTTTCTAATTTAATAGAACAAATATTATGGAGATGAAATGTGAGCATTTTCTGCTGATATTTGAATGAAAACATTGATACAAGATACAAAATTGAGAAAGAAAAGGAGGGAGCTGCAGCTTCAATCTACAGCATCTATGCACTATACTGTAAACATTTTGGGTATATGTACACACTAACTAATGGAACCTATTTCTGCTTCTAGCACTCTGTTCATGATCTTGCTGCACATTTGCAGAACTTCTTTGCCTCACAGGGCTCTTGACACCGCAAATCCTGTGCTTAATCCGCCAAGGAAACAGCATTTCTAGGCCACAACCTTTAGGCATGCTGTACGATCGCCTCACAGCTTGTGGAACACATGCCTGTGGATGATTACAAGGAAGTTTCTTCAGGCTTTCCGAAACACTCAATACAGATGATGTAGCCAATGCAGCAGCATCTGGAAGAAACCTGTCAATGATGTAACTTGGAGAGATACATTGATTATGCCCAAGTGACTCGGAATTGAACCCATCTAACCCATGACCCTTTTCAGCTTTTTCAACAATGTCCATAGCTTCAGTTAGTGATAGTACCTCAGCAGCATCAGAAAATAAATCATCATTTTTGTCACCATAATCATCATCAACATCAGCTTCGCAGCTATTATCCTGAGAAAATTCCTGCTGAGCCTGGAAAAACTGTGAATCATTATAGCTGGATGTAATTTCTCTCCGCGGATGATGCCGTAATCTGCCTGGTGGGATTCTCAGCCGAGGGGTAACATCATCATCTTGTATGATGCTATCACTTTTTTCTGAGTCTTTAGGCTTGCCTGCAATTCGCTCCCAAGAAAATGGAATCCTGTCACTTGTATCCTGGAACTTGCCTATGCCTCTAGAATTATTTGTGCAACAATTTTCTTCACCAATGGAGCTACCATGGCGCTTTATTGATAAAAGTGGTGCATTGAAGTCTAATTGCTTTCCAGGGCATGCGATATCCATAGCCTTTCCCTTTTCTTCTTCCATTTCTGATGATATCTTTTCAGAATTCTGCACAAAGATTACTTGAAAAAGTAGAACAGGACTTAAGATTCAGTTGAATGATCGAGGCAATTAGAGGCTAAAAGTTTAATGGGTGAGTGAAACTATTAAAAAGAACAGTTGAAACAATGGGTTTCTCGTGCAGTTCATCGAACCGATTAGTTTACTTTTAAAATGCCTACACGTGAGGAGGATAGAAGCTTTCATTTGATATTGAAAGAGGGCCAAGAACTTAGCTCAACGTCGCTCGAATTGTTACCAACAACCACGGAATATAAACGGCCATGTAATTTTTTTACCTTCCATGTGAAGCTACAGCTGTTACAATCATGTTAGACTACTGGAGCTGGCGTTATTTCGCTTGCCCATGTTGTTTATGTTGTGAGATTTTTGAACTTTTAGTCCCGAGGGAGTGTTCGTAACTTTCGAGCTTCTGCTTTACTTATGAATTTGGATTCTGTGTTGAGTTTTTGTGTTACGTGTCTAGATACAATTACTTATCCAATAATAAATACACCATTGAATTTTGGTCGGTAAAATATCTAATTAGCATAAAATCTAAATCTTTTGTAACACTCAGTTATACTTCGCAACTAGTGACTAAAATACGCACCCTCTCAATCCCAAACATGCACCCTCTGGCTCTCAATCCCAAACGTACACCCTTTATTCATGTGTGTCTCATATCTCTGTAACTAAATACTAACAAATTTGAGAAGGAGGCAAAATGCAGAGATGGGTCTGAATTGGTCTTGTCACAAGTGCGCGAGAGAAAAAAGCCCTCTGTGTTTCTAGGGAAAATTTCAAATTTTGTAGAAGAACCCAACATGGAGAAAAGTTGACAATACATAGTAACTGCTTAGCAAAATGCAATACATTTGTAATTTTTAATCTTCCAACGAGGGCAGATTTCATCAGAAGCTGCCCTTTCAGGTACATGAATCTTTGATCCTGGTACCACCACTTTCACCAGAGTTGTTTGCATATGCAACAGAACATAAATCATCAGTTGATAAACCAGAAGACATATTTACATGCAATCTCATAGCTGTCTTTCCATTTCTTTTTTTCTCTTCCAAGTGCCTGCTCTCTCACAGACCGTGAAAAGTTATAACTGAAAGCTCTTGAGATAATAGCCAAAAATTTGATTTGCTCAGACTAGCATCGGCCTTTCTTGTAAAGGGAAAAATGAAAAAACAGATGGCAACAATGGAATTGCCAACATAAATACAAACAAGAAAAAACATGTACTTGGGTTCTGTCACGTTTGTTGTTCATTGACCCTTTCCCTTGCTTTATCATAGAGTTCAAGTGTATCGGTGTGATTGGGATCAAGACAGAGGGCTGCTTCACAGTCTCTTTGGGTGTGGAGATGATCGCCCATCGAGTCGTGAAATGCTGCTCGGAGATGTAGCAGTTGCAGGTCTGGCTTGAAAGCTATGGCCCTTGAAAGTTCTGCTATGGCTTCAGCTTCTTTGTGATCATCCATTAAAACTGATGAGGCAAACATTTTATTAGGCAGTGCAAGAATCCATAACCAGATAATATATGCTAGTGAAGTTCCAATAAAGCACAGTAGGAACAGTTTGACTTGTAAAATTCAAACTAAAGCAGATTTGTCGTGGGTGAAAGTAAAGCTAAAGTAAATAAAATTAACCGATAAATTTTGGCAAATAACCCAGCATAACGGATTCCTGACCTTGACTTCTAAAATTCCGTGGAGTTACCTCAATGGAAAGTACTAAGTACGAGTGAAAATTAAGTAAAAACAACCCAAGCAAACAATTTGATACACGAGTGCTGCAAATTACTCTTTGAACTAATTCATAAAATCATGAATGTCTTTTCCAACTTAATTCTAAACTATCCAACTCATAATTGAACCATGAGACAGATTTCAATCAATTGCTAACCATGGAAAATCCTATCATTCTTCAAATTCCTGGTTTTTATTGGCACCTTGCATAACCTCTCATAAAAACACTACCACGACACCATCCATTATTCAAATGTCACTCATCAGCACGTTGGACTTCTCTGTGGCTACATAGAAGCAATCCTGCTTAACGTTGGTAATAAACAAACTAAAATGTACAAAGAGAGCCTGAATGGTAAAAAACTAAGGAATGCGACAAAATATATGCCATCATTACTGCTTATAGCTGTCATGATAGGAGGAAATGATCAAATGATGGAGGGGCAAACAAGAAAACCGAGAGAGGTGATTCGTGTTTATCAACTCTTACTGCTTGCTGGTAATCTACACCGGCACTTGGAGTAGAAGCAGAAACAGAGGAAATAGAGTTATAAAGGTAAAAAAAAATTGTGCAGTGAGAAAATGAAACTAGCTACATTAGAGGTACATTTTCGCTAGACAAGGGAACTGTAACAGAAAAGGAGAGATTATGCAAAAAAACACATGAAGAGGATTTTATATTTGTTCCTTAAATGTGAGATTTTGGAAGCCCATTCCTTTAATTTAATCAACCAAAAACGCCCACTTTTTCAGAAAAAAACATATTCACTCTCTAAAATGAGGTTATTGAGGAGGTGCCATATGTAGGACCAAACATTCAGTGGACCAAGAGGCTCAGTTGATCTCATTAACACCATTAGAACCCTGACTTGAAGTATACCCAGGAAATAAGTAAACCTCCAAATATGGGTCACTAAGTAAACATATCCCATGAAAGGATCAAATAATTATTGGCCTACAGATTTTGAGTTGACGACAATCAATTTTCAAAAGCATCACAGTTGCAAAAGCATGTTTGTGGTGTCACCACAAGATCTCTGAGGTTGAAGCTGATTTGCATTATAAATAAAAAGATTGAAGGAACCAAAATACTATCATGAAATTACCTGCTGCCCTGTATCTATAAGGGTATGTCCTCATGGGATCAAGTTGTGTTGCCATACTAAGATCACTTTTTGCCATGTCACGGTCACAGTATTCCGAACGCTTCTCATAAGCTGATGCATTGTTCCTGGCCTTCTCTATCAACTTTGTCATCTCGTCGTAAGCAGCTTTCCGCTGATTTTTAAGATGATACACTCGTGCAAGGCCCTGGTGCGCTCGTGTATGCTTGATGTTGAGAGCGTTCATGTAGCAATCAGCAGCAAGATCCAGCTTTTCACAGTCAACATAGACACTACCTAAATTATTCAATGCCTGCAAAATGGAAATATCACACAGAATAAACATTTGACACAGTAGATCAAGACACTGTAATCTCTTCAAAAGATACGCACCTGTCCTTTTCGAAGGCCATCCGAAGGACACCTAAGAGCTTCCTCTAGAAGTTGGATAACATATGCTGAAGATTCAGGATTGAGGCTTGAATCTGCTAAGGCATATGCTTTAAGGAAAAAAGCTTCAAATGATCTCTGAATAGAAATGGACTCCTCGGCCTTAGCCAGTGCTTCTTCACGATGGCCAGTGTCATACAATATCCATCCTTCATAAACTAGCTTCTCATGCTCAGAAGTAGAATAATTTCTGGCCAACCGAAGACTATGCATTGCAGCCTTTTGACTATTTAACCTAAAGCATCAAAAGACAAGAAACATGGTTGGAAAAACAATAGCACTAAAGAGGAGAAATTCTTCTTTCGTATCAGAAACTGAAAGGAAATAATTCAATTAGCAGTTCCAGCATTGAAAAGAAAGTCCAAGAAGTAGAGTTAGAGTCCCTTGTGCTTCATTACAGTACACAATCAATAAAAAGCAAGCAACTGAGAGGCATTAAAAAAGTGTAAGACCGGAATGTACTCTCTTAATGCAATCACAGAAAGATACACCAACCTAAAAATGCGACTTCATATTGACAATAACTTGAATAAATTAGAGTGGAGCTTAAAAGAATGGTCAAACGCTGGACAGAACCAGCAGCAAAAAGCCTGAAGTCACCCTTAAATATTGATAAAAGATTGATGAACCTAGAAAAAAAAAAAATACGAACCGCAAAAGAAGGAGAGACTGCCTAAACCGTAGGAGGCTTTTCCCAGGGTCATTTGCCAACATATGGTGAACAACAGCCAGTGAGCCGATATCATCAACTGACGACCATCGATCATATAGCTGCATCCAGCAGTCCGCCTGACTCCACTGCTGAACAAGAGGTTGCAGTGTCTCTACCAAGTTGTCACCATGCAACTGCCCGTAAAACATCATGTAAGATGGGTCCAAAGTCAACAGTGCCCGGACATCTCTGAGAGCTCCATCATAATCCTCCAGGGCAATAGAAATCCAAGCTCGCAACTCAAGGCAGTCAGGAGAGACCTTAAAACCAATAATTCGATTGATCTCTGTGATGGCAGCAGCAAGCTTGTTCTCCTCCACCAATAAAATAGCCCGATACTTGTAGGGATAAGAAAGAGTTGGATCCAATTCTGTAGCAGTGTTCAAATCCATCATCTTCTCCTTCCCCGAACAATACAGAGAGCGTTCCTGGTACATCCACCCAACTGGAGTATAATCAGAAATGAGTGAGTTCATCAGCTTGTACGCCGAATACTTGTGCCCACGTTTGAACTTAGTCCTCGCAACACCCACCAATGAATAAATATGACCAGCCTCGACAGCTGCCTTAAACCAATTCTGGGCATCTTTGTACTCCTCCCTTTCAAGCATAACTACACCTAACTGATGAAATGCAAGTTGTTTCTGCCAACTTTCAGTTGCAGACTCCACCAATCTCTCCAAAAGCATTACTGTTGTGTTTGATTTCATGTCTTCCTCCATACCAATCTGGCTTAAGAAATAATACAACACAAAAGAAGCATGACCAACCATAGCCAATCGTTCCCTAGCCTCTGCACTGCAAAAGATTCTCATCACATTAGGATTCTGCATCGAACATGGAAGCTCTCTTAAAAGCACCTGCAAGCAAGCGGCCACAAGAAGATAGGCAGCCTCCTCCAATCCATATTCAATCAACATCACTGCATCCTCAATATCAGAAACCATAGATGCTAAATAGGAATCGCAAGCAGATTTCAGCTCCTCACAACAGAACCGGTTTGCAAAAGAAAGAAGCTCCAAAACAAGACGTGGATCAAAAGAATCTAACATTTTCGTCCTGCTAAATTCCTCAGCAGCTCTCATTGCCTCCACCGAAATCCCATTCTGTGAGAAATTTACCTTCTCCCTTCTGGACTCTATAAAACCACCATATAACATTGTTCTAAAGGGTCTTGATAATGAGGCAATTTTGTATCGAACACACCTTATCTCATCATTTCCAATACAAAATGACATATCCCAATCTTCATCAGAAGTTGAACATTCCTCATCTTCCATGGAAATATCATCACGAAACTCCTGTCTTGGAGTCCTTGAACACAAACAAGAATCATAAACTGACTCCGGATCATAACCAGATACCATAGTAGCCTTAGGGCATTCAAGATTTCTCCCGCAGCAATCCATTGCCGATGTTCCAATAAGTTCATCTTCCCTCCTCTCAAACCTCAACCAAGCAGCAAGCACAATTTTCGTGTGGACATCAACTGCATGCTTTCTAGCACATCGAAGGCTTCTCCGGAACAATTTAGGATCAGACAGTCCCCTAAATATGGCACATTGTTCTAAATACGCTCCTGATTTCTCAAACTGGGGACAATCCTCAATCCTACGGTACAAATCAGCTAATGTCTCAACAAAATCAACAAATTTAAGACATGGTTCGATTTGAGGCTCAAGTAGATCAGTTATAGGTAACCCATATGGGAGGACTGATTCTATTACCACAGGGGCCTGGACTGGCATTTGATAACTTCGATTGGATTTTGATCGAATCGAATTGACCCGCAAATGGTCCTGAAGGTGATTTAATAGCTTCTCACCAACACTACTGCCACCACCACCACCTCCTCCTCCACCACCGCCGCCGCCCCCACCGGCACTGCCTCCTCCACCGGCGGGGGGCCCAGATGGATTAATAGCAAAAACCTGGGTGCCTTTACACCCATCTATAATTTTTAAACTACGCATTGTTGTGAAAAAATTTTGCTGCATCTTTACAAACATATAATTTACCGCTCCAAAAATAAAAGATTAAGAAAATATAACCAAAACGCGCGTATATGAAAGATCTGGAAGTCTCAAGAACTAAGATAATGGGATTAATCAATAAACCATTACCTTATACCCTGCAAAACGCCGCCATTTTTTTTTTTGGGTTGATGAGAAGAAGAACAACCAAGATGGTGATGCAGGAAAGCTAATGAGGTAACGATAACCTCAAATGGATTCTCTCAAAATGTTTTCTTTTTGGCTTAATTTTCCTGGAAATTTTATTTTTAAAAAAATTGAGAGGAAGCGAAAAACTGAATTGTGTTTTTGTTTCTAGAGGGAAAAGGAAATGTTTCAAGTTTGACGAATCAACAGGAATTTTGAGGTGGCCGTTGAAACGGCCACTCTCTATGGCTCCCTTTGCTCTTTTCTTTCTTTAACTCTCTGAATAAAAAAAATATTTTTTTAAAACTATCTTTCCTTTAACGTGAACTTTTGCCATCCAATCTATTTATCTAAAAACACACCCTCTCTTCATTTCTGTCTCCGATGAAGCCTTAAACTCTGTCGTTAGGTTTTACTTTTTGCTTCTTTCGTTTCTGATTTTGTGTTTTGGTTTTGTTTGTAAAACCGTGCTTCTGTGAAAAGCGCGCGTGTGAATGGGTGCGCGCGTGCCCAGTTGAAAAGGAGAACCGTTAAAATCTCCCTGCCTGTCTTTTACTTTTCAGACCCGCATCTATCGCGCAGATCATAGCGGGGCGGGGACGAGGATTGCCCTTTGACATTCCCATTCAGGCGCGTGCATGGCCGGATTATTTGCTTGCTAACGACTGTCACGTACTTCTTGAATTTGACATTCAATTAATAAACAGTATTAGTATTTTAATTTAAATCTCAACTGATTTAGTATTTATATATTAAATAATAATTATAAATTTTATAAGTTATAAATTTATCCTCTAATAGATGAATTACACATAATATTAGAATTCAAATGTTAAAATTCATAATACTATTATTAGTTAATTAATTTATCAAATTCTGAATAATTGCATTTAGATCATTAATTTAATTACTTTTATATTCTCTCAGCTATCCATATATTTCTATCTATTTTTATGAAACAGATCCTTGACACGACTCTTGGTATTTTTTGTATAAGACAAACATCACTCCTATTAAAACAATGCAAATAATCTATTAATATAGGGTATGACAATGACAAATAAAAAAATATTTTAGTTATTTTAAATTCATTAGAGACTTATTTGATAAAAATGGTTAATCTATATCCTTGTTTTAGAACTCTTAGAGGTATAGCCAAATGATTTATGAGCAGTTTTATTTTATTGATTACTGTAACTTGAATCATAGGAGAAGTAGAGGATTAAAAATTAATCTAGACTTTATACACCCCTCTAGTTTTATAAAATAGTAAAAAAATTGTTACTACTTTAGAAACTGTAAAAAAATAGGTACTTGAATGATATTATAGCAATTAAATACTTAAAATTGGGGTCTCCACATTTTATTCTAGTTTGTTCATGTGTGGTTGTCTAATTCATGATTAACTAACAAATTCATTTGCGAGATCATGATGTAGAAATAATATGAAAATAAACTTATCACTTTTTTTAAAAAAAATAATTAATAAGTATATACTTTATATATTGAAATTTTATTGGAATATCTAATCATTTAAGACTCTCATTTTGTAAACACCATGACTTCATTGCTATTCTCATTAATATTTTGTAATGAATTTATTATTATTATTATTATTACAATTATTATTATTACAATTGTACATAGATTGATTATTTTGTGGGGGAATCAATATAATATTTGGGAAATGTTAATAACTGCATATAGAAGAAGTGGGGTTGAGTCCGTCGGATAAAGCAGAGAGTGTAACTCAGTTGCCTTGGAGAGCGCGTGGAATTGGGATTCTCTGACAGCGAACTGGGGGAACTGGAGTTACATACGAACTAGTCCGCATATGTATGATTCGCCTCATTGGTGTCATCCTTACAAGCGTCCAGCACTTCAGTTTCCATATTAGGCTGTTTTGGTGTTATCAAATTATCAATTTTTTTATCGATTATTAAATTATCTATTATCAAATAAAGGAATTGAAAATAAAATTTTTATAAAATAAACAATTGAAAAATCATATTTAATTCTAAAATTGAATAGAAACAAAGATCCAATACGGTTGAGCTGAAATTAGCTGGTTAGATCGATCGAATAATGGGACAAAATCAAAGAACTACTTATATTAATTTAATTTATCCTTGTTTATTGTGGCTTTCAATACAAGGCATGGGACATGATGATGGCAGAAAATTAATGGCGGCAATCATCACGTTGCCATACTGCCATTGGAGGAGGCAACTCATTGATCAAAGAAAGTTCTAGAGGCTAAGAGCCTGATGAGCATGCCATCCGGGTTTCGCACATAATTAAAAATGCAATTATGTTTTTGTGTTAACTAGCTCGCATGTACATATTTTAGAAGGGTAAAAAAAATTAAATATAAAAAAGTTACATTTAAAAAAGAAAATTACCTAATTCATTATTAAGGTGGTAAAGTCTTTTTCCGAGCACAATTGATACTCAATCTCTCTTATAAATATCTGTTTGTCTAAAATAAATCTTTTATGAACGAGAAAAAAATAATTAATTTATAACTTAGAGTCAGTTTCATAATATTGTAACTTTAAAAATATTTATTGTTAACTTTGCTGTAAAAATAATTAGTTATGAAGATAATCTTAGTAAATTTTATTTTTTTAAAATATTATGAGTTTTATAAGCAGTTACATGCATTTGGGGAATCCAATTGTTAAAATGCTCTAAGAATGTAAATAATTGAATTAGACATGATATTAAATAAAAGTATTTACATATTTATAAACATATATGTCTATATATAATATTTTTTTAGTATATATGATAATTGATAACTAAAATAAATATTTTATATTATTAATTTTATTTTTTATGTTGTTTTCTTAGTATAATTGGTATTAATAAAATTTTCTTTAAAATTAATAATTTTAGCTAATAATTGATAAGAGTACTTTTAAATTTTTACAATATATATGATGATATATGTATAAAGTTTATTCTTAAAATTAAATTTTGAAAAGTTACTCATTTCTTATTTTTTAAAATTTATTATAAAATTCAATGAGTTTACCAAAAATTATTTCTAACAAAATTTACTAAACACCAAACTTAATTTTTAACTTTTTTTAAAATTACTTTAAACTTCCCAATAACAATCAAAATGGGCCCTTAGTGATAATATTTTTCAAGTAATAAATTCTTTAACTAAGACCATATGAGTATTTGGGACAATCCGTTGAGTTCATGACATCTATAAAGAAATGATAAGTGATCAACTAATTTGACGGACCATTGATCATTCTCATGCCCACCTCAAGTATCAGCAGCTAATAATACACTCTATAAATCTAAATAAATATATAAATATTTAATCCACTTTATAATTCCACGATGAGTTGAACCCATATCCACTAGATATTGTCTCTTATCATGATTAAATATCGAGTACAATCAAGGTTTTAACAAAAATTTTGTTTCACTTGCTGCTATACACACAAACAAAAAAATGTTCCAGGCAGCTAGCAGCATTTTGGTTACGAGTGAGAAAAGTGTTGTGTGTTTTTAGAAAATATTTATTTATTTTTAATACATTGTTGTTTACGTATGTGTATATACATATTAATTGAAGTATATATGTGGCAATGAGTTAAGAGAAAAGAAAAAAGAGTTCTAAAAACACCGCATTCGTATATTTTGATGTTACAAAGAAAAATTTGTCTACATTAATTAAAAAATACACTAAGCTTTATTAGGATTTTCTTCGTTGATTTTTTTTTATTCGACCTACCATGATTTTTAAGAACTTTCTTAGATATACCCATGTTTATGAATAATTTTGACCTACCATAATTTTTAAGAGCTTTTATAACTATACCCATGTTTATGAGTAGTTTCGACTTGTTCTCAACAGAGATAATTAAATTGCAAATGGTATAAAATTTTTATAAATATAGTTTTAGGGAAAAAATGTAATAAATAAGAAAATAGAAGGCATGTGTTTGATCCTTCTAGCGCCTATGTGCAATACATCCAACAACAACTGAACAAATGAAGGATGAAGGTGGTTAGAGTTGAAATTAAGTGTATCTGCGTATGTATATAATAAATTGGTGTTTTTTTTTTTTCGTTGTGAGGATGCCAGCACAGGGCCTTGGCATCCACGTTTAGAGGCTGCCATCTGTCAACGCGGTTTAACGTTTTGTGCAGTTTCAGATCTGGCTGACATGTCTTTTCCAAAAAAATTATGAATCATAATTTTTTTTTTTATAATTTTTAATTAGTACTCAAATGTTTCTATATTTATTATCTCGCACTTAAATATTTCAACAATATTATTTCACACTCAATTTCATTAATTTGATCATTTATTCTAATAGTCAAAGGGTAAATTTAAAAATTAATATCCTAAATATTATTTGATGATGATAAATTAAATTTATTTAATAATTTAATAGATGAGATTATTATTAATTACTTTTAAATAAATTTTTTTATGTAAATATTAATTATTAAATTAACATTTTATCTCATTTTATTCTTCTCTAATTCAAGATAAGGGGTATTTCGATCATTTACTTAAATTTCAAATAGTTCCGTTAAACATAACGGTCAAATTAACGGAATTAGGTCTGGAGTGATATTGTTGAAAAAATTGGGTGCGGGGTTAAAAATACCGAAACATATGAGTGCGAGGCGAAAATAACCCTTTTTTTTCAAGTAAAACCAATTATTATTGTGATTTTGAGAGAGAAAAAGCCACCGAGCTTTTTGGTACCATGTTTCACGGATTTTGCACTTAATGTCGTATACGTACAATTTTTTTTATTCAACAAATTAAATATGTAATTGAATTAATTCTAATAATTTGAGATTGAATTTCAACTGCATGCATTAATAATAATTTGAAATTCAACATAAGAAGTTAGAGAAAAGGATCCAGCTATGTTGCAATAATGGTACGGTACTATTATTGTTTTCAGTCATTAAATTTTATTAATATAATTATAAAATTATAGATTTAATGATTGGTTGCAACAGTGATACGGTACTATTATTTCAACATAATTTCGCTTTAAAGGAAATATTTTTTGTGAGGTCACTCAAACCTCTGTTTTAGTAGAGTCAAGAGGAGGAAGTGTCATACAATACAACCAAGTATTCGGCTATTTTATTAGTATCATTTTTTATGAGGAACTCGCATTAATAAGGTGGTTCTAATATAATCAATAATCATGATTTTTCTCTCCTTTCACGAGGAAAAGGATATAAATAAATATAAGATATTTAATTGGGCTAGATGTTAAGATGGGCCTTTGGTATTGAGCTCGATAGGGGAACTTTGTTAGTTTGGCCATTGAAAGACCCGTAAAATACCGACTCCCTTATTTTATTTCATCATCTCTTATTTTTCAATTAACTAAATTAATAATTTTAAAATAATTTCTATCTCTAGATATACCCCAAACCTAATTGATACTTAACCACTGTTACAATTATTATGTTTTTCCATACACCCCAACATCTTTCAGCATGGCGTGGTACCGAGGTTTATAAAACTTGAAATTCATGGTTTGAGACAAAATCATAATCAGTTTTCCAATTGTTTGTTATTTTCACTCAATGAATTGTTTGAATCCTTCATTTTTTCCTCATTTTTGAAAAAAAATAAAACATGATGGATACAAATCGTACAGCTATTTATTATCAGATTAAGCTATTGAAATAGTAGCAATCAACAAGACTTGCATAAAGTTCCTCTTATTTCTTGATGATCAAGTGGAGGGTGTAATCAGATAAACACATTTGTTTCCTAAAAGAGACGGCCTCTATTTTACTTCTATATCTCCTTTTTCAATTAAACTGTATTGAATATCAAAAGTGTCCTTTACTCTCTAAATTAACACTCCATTTATTTGATTCTTTAATTTTTTTTTTCAGTTTTCTCACTCCTTAAACTCTTTTACTATGTTCTTACTCACCTTCCGCGTAAATAATTATGTGGATGATAAATTTTTTGAGATTTTGTTATCTCTATTCTTTCTCCATAAAACTCAAAAATACTTGCTTTTCAAGAATAAGTAAAAAATAAAGAAAAAGAGAAATGGGTTATTATAGTTTTTTTTTAAAAAAAATTGAATATATGAGCGTCGTAAATTAGAAAAACAAAACAAAAAAGATTGATGATAAATCTAAAGAGTTTGCAACAACAGAAAATAATTTCGGCGGAAGAGGGGGTTTATTAGTATATTTAAGGGATGTTAAAAGCACCACTCTTCCTAATAAATTTCAAGTCCAACCATTCAATATTTTTGTCCTTTTTTTTAAGCAACTATGAATGTTAAGAAAAGAAAAATAGTTTTTTTTTTCTTCGTTTCATTTTAATATTTTTAAAACGCTCAAAAGAATTAATGGAGAAGCGATCACACCCTTCGAACTACACATTAAAGAATGTTCTAAACTTTTGGGAGCTGTTTTGCATTAATACACCATTACTTTTTTAAGGGTAATTAAGGCTCATGCCTACTCATATGAGTGTGATTCTAATCACAAACTCAAAGCTTAACCCTCTGTGAGCAGTCCAAGCGAGATCAGCCATGTGTGTTAAATTATAAATCAGAAAACTAGTTATTCATTATTTTTGGGTGCAAAAAATAATATCGAAAATAAATCAGAATTTAAGATCCGTATCATTTTTGGTTTTTTCTCCTCGTTAAGAAGCACAAAAAGAGAATGGTAGCCTTTTTCAATCAAAGTTTCTTCATTTTTTTTTTATTCATTCATTCACAGACCTATAACATTGACTTTGAAGAGAATATAAAGAATAAAGACTTCGTCACAAATCTAAGCTACCTAGTTTAATTTGGTTGAGAAAAAAGAAATTAAAACTTATGGTATTCCTAAATAGAGCAGTCAATTTATGATGTCGAAAGATAAATTAAATTAACAAGAGAATCTTTTTTTAATATTTATATGAGCAAAACTGCTACATGTGAAGTTTTTTAATTTGTAATCTTTGTGTTATTTAATTTAAGACCACCCATATTCTTCAAGAAGGGAAAAAAAATAAAAGAAAAAAATGACCGCGGTTTTCGTAGTATAGGGGCAAAGTAAAAGGAAAAGATTGTCAAATTAAAACATCTCTGATTCATTGATAAAATCTACAAATATTTCACAAAATACGTATTCTTTCTTTGACTTGCTACCCATATTGTAAAGTGAAAGGAAGAATAATTTAAATCATCTTTCGATAGCAAGGATCCATTGAATCTTTCATGAGATATAGACTCCTCGTCTGCCAATTAAAAAAAAAATTATACTGCTATATAATCTTAAATAGGCTATGATACTATTGTTTTAATATGAGTAATGATACAACCACAAACTCTTGTACAAATTTATTTTGTACAAATTGATGTGGCATTAATTTATTAGTTAAATTAAATATCAATTGGCCCACATGATTTGTATTTACTAATTTATATATTCATTCAACCAATGAATTAATGTCACGTCAGTTTGTACAAAATAAGTTTGTACAAAAGTTTGTGGCTGTATCATTACTCTTAATGAGTTTATAGCCAGATGGATAAATGAGCCCATCATTAGTCATTAATTAAAGCATGAAATCAAACTATTATCAACTTGAAATTTAATCGTTAATTAATTCATTGATATTTATTTGTTTGTGCGGTTGAATTGACTGGCCATGCTTATGTACGATATACATATACAGCACGTACTCATGTCATCATTTATAAAATTAATAAAATATCAAACAAAATATTATGGGTTTATATGAGTCAATATTCATGATATATGCTGGGAACTTGTTCATCATGTTTTAACTAATCTTTAAGACTAATGCTATGTTTATTCAGTTGAGATACTCAATTAAGATACTACTGATGTGGTATTTTACATTTCACATGTTTGATTAGGTTGTAAAAATCATATGTTACATGACAGTAAATAATTGGTAACATATCAATGACTATTTCAATTGAGTATCCCAATTAGGTATAGCACTATTAAATGTTCAATATTATTTTAGACATTACCTAACAGTTTCACATTAACGTTATTTTTCTTTTAACAAATATGATATCAGAACTAAAGTCGGTAGGTTTGTTCGAGACATTTAAACGACTAGAAGTCTGCTAAGGATGTTCGATATACTCCATATGTTAACATCTCAATCAAATTACATTTCAATTTTTGACCTTATTTGTGTTTTTCAGGCTTTAATGATCTAATTAACCGAACAAACATTTTCATATGAGGAGGTATGTTGAGACTTGTTTAAATTTTAGCTATGCACAATCTTTTATCTAATAGTTTAACCTTGGTTTAATTATCAGATTCTACTAACACATCATGTGGACTAAACTTCAGATCATTATCATGACTAAAAGATAAGTAGGAAGGTAAGATGTAACATTTCTGTGGGGCACGAGACAAGTATGAAAAGAGAGACAAATTATATAACTTTGACGTTGAAAAAGTATATAATATTTAAATTATTATATGTGCTCATCCAAGCCATGCATACGTATATAGACATGAAGACAGCTTGATATAATATTATTTTAGGGGACAGAATTAATATTCGGCAATCGGCTCATACATTCCCGCATCTTAATTCTCAACATGAAAAAGATACATTTTAATTTTTTATATTAATTTAATTGCTGATGGTGTCTAGCTAAATAATATTCTCCTTTGCATTGAAATGGATTCGTGAAAGTAAATAAATTGGAAAACGTTGAAAATTGGGTTAATGTGTGAGGGTTGTGACGGCATGTGAAATTTAGTATCATATTATCCCGAGTTCTTATTCAGTGCATACGATTGCACACGTCCACAATTATTAATGGGCTAAATTTTTTGGTAATTAGCTATAATTAATTACTGCGATTTAACTCAAATTCATAATTTTAAATAGGGCAGACTAATATTTAAGGTTCGATTTGATCTCATTAGTCCAGTGAAGTGCTAGAATTATTAAATATTTATTTCTAACCAATATCTATTATTGCATTGATGAAACATTGTAAAACTTACAATTTGTTTTTAATATTAATCTTAAACTTTATCTATAAATTTAGGGTCTATTTTATCTTTGGGAGATTCAAAAGTGATTTTGAAAATCTAAAAGTTAATTTTAATATTTAATAATTTTTTTAGAAATCATTTATGACAAAATTATTTGATCCCATAGTAGATTTTAAAAAGTAAGAAAAAAATAAAATTTTCAAAATCTAATTTTGAGAATCACTTTTATACTTAATATAATTCCATACATAATATAATCCATACATATTCCCATATATATATATATATAAATCCAAAATTATCCTTCTTAGTTAGAAAATAAATTAAAGGGATTATTATTGTTGTTGTTGATATTGTTGTCATCATTATCATCAATTATATTGAGATAGCAAAATAGAAAATAACATTAATAATATAAAATATTATTTTAGTTATCAATAATTATATGTACACAATAAAAAATATGTATATGTTTGTAAATATTTAAATAATTTTTAATCGACATTGTTGAAATACAAGTGTGCAACCCAAGAGGGGGGTGAATTGGAATTTTAAACTTTTCCTAGCAAATCCACACAACAATTTAATCTAATGCCTTAATCAAATCAAAAACAATAAATTCAATCAAGCACAATATTAAAAGAGTAAGGGAAGAGAAAAACGAACACAATGATTTTTACGTGGTTCGGCTATCCCCGCCTACGTCCACGCCTCCAAGCTCACCCGCTTGAGGATTTCACTATCCAAGCCTTTCCAAGGCTTCAAGCTTTTACAATTGACTTCAAGGTGTCAATGAACCTTTACAACAAGAGATTATATCCCCAATCTCTTTACCCCCAAGTGTTTCCCACACTTGTAATCTCACAATTTGAGAAATGAAAAATACAACACTTAATCTCTCTTTAAGAGTGGATATACAAATTGAAGAACAAAGATGATTCAACAAATGATTTACGAAATGGAAGCTCAATATATGTTGTGTGATCTTGTTTTTCCTTGCTTGGATCCCCAAAAATGAATTGGCTTTGAGTTTATATAGTTTGAGCTTGAAAACTAGCCGTTATGCACTTGTCAGCCCGAAAACGGTTAGAGGGTAACTTATAAACGGTTAACCGTTTCGCTGGTCAAAAGTTACCGTTGGGCTAAATTTCAAATAAACGGTTAACCGTTTCAATAAACGGTTCACCGTTTTGTTCCAGTAACCTGCAAAACAAATTTCGCTTAACCTTTCTCAATAAACGGTTAGAGGTTAAAATAAACGGTTAACCGTTTTCCGTAAACGGTTCACCGTTTTGTTCCAGAATCATCATTTTGACAAAACTGGACAAAACAAGCTTTCTGGATGTTATCGGTTAACCGTTAAAAAATAAACGGTTAGCCGTTTGCTACAGTGACTGCTACAGTGAAAGCTACAGTGAAACAGTGATGGCTACAGTGAAATTATTTTCCAAATTTGCAGGTTGATCCCAAAACTATATAAAATTGTATTATGACCCAAAACGATAGAAAACTTTGCAAATAGGTCCAATTTCAGAAATTCTAAAAATTATTTTATTCATCTCAAAATTTTTTAAAATTATGATATGACCCCAAAGAGTTTACTGTTTTGCACAAAGGTCCTTTTCAACATAATACCCATATTTTCAAAGTTCTCAAAACCTTTCACTTTAGTCCAAAATATTCATAACTTATAGTATGGCCCAAAACATATAAATAGTTTCAAATAGGTCTAAATCCGAAATTGAAAAACAATATCAAAGGTTTTCTAACACATTCATTTTAGTCCAAAATACTTTGATTTCATAGCCTCATTTTCTTATTATAAAAACACAATTTATAAATCTTTGTTTATTCAATACATGTGATTTGTTATCATCAAAATTAATATCTATAGCTATATAAGCTAACAATCTCCCCCTTTTTGATGATGACAAAATACATTACAAAGATTTAATCTATTTATAAAAAGGCTCCCCCTTAATCAATGCAAGGTTAAAAATTTTATTTAAAACAAACTCCCCTTGCATATATGCATACTCCCCCTAGATACATGCATATTTTATAACATCATTTTTCCATTAAATATAAAAAATTTATAATGTGAAAATAATGATTTATTTAAAATGTATAAAACAAAATTTGAGCTTAAAAGATTAATCATTCTTAATCTTGTTTGTTATCATCAAAATCAATATTATGACAACATATATGTTAACAATCTCCCCCTTTTTGATGCTGACAAACATTTCATGTATTTAAAGAATGATTCCACAAATTTCACAAATTGCCAATTAACTAAATTAACATATTTAAATACATGGATTTTTCTCCCCCTCATCATCAAAAAGAAAACTTAATTGGCAAAGAAAAAGAGTAGAAAATTTTTACAAATTTAAAAACATGTATTCTTCTCCCCCTTTAGTATAAAAAAAATTTTAAAGGAAAAGAATAAAAATAGCTAATTTGTTACCCATGTTGTCTGAATAGAAATTTCGACAAAATCTCCCCCTAACAACAAGCATCACTTCAAATACAAGATTTAGTAATAATACGTCCAAATTATTATGATCATGATAAAAGCCAACTTCATATACAAATAATCACACCAAAATATCATGAATCATTATTCCATTTATTACCAAATTAACAACTCATGACATAAAAGTATCATATAAAACAACTATATGATCAAATCATCATCATATCTCAAAAATTATCAAAATCATTATCATAATCAAATTTCAATCATCAAAAGAATACTCAAAGTGCATATTATTCAAAATCATATTATATGCTCCCCCTAAATGTATGGCCAATTTAAAAAATTTAACCAAAGTGAAACATATTACATGCTCCCCCTAAATATATGGCCAAATTAAGAAATAGTCAATAAAAAAAAATTTGCTCAAGTAAGCATTTTCAACAATCTTCCCATTTATAAAACATCTTCAAATTCATTCTTAAAACTCCCAAAAACTCCCAAATTATCAAACTCTCAAATTATCTCCCACTTCATTATCAAAAAGAGAAAGAGAAAAGAAAGAAATGCAAATTCGGTTTTTGGTGAGCAAAAATTTGGGTAGAGTTTCTCCTTAAAAATGAGTAAAATCATTTATACACATGAGAGAAAAACACTTCCAAAACGTCATAGCAATCAACTCCAACATCAACCCAACAACTCCATGAATAAAGCAACACTTCAGTATTCAACAATCCACAAGATTTATCAAGCAATACACATAATCCACAATTGAAACAAGATAAAAAATAATAATTCGATTAAGATATTACCCATTTTGTGTGAACAAAAATTTCAGAAAAGTCTCCCCTTCAAAATGAACAAATTCTCAATTGCACAACATGGTTAAAAAGATATAAGCTCCAATAACTCCATTAATTCATCAAGCAATGCACATATAATCATCAAAACTTAAGTAAAGCATAAGTACATTAGTTTCACAATATCCAAATATAAAACATCCAAAAGATAATTAATTCAAACAAATAACCCATCCAACAAGCATGCAATCATGAAGCATATTCAAAACTTAATCAAATGAAGAAAGGTCAACTTCGGAATAAAAACTGTATTGATTTATCCAGAAGTAATGTTAAAACTATATACCGTTGGAAAGATAATTTAGTTAGCTTTCCAATAAATTTTACAGAACTGGATTTGAAGTTCTATAGAAGGAGTTATGACCAATTCATTGCAGCTTGTGCAGACTAGGATTTTCAAAGACTCCTTTGTTTTCCAAACAATTTTAAAACCATTTTAATGATCCGAATATTTTCAAAAACCATTTTAATGCATGGATCAATATAATAAACATCCAATCATAAAACTCAAATTTATAATATATTCATCATGCATATTCATCACAATCATGAAACATATAAGCATTCAAAGATTAATAATTCAAGCATATCACTCATTTATCAAGCTTAGGCATTATATGATCATCAAAATCAAACAAAGCTATCATGATGAGTTGACAAGCTACCATCATATATATTTATCCATGCATCATGATAAAGCATTTAATGTTAAACACAATGATAATTCAATCATGTAAACATATAAGCATATTATGACAAATTTAAGCTACTATCCATTTATCATGATCCACTTCAACAAAATAAATATGGAAAGAATTGTTACCAAAACAATTAAATCAATTTTACTTCATCTTTTTCTCCTCGATCATGATCAAGCGATTATCCTCATGAACTTCATCAAGGAACTCTTCACCATTCCTTGTTTGTGGTACCTACAAAAGAAATTCAAGTTGTGTGCTTTGGTACCCAAATAGTTTTGGGTCCTTGAGTGTTAGCAATGGTTCCTTTTGGAACCCAAATACATTTTGCTCCATAATATACATTTCTCTTAATTGGACATCTATTCTTCATGTGACCATTTCCATTACAATAATGACAAACAATCTTATGATCACTTGTGGAGGTAGCCTTAACAAAATAATTTTTATAATATTTTTGTTTCAAATTAGGCTTATATCCAAGTCCTCCTTTATCAAATACACATTTTTGAGTATTGAGCAATTTTTCTAAGTTCTTTTCACCATTTGTGAATTTTAACACAATTTCATTGAGCTCATTACTCTTTTTCTTAAGCACTTCATTTTCTTTCATCAACTCATCAACATGTGATTTCTCATGCTCATATGAAGTACTTTGTTTGCATTTAAATGATGCAATTCTTTCATGCAACATTTTATTATCTAACTCTAGTCCTTTAATATTTTCATTTAATGAATCATTGCATTTTTGTAAAACATCATTTTCATTTTTCAAGTTATCTACATATGATTCTAAATGCTCATGTGAAGTGCTAGGTATCTCATTTGATAATGTAACTCTATCATGCAATGCTTTATTCTCTAATTCTAGGCATGCAATCTTTGCACTTAGAGATTCATTTTCATTTGTGAGCTTTACCATTTTCTTTTTAAGGCATGCATTCTTTTTGCCAATTTTTATCCAATTATCATGCAATTCTTTAAAAGCATCATATAGTTCATCATAAGTAGAAAGATCATTTACCTCATCAAGTTCATCACATGATTCTTCCCCAACGGCCATGAGAGCTAAGTTTGTCATTTCTTGTTGCTCATCCTCATCACTTGTTTCCTCATCGCTATCATCCCATGTGGCCATCATAGCTTTCTTCTTGAGTTTGTTGAGAAGAGGACACTCCGGTCGTATGTGTCCGGGCTTCTTGCATTCATAACATTTTATTACTTCCTTTTTCTCCTTTCGGTTCTTGAGGTCTTTAAATTTTCTTCGCTCACCAGATTTCTTAAAAATTTTTATGAACCTCCTAGCCAGCATATCCATCTCCTCCTCATCCAGCTCGCTTTCCTCATCACTCTCATATTTCGAGGCTTTGAGAGCAATGCTTTTCTTCTCATTGCCTCTTTCGGCTGCCATGTCTTCCTCATAAGAAATAAGAGAACCAATTAAATCATCAATAGGTAAGATATTTAAATCCTTAGCTTCCTCAATGGCAGTCCTTTTTGATCTCCATTCCTTAGGTAACGACCTAATGATTTTCTTAACTTTCTCGCTATTTGAAAAGGTCTTTCCTAGGGCTCCTAGAGTGTTCACTATATCCGTAAATCTAGTATACATGGAATATACACTCTCATTTTGTTCCATTTGGAACAATTCATATTGCCGAGTGTACCTACCAATTTTAGCCTCTTTCACTTGATTCGTGCCTTCATAAACAACTTCAAGTTTATGCCAAATTTGATGAGCACTTTCACAACTAGACACCCTATGAAACTCTTTCTTATCAAGAGCACAAAACAAGGCATTCATGGCTTTGGAATTTAGAGAAGCTTTTCTCTTTTCCAAATCATTCCATTCCCGTGACGGTTTTGGAATATCTTCCCCGACTTCATTTTTAGTCAAAGGCATAAATGGACCATCACAAACGATTTCCCAAATTGCATAATCTAAAGCTTGTAAATAAATTCTCATTCTAGTTTTCCAATATGGGTAGTCATTACCGTCAAAGAACGGTGGTCTAATTGTGGATTGTCCTTCCCTAAAGGTTGAGTCACTATGGGTTGCCATGGATGTTTAACTCTAGACGGTTAAGTCTATACAAGAGCACCTCGCTCTGATACCAAATGAAATACAAGTGTGCAACCCAAGAGGGGGGGGTGAATTGGAATTTTAAACTTTTCCTAGCAAATCCACACAACAATTTAATCTAATGCCTTAATCAAATCAAAAACAATAAATTCAATCAAGCACAATATTAAAAGAGTAAGGGAAGAGAAAAACGAACACAATGATTTTTACGTGGTTCGGCTATCCCCGCCTACGTCCACGCCTCCAAGCTCACCCGCTTGAGGATTTCACTATCCAAGCCTTTCCAAGGCTTCAAGCTTTTACAATTGACTTCAAGGTGTCAATGAACCTTTACAACAAGAGATTATATCCCCAATCTCTTTACCCCCAAGTGTTTCCCACACTTGTAATCTCACAATTTGAGAAATGAAAAATACAACACTTAATCTCTCTTTAAGAGTGGATATACAAATTGAAGAACAAAGATGATTCAACAAATGATTTACGAAATGGAAGCTCAATATATGTTGTGTGATCTTGTTTTTCCTTGCTTGGATCCCCAAAAATGAATTGGCTTTGAGTTTATATAGTTTGAGCTTGAAAACTAGCCGTTATGCACTTGTCAGCCCGAAAACGGTTAGAGGGTAACTTATAAACGGTTAACCGTTTCGCTGGTCAAAAGTTACCGTTGGGCTAAATTTCAAATAAACGGTTAACCGTTTCAATAAACGGTTCACCGTTTTGTTCCAGTAACCTGCAAAACAAATTTCGCTTAACCTTTCTCAATAAACGGTTAGAGGTTAAAATAAACGGTTAACCGTTTTCCGTAAACGGTTCACCGTTTTGTTCCAGAATCATCATTTTGACAAAACTGGACAAAACAAGCTTTCTGGATGTTATCGGTTAACCGTTAAAAAATAAACGGTTAGCCGTTTGCTACAGTGACTGCTACAGTGAAAGCTACAGTGAAACAGTGATGGCTACAGTGAAATTATTTTCCAAATTTGCAGGTTGATCCCAAAACTATATAAAATTGTATTATGACCCAAAACGATAGAAAACTTTGCAAATAGGTCCAATTTCAGAAATTCTAAAAATTATTTTGTTCATCTCAAAATTTTCTAAAATTATGATATGACCCCAAAGAGTTTACTGTTTTGCACAAAGGTCCTTTTCAACATAATACCCATATTTTCAAAGTTCTCAAAACCTTTCACTTTAGTCCAAAATATTCATAACTTATAGTATGGCCCAAAACATATAAATAGTTTCAAATAGGTCTAAATCCGAAATTGAAAAACAATATCAAAGGTTTTCTAACACATTCATTTTAGTCCAAAATACTTTGATTTCATAACCTCATTTTCTTATTATAAAAACACAATTTATAAATCTTTGTTTATTCAATACATGTGATTTGTTATCATCAAAATTAATATCTATAGCTATATAAGCTAACAATTGTGTCTAATCCAATAATTTATATTGTTACAATGATTTAACAGTAAAATATATTAAATACATAAAATGATTTTTAAACTCAGAGTATTTTTAATAATAAATTCAATCAAATATTTAACCGATTCTTTTAACTTCTAACAATAATTATTTAAGAAGAAAAGGTGTTACTAAACTCACACTTAATCTTTTGAGTCAAAATGGTTGCACTAATATGAATTTAAAGCCCATGTTCATCACATTGTATCTTATTTATGTTTTGCTTCAGTTCCAGCAAACCTCCATTGCAGCAGTTTCGTCACGTGCTTTTTTTTTTTTTTTCGGTTTCTATCTTGGTCTTTCAAAGATCCACGTTTTATGTGGTGAAAATGTATCTATTAAGAACTATCATTAAAACGAATATTATACCATGTCATATCTATCAAAACTTAAGACTTTTATTTAAAGGTAAGTAAAATAATATTTATAAAAAAAAGCAAAATAATGTGTACAATTATCAAGCTAAAGGTCCACCCTATAATATTTTCCGTGACATTTGTCATTCTAATGCCTTTCACGTTGTCACATGTTTTTCATTTCGTTTTACTTCTGCCTTCCATTTTAAGATTATTCTACACAAGAAATAAGGAATCTACGCGGCCGGCTTTGTATTCTAAAAGAGCTGCCTCAATTTCCATTGTCATTAGGTAGAACTATGCATTATTTCAAACCAAAACAATGGACTCCCAGTACTATTAATCTCTTGCTGTTGCATGTAATTTCAGTCAAACAATAAACACTAATTACCCCCCACAAAAAATAAAAATAAAAATGGGCAGAATATTCCATCTTTGGTGAAATGAAATATCAAAAAAAAAATTAAAAGTCTCGGTTGCACTGACTTGTCAAACAGTGAGTGGAAACGAATGAATCGCACGGACTTAAATGAAAACATCAGTCCATCTCCTTTTATTCTTAGCTATCCTTTTCTTATATATATTTATATATATTTTTTTAAAAAAAAATTTGCATGGCTTAAAAATTTGTCTAGATGGGAATACTTTCACCAACCAATTTTTTTTTTTTTTGGATTTTTATAATCGTAGCAGTTGTGAAGCTTCTTTGAAACTTGAATGCCTCATTCTAAATTTAAAGATTATAAAATTATTATGGCGCATCAACGCATGAATGCATGCAAGAATCACATCATGCATGGTGATAATTGATGTAAATAATGCATGATTCCCGACCGAAGTGACCAAGTGAGCAGAGAGGTTTGTTTAAATAAACATAAAACGACAGACATGCTCATTCTAAATATGAAAGGTAGATCCGCATTAATAGGCTCGCGTATTCTCATGCAAGATAATAATAAAAACATAGTTAGAATAAAATAGTATACAATTGTAAGAAAAAGGGGTTCTAAAATACTGTTGGGGGTTGACTTCGCAGGCTAGGAGTTGGAGAGTGAATCTCTTTTCAGACTTTATTTTAATTTAATGGCGACATGTATTTGTGCGTTCCTCAGTTCAGGCTGTTCAGCTCGTCATGTGCTACTTAGTTCACGTTGATGAGGGATTTGCTGATCAAATTATATATAATCTGCTTACATATATGAATCAAGCCATAATACAATTATTGTAGACCAAAAGGTGAATTTTTACTAAATATGAATTTAAAATTCTAACAGCTAGACACCTAAATTTGGCGCAAAGGTGGGCTAAAATGGACTTATATACCTATATTGTGCTATAATAAAATTAACCTAGACCTTCGAACACAATCTAAAATATTTGGACTTGCACATATGCTTATTATTTTTGCGGAGGATTATCAATTATGCACTTGAATATTGTAACAGATTAGGGAGCCCTAGAGAGGAACGCAGAGAGTTGTGAAGCGTCAAATTCACGTGCCTCTTGCAAGTTGATGATAATACTGGAAAGGTCTGGGTTGTTTGCGAGTTGCTGTTTTCGACAGCTGGTTGCAGAGCTTCCTAATTATTTTTCTTTCACTATTTTATTGGCAAATATCATCATAGAATATTATATAGTAAAAAAAAAATGAAGGAGACTCACTGACCAACTTCAACTGAAGATTGAGATACCTTTTCATCTTCAGAAAAATATTAAAAGATCATTGATATGAAATTATACATTAATTAACTTTTGCCCATTTGGTGTACGGATCCAATGGCACTCTATCTTAAAGAATAACACGATAAAATGAGACTTCAAGCCCTCCATGAGATGTGTTTTCAAAATATCGGTAGGGTTAAGTTTACCGAACAAGGACTTAACTTGATTTGGTGTCAAAAGATTCTTTAAAGTTATAAATTCAAAGGAACATTTTTAATAAAGTTTCTATTGTTCCACTTAAGCTTCTTTAATATATACACACACACATATAGAAGAGGATCCTAAATTAAGTGGCCTATAACATTTTCAAATTTAGGTTCAAATTCTGTTTACCAATTTTTATGAAGCAAGCATGATGTAAACATCAGATCTCTTGTACTATCCATCCCCCACGGGCATGAAATTAATACATGTAAACAAATTAAAAGGACAAGAATAAAGCAAACGCCAACTCTAACAACGGCTGCTGCAAGATCCTTGTGATCGATAGTAACAGGGACTAACAAAAAGGGAAAAACCCTAATTAATGTGTTGGCTTTGCGAAAATATGTCAATCATTTCACGGCTATCCACGTGGGAAGAATGAAAAAGTTCATTTGCAACTCATTCAACCACTTTATGCATCCCTATCAATACCAAAAAGAAAAAAAGAAAAATTATACATCAATAATTAAAACATTCAAGAAATTAATTCATCATCAATTAAAATGCAAGGATTTTAGCTTTGATTATCGGAGATTTGGATAGCTAACTAATTAAGGTTTTCAATTATTTACTTCATTAAGGGAGAAGCAAATTTGGGAAACATGCATGACGGTGACGTGGCAAGAATAAGTCAGAATGGAGCAGAGCCCGTGATTCCCGATGGAAAGTCATTTTGATAATCTTCTTTTGTGTCTGGTTCTGCATCGATTATATATCTATAGCATCACTCCACACATGCATGCTTCATTTACGTACTTTGCTGATGGCTCAGTCACTTATTGCTTCTTAATTACTTGAGCAGTTCACCTGTGCATGTCAATTTGGTTAATTAATAGCGGATTTTAGTGTCCAAATTTAATTTCACGACTTTAAACATACGCAAATGCAACATAAAACTAGAAAATGTAATGAGTCGTAATTTTTATGTGCAAATTACACACAGAAAAAAAAGAAATTATTAAGCTTAGGTTCTTTGCTATGATAGAATTTGTATTTTCATTTTTGGTTATTCTTCCTATGATAGAGTTCTTACTTTTGATTATGGCAGGGTTTCTTGAAATTGATAATTGCATCAGAAATATTTCATGTCTTTGGTATATTTTTAAGGTTAATTTATTCAGTGGAAATAAGAATATAGGAGAATGCTGTAGCGATAGAGAGTTGACAAAATACCCACAAAAATAAGGATAAACTAATGTTAGTTTACTGTATTTATAATAAAGTGATTAAATCGACACTGATTTATTGTTGGTCAGCATTTTGTCTAAATATAATTGCTCAAGGACTAATATTTCGCACTTTAATTAGGCAGGAATTTCCAAGATTTGTTCATTTTGCCAAGTGACAAATTAAGAACAAAAGTCCACTTTGAAGTTCTTTTTCAAGTTCAAATTAGCTAGGTTCCGACAGAAGGAGTTTAAATTTATTCTTTTTTGAAATATAGTAAATTGTAACGTATTTGTCTGACAAACTTTGTATATTATTTTGTCATTTTTAATTTTCTTTGGTCATGCCAAGTTAACCTATACGTTCATATCACTGTATAATATTATTGTTGTTTTTCCCCAAAAAAAAAGATTTTCCCCATGATTGATATGGATGATCGGTACATACACACACATACATACACATACATAAACACATGACATAACATGGCATGCACAACATACAAATCAAAGTTTAGGTAAGTGATAGTTTACAAGTTCAAAGGGGAAAGGAAGGAGAAATTAATTGGCAAAGTCTTCTATCTTCTAAGTCAAGACTCAAGATCTAGGGTTTCCATTTATCTTCTATCTCTAGAATTATTTTTCTTGTGAAGGTTTTCGCATACTGAGATCGATGTTTCTTTTTCTTTCAAACACTGGTTCTTTTCTGTTACATGCCATAGAAGCAACTAGCTTGAACAAAGTAGGTAGATGTAAAGTTTAATTTCTAAACTTGTGGAAGTGCTTCAATTTAGCCTAGCTTGTGTTAACAATATTCAGTTTCATGATCTGAAGTTTTACAGGTGTTAATTTAAAAGAAGAATATGGAAGGGAGTGAGGGCACTGAGTGTTCAAAAACATGCCCTAACTCTAGTGATGAAATTCCTGATGATGAGGGAGAAAGCGAGGAGAATGATGATGAAAGCAGCAAGCCTAAAAATGGAGGAAGCTCAAGCAACAGTACAGTTGAAGAGAATGATAAGAAGCCACCAGTTAGGCCTTACGTTAGATCCAAGATGCCGAGGCTCCGGTGGACACCTGATCTTCATCTTCGCTTTGTACATGCTGTTGAAAAACTCGGTGGACAAGAAAGTGAGTAGTCCACCCATAAATATACTTTTGCTTTTCTTTTTCTTAAATTTTCTAGCAATTTTAGTGCTAATTTATTATTTTTTAAAAAAAAATTTGATGCAGGAGCAACGCCTAAGCTAGTTCTTCAAATGATGGATATCAAAGGACTTAGTATTGCTCATGTCAAGAGCCATTTACAGGTTATATAAATGTTTGATTAATTTAGAAAACACCCACAGTAATCTATAATTAATTCCTCAAATTTTGTTTCATTAATCTGTATCTTCAAATAATTTGTCATCTAACAATATTTTATCTAATTTTGCATTTGGTTTTTTTTTCCAGATGTATAGAAGCAAAAAGATTGATGATCCAGGTCGAGGTATACACTTAATTTTGTTCATTATAATTTTAGTTTCAGAGCAAAAATATTAGGGTTTCTAATCATTGATCCAAAACTAAAGCATAAAAGTGGGTCTTTTACTGACAGCCATGGCAGATCATAGGCATCTTGTGGAAAGTGGAGATCGAAATATTTATAATCTCAGCCAGCTTCCCATGCTACAGGGATACAATAATCAAAGCCAAGCTTCTGGTTTCAGGTACAAAAGTCAATTACAATCCAATTAATATGCTGATACATACACATACCCTTTTTGGGTTTGATATTTATGAATTTAATTTCACTTGCTTTAATCTTTTGAAGATATGGGGAAGCTTCTTGGAGTACTGCTCGTGAGTATTTAATGCGTAACCCTTACGTGAGCCGGAGTTTAATTGATGAAACTAGATCTAGATTATATGGCACGGTGGCTGAAAAGATCTTCGATGGCACCAATTGCAACTGGCCTAGTAACAACAATTTTCGCATGAGCACTACAAGTAGTGCTCTCTCTTATGGTGCAAATTCTACTTGGAAAATGCCTGAATTGAAAGAAGAAATTCAAACATCTTTTAGCCGTAATCGTCATCCATGGCAAGCACAATCAAGATTACGCCCAATTGAGCTCAACCCGGTACGCCAACAGCACACGAAAATAGAAGAACAAAAGAGTGCTACCATGAAAAGAAAAGCTACGGATTGCGGCAAGCTTGATTTGGAACTATCTTTAAGGCTGAGACCTAGTAGCAATGAGGAGGAGAGCCGGCCGCCGTGGCAAGGTTCATTGGAGGAGAAGATCAATAAAGTTGATAGTGAGTTATCTTTATCTTTGTACTCGCCGTCTTCATCATCTTCAAAACATAGGAGGTTGATGAAGGAAGGAGAAGATCATAGTAATAAGGAGCGTGCAACTAAAAGGGCAAGTACTCTAGATCTCACTATATGAATTAATGAGACAATTCTAAGTGAGATCTTGAGGTACTTATCCAAATATTGATGCATGCATTATGTGATATTGTACTTGTACCGTTATACAAAAATTATAATTTTCATCTTGTTTCTTCTGCAGTTTCATTAGCATTATTGTCTGAATGCCTGTCTGATTTTGAGTTTTTAATTTACCACACAGCTACTTATATATATCTCAATACATATGAGCCATTGGCCATATGCTCTGATTAGTTACTGCCTTGTTAATTGAAAACACCTAAACTTCCTGGCAGGCAAGTGAGGCCTAATAATTATACAATTGTGCTGGGCACATACCTAGTGATTGCTAAAAAAAAAAAAATCATTTATATATATATTTATTACCAGTTTCGCTTCACTCCATGTCAATCTATTGTTTTTAATTCCGTGTAATGGTTTGAGTTTTTTTTTTTCCTCGATGAACTCACGCAATATGTTGTTTGTAAGTCGGTCTAATTGTTTAAGGTTATCAAAGGATTGAATTTTAATTGTTCACATGTTTCTAGAGGGGAATTCGGTAGTTGATGCATGGCTAATATGAGTTTAAGTTCCCTTCATTTCATTTCTACGGCCGATATCCATCCATGGCGATTCATAAAGAGTTAATTTCTTCTTAGTTATATTATGGATTTTAAATTTTCTTTTCCACAGCGCGACACTCCTCCTCTAGTACTGATTCAAGTAGAGATATTTATCAATCAACATGGGTTTGGTGTTCCTTTCTTTCGATAGTAAGTGTTATGATTCTTAAAATTTATATGTTTTTACGTATATACATAATAATTTTTTGATACATGAGTAACTTATAAATACAGACTATCCCTTAAAGTGCTATAAAGAAGCTGTGCAACATTTAGAGCCCTTATACAACACTTTAGAAGGGTGAATTCGTAATTTACAAAATAATTATATATATAGTCTCTTCCAATTTAAGAATCCCAAACATTATATAGTCCGGAAACTCATTCACAACATTGTAAATTACTTTTTTAACCATGATTCACAGGTTTGTTCAATGCATGTTCAGTTCTTGCTTCACCCCTCCATGTCAATCTATTGCTTTTATGTTGGTCTAATTATTTTCACTAAGTGTGCTATTCTTGTAATGGATCCGCTCATTTCTATTACTGATAATGTCACTCTTTAAGATTCCTCTTCTTTAGTGATTCATTTAAAATAAATAAAGGAAATGTAGTATGTGATTAAATGAAGTTCTCCATGTTTATCAAATTTCTGGACCATGATCCATGCTTTTGACAACTTATACAAAGGAAACTGGCAAACTTACTAATTTTCATTAAGCTATTGGAACAAAGATTTTGATTTCCTCAAGAGGTCAGAATCCAGATGGAGGATCTTCATTTTCCTTCTCCTAGCAACCTATAGGCCAGACCCAGGGCCTCTTTCTCTTCCATAAGAGCTTGGAATTCAGCTGCAGCCACGCATGTTTTCCAATTTTATTAAATATATTTATCAAAGTCCATCAATTATATGTGTAAATAATATTCTAGAGCTAACAGCTATCTCAAATTACCTTCTTTGGCAGCTGTCTCATTCTCCAGAGCTTCCATCATCTCCTTCATCTCACGGTTCATTTTTCCAAGCAGCTTGCACTCAGTCTCATAGTGAGAAACTAGTGGCAGCAGCACTGATAATCTGGCCTATACATATATAAACCATAGAACAAGAAATTGATCTAAGAACGTATTAACACAGTTTTGTGCGTGGAGAATTCAACAAGACCTTGGTTCTAATACTATGTTCGTTCAACAAGGTCTCTCATCAAGAGAATTTATATATAAGACAATGTCTCTAATGCTATATTGAAGAAACCATTGACCCGCAAGTAACCAAAGGAATAAAGAGACTTTCAAAAACACTAATTAAATAGAGATTAAATAATAAACTAATAAATTAAGAATACATCCAATATTATTTCACCTCTTCATTGTCTATTTCTTTCTTGAGTTTTTCCATGTACGCCAATTTTCGAAGTCTAGACCTTTGAGCAGACACTCTGTTTGCAAGCAATCTGCTGAACAAAAAACTAAAGAATTTTAGTTAAAATTTGTATATACAGATAATAAACGAACAAGGGAAAAAAAAATCCAACCGTTTCATCCTCTTGGGGCCCTTGCCATGGTCATTGCTAGCAACGCTTTTTTGAGGGTCAATTTTGCTAGAAGAATCAATTGGAGTTAGGGCTCTCACTTCATTATTTGCTGAGCCTGGTTTCTTGTCTGATGAATAATTAAGATGATTATTATTATTATGATCATCACCATTACAAGTTTCCACGTCTCCTTCAAAGGAGAAATTATCTCCAACACCAATCTTGATCAGATTGGTACTGCTCATCAGAGCTACAGAATCACTAGCTGATCGACGAAGCGATGCCAAATTCTCCATGCTAATGCAAGAAGATGATGAAAAGCTTCGTGTTCGATTCAACATTCTTGAATTAATGTTTAGAACCTGTAAAACAAATTGTGGCATCCCATTTAGTTATCTAAAATAATTAACGAAGAAAAAGAAAAATTCAATAAGCGACTTCACCTTCTAGCCTTACTAAATGGAAGAAGCACAAATTAGCTAAACCTGGCAATTCTACAGCCTGCCCACAGACATTTATATACAGGTTTTCTCAAATTTGAAAATTGAAGGCCTAATTTTTTTTTTTTTAACACAGTGGAAATTATCCATTGTCAACATTCAAAAAACGCAAAAAAATACATGGTAAGTGTATCTACTATTAAATGGCAACACAACTTAGCTTAGCAAATTGTGAATTTATTGGCTATTGATTAAAGAATACATGGCAAGTGTATCTAATAAGACACAAATTAACTCAAGCACTTACTTATACCTGTACTCTGCTGCATCCGCGTTTATATGTATTAATGGGCACATATTTTTTCTGTCACACATTTTTTTGGTAAGATAATTAGCAAATTGTTGTATGTAGGTAGTTGATGACAGCGAAAATTTTAATTTTCTTTGCGAAGCATGAATGCCAATATCCAACTCATATTTCAATTACTATTTACCAACTAAAGAAAATAGGAGTAAAAATCCAACCATGTTGTGAATTCTTAACAGGGTATTTGTAAAAGATTTTTTTTCCCAGTCTAGAAAATTTTTATTATCGATTATTTTGACAGCAACTTTCATTTGTAAGAGAGAAGCTTTTCACAAATCTCTAAAATCCTTGTAACACCCCTTTTAAATGCTATTTCTAAAATACTCACAGTGTAATTGGTAAAATACATATTCATATATTATTAACGAACTCTTTCCATTTTACCCAAAAATTACTTCTTTTTAAATTGCATACAAATTCTAAAATATAGAATGGACGAGTCTATTTGCACGTTAAAAAAGTACATTGGACACTCAAATTTTAATCATATTAAAACGTCCTTAATTGTAAATTATTTTAAGGATATTCATTAATAAAATCTGAATGTCCAATATAATTACTGATATCTCAATATAATTAACTAAAATTATATGACTTTTGACACCCTTCTAAGCACACCAACCAAAAGTTTTTTAAACCCTAATATTTTCTTTCAATGATAGTAGACCTAAACTGACATAAAAGATATGAAACACAATTTTCAATAAAATTGATATATGTATTTGCTTGAAAGAAGATGAAATTAAGTGGATACCATTCTAAATTTACTTTTTAAGAGTTTTCCCAAAAATAATGAGCAATTTTAATTTTCTCAATACTTCTTCAGTTTTATAATTTTTAGGAACTTGTACATTAGACCATATGGAGGATTCTTTTAAAATTGCACATGTTGAAGATGCCAAATTTTATGAGAATTAGATTTTCTATTAATATAGTAAAGTAATAAACCTCAAGGGAAAAAGTTAGTAAAAAAAGGGGGGTTATATAAATGAGAGAAAGAGCGAGTTAGAAAGCTGTTAGAATTCTTCCATGGAGAGTTTTCAAGTTATTGATGTCATGAGCTTGCAAGAGGAAAAAGAGAGGGACAAGAAAAGGGGGTTGTTGGTTCACTGAGGGTATTTTTGGGATTTTATTTTTTTAGTATACTAAGTAATAGTTTATATTTTAATTTGACGAGTAAGTGTCTAGTATTTTGAGTGCAAATAGTGTCTCATTCATAAAAAAAAATTATTTAAATTTTTTTCTTTTTATTATTTAGTTTCTATTTTCTCCCAAAAAAAGAAATATATTCAATTAAAATTCAAATATATGAATATAAATTATGAAATCGGTTGGGTGTAAAAATTTTGTCCAAGAATAATTTGTTCAACTATTTAAGTAAGTTTTCATTTAAAACAAGAATGAATTGATTTGTCTTGGGTTATTTAATTAATTTTGGTTAAGAATTGGTTTTGTAAGGAGCTTTCAAGGGTGTCAAAAGATCTGTTTTCATTTGAAACGCTGGTTGCAGCTGGTTGTAGGGGCCTGCCCGGGAGCTAGCTCAATCGCTCATTTACAAAAACAATTGGCCCATGTTTATCAGTCCATTCATAAAAAGATGTACCCAAAAAATAACACTGGCCCATGCAGGTCTCGAACCTGCGACCTTCGCGTTATTAGCACGACGCTCTAACCAACTGAGCTAATAGGCCAGCTGGCAGCATTCGGCGAACGTGTTTATTAAACCTTAACATTTATAAGCAAAATTTAGGAAACAAATTGTCATTTTGCGACCCACGATTACTCAAATTATAATTATAACTTGTTGATTTTGGATTTTGGACTGTTTATACATCTTTTTTGCCAACATCTAAACCCCACAAATGATGAAAAAGTAGAACTGAATAATATTGAGCGGTACGTGAAGGGTCCGGTTAATTTGCCACAGTTGCAAGGTACCCATCAATTTGTCATTTTGTGATCCAATCATTGGATCCCTCACAGCAATTGCAAAGGTAAATCTAATGGCAGAGCCACAGGGATGTATTCACTTGGGTTTTTAACATTGGAATCTCTTTTTGTTTACATAATTATTATCATCTCACACTCTCACCTTAGTAATCATCCTCCGCTTTCTTTCTCACGGAATCCGTGGGTAATCTTAAATTATCATTTTTTTTCTTCTGAGTTCCGTCTTAGTTATTATTATTATTTTCAAAATAAAGATTTTGATTTATTGGTTAAGTTGTTAAATGACATGAACAAGGAAGAAGTAGGGAATTTGGAAAAGATTTTTGTAACTGATATTAGATAATTAGAGTGCATGATCTAGTGTTTGTCCATGAGAGTCACGGTCCCTTAAATACAAAATAAACCCTACCATTACTCCCTAACCTCAACAAGACACATCCTTTGATTTATTCCATTCCCCAATATTGCTATTAATTCCCAAATCTACTACCATGATTAATTATCCATATTACCAAGGAGGTACAAAATATTAAAGCTGAAAGGGGAAAGAAAACGAGTTATCATTTCCTCTTTTTCTTTTATTTCTCTAATTTTATTATAGGACCAAAATAGAGCTAAGTATTGGCAGAATAATTATATCTTGTTGTGTCATGTCTAGATATTTATAATGAGTTTACTAATTATTGTTTAATAATTATATAATTCATGTAAAACTTTCTACTAACTTGTTGATTTGATTTTTATGAAAATAAAAATTGAAAAGAGGTTTTGTCTCTCTCTTTTTTTTTTGCTTAAGAGAGATAAATAAAGCAAATTCTTCTAATTGGTCAAAATCTAAAAGATTTATTCAGTGTTTGGTTAAACATATTTCAGATTAGGCCCAAAATTCATAGTTCAAGCTTTTACTAATAATAATACAGTTTGAGATGGATAAGCTATTTTAGTGCTTGCACTTGTTCGGTCAAATTTAAATATAGTTTCAGCACTTTTAAGTATTTTCTTTCTAATGTTAATGATTGAAATTTTGAGTTTTAAGGTGATTGAGATAGATCAAGATCCTCTTATTATTTGATCTTTTTCATAGTAAAATTCACTCAAGTAATTGGTGATTAATAAATTAAAAATAAAGTTAATTAAATGTTAATCATATATCAGTATTAAAGGCAAGGTGGCGCGAGATTTTTAAAAGTTTTGGATAGCTTAGATGCAAAGGATCCTAATCGAGTTGGGCCATGGAAATTATTAGAGAGTGTGGGGGGAGAGAGGGAGAGAGAGAGAGATAAATTTTTATTTGTATTGACAAAAATTGATCATTAGACCAATTGACCATGTCAAAAATTAACTAAATAAGCTTACCATCTTTGGAGATCACCATCGAACCACTGCAGTAAAATCAACTTCAAAACATGAGACCAAATGAAACTAACAACAAATCTAATCCAATTGATTGATTTACTATAAATTCCTTATATATATATATATATGTATATATTGTGAAATATCTCGTCAGATTTTGATATTTGGAAATGCCAGATGTATTTGACTGACACCACAAGGTTAAAGCAAACATGGAAGATCTTTCATCCATTCGTTCCACCGAAAACTACATTCTTAATCGTTAACAGGAGAATAAAGAAGCTGCAAAATGATAACCAAAAACCAAAAAACAAAAAACAAAAATATTTTGTCACGTCCAGCACAAGGCCGCATCTCGGCAAAAGCAATACATGATTAATTTTGTACATTGTGCAGAAGAAATTAATTGAACCACCAGCAATCTAGTTAGCTAAACAGAAACAGCAACAGCAACACCCTCTGGGTTTGCTTGAAGTTCCTAGTTCTTTCAGTCGAGAAACGAGCAGATGAGCAATAAACTTGATACGACGTCGTATTCATGCTATGCCGATTGATGCGTACGCTGTCGAGCTTGTTTCTTCATGTTCATGTTGCAACTTTGATTGATGAGTACCAAGATTATGAGCTGCTTTGAACTGAGCATCGGGCAACTTCCTCGGCAAATCATGCTCTAATGAGCCATGTTTGGGCCGATAAAGATGGTGCCCCAGAGACTGAGACTGAGATTGTGACTGATTCTTCTTATTGTAAAGAAAGACTAGAAGAACTGAAAGGAAAATGAGAAAAAGCAAGATAATAATAAGCATCATAACCTCACCATGAAGTGCAAATTTGGGATCCTCAGACACGCGAAGCTCATCTCCTTGCGTGCTGTTGTTGTTGTTAGGTGACAGAGAATCAGAAAATGGAGCGATACTGGCCATGTGTAGCTATTAGGTATAGAATTTGCTAGTTCAAGTTTTGAGGATTTTGATGATGATCAGCATTCAGCCATGTAGCTATCTATCTGCTAGAGGAATTTTGAGTGTAAATTAAATGAAGCCAAGACAAACAGGGGAAAGAGCCAAAAGATTTAAGCTGAGTAGGAATGGATGGTCATTAGCATTGCCCTCAATGCACTGTTGGATAAGCATCTTTCAGACCAGTAGGTGATGTGTTATGTGTAATTCATAATTCATGTTTTATTGATAAAATTCAAATTATGGGTGTCCTTTTCGTGCATGTGACGACACACGAGTTCAATTATGTGGCCGGTTTTATCTTCAAGCTTTCAAATGCCGTCACTTTCTCTCCAAGTTCCTTGAAGCAGCTTTGTAAATACGTCCTAAGGACAAAACTACGTTACAGAATCTGTAAGCTACAGACTGCAGCATCAGCCGTTGGATGTGGTTGGATGTGGAGTGAGAAACTAAACAAAAGAAAATCGGATGGTGGGATGACGGGAGATGTTTGTTACAGAATCTGTAACATAGACAGGTCCACGTCCTAATATTTATTTAGCATTTGTTTTCTCACTATTTAATTACTTAACGATAGACTTACCAGGGTCCATATATGTCGATGCTCACAGTGGGTACGCAACTTCGCATGTGGATGTCAATCAACCCAAACATTCTGCTCTGTCTAGACGTGGGAATTTTATTCTTTAAATTACTTAAATTTATTTATTCGTAAGTAAATATCATTTTTCTTTATTCTTTTTTAAAAAATTTATTACATATTATAAACTAAGCTCCACTCTTATCTTGATTATCATCTTATTAATAAAGTTTCAAAAAAAATCTTACTAAATAAAGATTACACAAACCCAACTTCCCAGGCCCCAATATTATTAAGTATAGATTAGCCTCACAAAAAAAAAAAAAAATGTTATGTGTTACTACTTGTAAACCTATGAAACTTCTAGGGTACTTTATTAATTTATGGCTCAGTAAGACGGCACTCTTAAAATTGCAATATCACAAAAATATTACTAGGATTACACGATTATTATGACAATGTAATGGAGTAAAGATAAAAAAAAATCCCATTAATTTTCAATAAATGTAATTTAACATTTTGACACAGTTACTAGGTAGTAGTTACAATTTGGGCACCAGTCCAATTACAAAAATCTATTGAAAAAAATAAATACAATTTTAACATTTCGACACAATTAAACCATACGAAAAAATACGCGTGGAGAGACAATTAAATTACTATCTAGGCATAATTTTTAAAAAAAATTATGTGGCTAATTCTTCTATAATTTAAAACATTATTAGTATAAATTTCTATTTTATAGCAAAAGTCAAAATTAACCTCTAGATTTTTATATAAAAATTTAAATAAAGGACAGCTGCTAACTTATATTATATGTAAATTACTCTTAAACCAAAAGTAATTTCTTATTATCCCTTAATTATTTGACTAGTAAAAACAGCATATGGGCAAAAGATCCCTTGCGTGCGTATTCATGTCGTGCGTAATCGATAGAATAGATGCACATGATTGGTGATGTATTCATAGTATGTGACCCCACATGAAGTGACATGGAACTTAAGCGCTAAGAATTTTCATGGAAAGAAAAACTTGGTCATATAAAACAAGAAACAACGGCCCGATTTATGTGGGTGGGCCTCTGAGGCTAATTCCTCTATAAAATGATGTTTTTGAAGATAATAATTGAGAATGAGAAGGATGCTTTTAAGAATGACCTTTTTTTTTTTTCAAGAATGAATTGTGTTTAGTATCAAGTTTTCTAAAATTGCAAAAAAAAAAAAAATTTCTTTAGTACCAATTTTAAAAAGATTAGGTGGACTCAATTGAATTAAAAATAATATAAATTATGTGAAATACAATTTAATGATATTTTATTTAATTTTATGCAGTGCCACGAAAATTTTTTTATCTTATTATACAGTAATTTCAAACAAAATCTATGGAAAATTAAAAAAAAAGTGTTTCCAACCTTTCCTTATATTTTAAAAAGGTTTTTTTTTTTAATTTTCAAAATATGTTTCAGAAAACATGTAACAAAACGTACATTTTATTTTTCATTATGAAAAAAAGGGAAAAAAAAATTGCTATCATATACATTCTTACTCTCTCAAGGACCTAATAATATTCTTCTTCATCCTTGTAACATGTATTTGTAATCGTTTTGTAGGAAATTGTAAAATATTATTTGTTTTGGACATCAAATTTTCCAAGACAAATGCAGGGATGATAAAATCTGGATGGATCTAGATGTAGGTGCATCCAGATCTAGATCCGGATTAAATTTCTGGCATCCGGATCCATAAAAAAATATGCGGATCTGGATTCAGGTAATATCCACATAGATTGTGGGTGGATATTTCGAATATCTGGATCCGCATAATGATAAATTTAAATATAATTTTAAATTTAATAATTTACATAATAATATTAAATACAATTTAATAATAATTTAACAATCATCAATTCAACCTAAATAATATATAACAACACCATAAATTCACAAACAATAATTTCATAATATAAATCAAACATAAAAAAATCAAAGGTAAAACCGATTTATTACAATATTTTCTAATTATTATTATTATTATTATTTTAACATATTTTTCAAAGTTAATAAAGATTATAGAGTTAATTATGCTTATACATTTAAATAAAATAAAATAATTTATATATTTTGTAATTAAAGTTTATTTAAATAAATAATTTAATTATAAAATAATATAGATCTGGATATATAATTTTCCGAATGCACTTGTATCCAGATCCACACGGATCTTCATTTTTAAGATCCGAATTTTTTTGGATTCAGATCTTCTGGATCTTTGCGGATCCAGACCTAATCCAGAGTTTGTTGCCAACCCTAGACAAATGGTAATCTTTTCTCTAATAATTAATAGATGTATAACTATGCTGTCAACATTGTTTATCAAGGCAAGCATCACTGAAACACCCCATTTGTTAAAGCCCGTTAAAACCTTAGGATAACAGGTAATAATAAGGTTCAAATCGAGACATGAATGAAGATGGGTTTGGTCCGTTTGGATTACAGACTTGAATTTAGTATGGTGTAGTATACAGTATTTTGGTACAGCTTTGTTGACTTTTGGATTGACTGTACACTAATTGGCCACCAAAAGCTCGGGTAGACTTGATTGTATGAAATAGGGGTATTTGGAATGCAATCCAATCTGCTCAATCCATTTGATTTGCATAAATCTGATCTATAGATTAGTAAATTAGATTGAATTAAAAATTTAAAAATTCACAGTCGGTGGATTAGATATAAATTTATTTTTGTGAATCTGTAAAAATAAGCGAATTTGCAAAAAAATAAATAAATATTTATTTAATATAAAATTAAACGTGTAAATGCGACATTATACTTACTAATAAATAAATAAGTTAAAATATAGTTACATTAACATAGTTACATTAACACCATATTATATCTTATCCGATAATAATATAAAATAAAAATAATTAAATAAAAAAATATAGATTCCCAAGCAGTTAATTTTCATGTACTGAATCTAAACAAATGAGATATTTTTCTTTTTATTGTGTTATATTTTAAAATTTTGAATGTATTTTATAGCTTTATTTTAAATTTAGTATGAAATAAAATTAATTTTATATTAAATTTTTTATTTAGTTCGTAGATAGGACATGATTAAAAATTTTTAACCCGCAAATTAATTCGTAAAATGGTGGATTGAATATGGATTGAGTTAAATCTTCATCCGATCCGCAGCGTATGGATTAGATTTGAATTGAATTTTACTAATTTATGAATTAGATTGGATTAAAAATTTAAAATTCGCAAAAATATAGATCAAATATGAATTAATATTTAATCTGTAAAATCTAATCCGTAACACTCCTAACACGAAATGACGAACTCTAAGATTCTTGCCTTCAAATGGGATGACCCAAGAGGATATCTGTATGCTTTGAGTCGTTGATCGCTTTTGATCCAAGCGCTGAAATGTTGCCACATCATCAAACCATTGACCACGTTGACCAGGCGATTGACATTGTTGACCCTGGTTGACTATGCATTATGGCAAATGATTTTATTTGTTTTGAGCTCAATTGGAGCGCCCGGATTTTGCCACGCCACCAATGTTTCTATCCCTTGATCAAAGCAGATTTAATGGTCAGATTTCATCCCTTTTTGTGTCACTTACAAATCCATTGTCCATTTTTTTAAATGCCGCTACCTGTAGAAAGCTAAATATCACGGGTTCATCTTTGGAGAACCGAATTTGGCAATGATGATTGGAGACTTTAGGAAATGATTTAGTGATTTTATTTTTCTCAAATTTATTTTCATAATGAATTGTTTCATTTATACAGTCATACATTGAAGTTTTCACTCTAAATTATGACAATCAAAGGTTTCTTCATAAAAAATTCTATGTCATACTCATACATCAAAGGTTTTTTCATTGTCATAAAGTAGATTTTTATATAATTTGTTTAATTGATGATGGAAGTTGGGATTTGGCATATTTGAGGTTATTAGAAGTGTTTATGTTGAATATGTACGAAAATGAAATTGTTGAAAATTATTGTTTTGGATATATTGGGAGTGTTGATTTTTTTTTTAATTGTGATAATTACTTGCTTGGTTGTATTTGAGTGCACCATATCCATTATGAAGAGAGGGAGAGAGAGAGTTAAATATTTTCCTTGAGGAAGTTTTGAAGGACACAACAAATCATTTGTCATTTTGACTCCACCAAAAGTAAGTTAAATGAACAATGATGACATATAACATATGTTTCTCGTCGCCGGTTGGTAGCAGAGCTGCATGCCAGAGGAAATTCACGAGCATCTATGGATAAAGTGCCTGCTTGTTTGAGCCCTTGAATGGGCACCGTCCCCGGCAAAGTGTGATGGAAACTTTACTGGTTTCATGGTAGGTACATAGCATCATCATGATGCTGCAAGAAACGTACTGGGCCAGTTGAATGTAATAAATAATATTTGGTCTCAAAAGAGGATCCAGTTTATTTTCGAGGCATCTGTAAATGAATGAGCTGATGATATTGGGTCAATCTTCCCAGCTCAGCCCAAATTCCACCAACCCAAAATACCAGGATAACAGCATGAGAATGCTAACTGGCACCCATCGTCCGAAAGTAATACTTGTCAATTTCTCAGGACAATAATAATAGAAGATTTTCTCCACATCCCTACGTGAAATTTTCGTAATAGCTGTAAACCGAAATTTAAAGAAAAAGAGAACAAAATTTTAGTAATAAGAAATATATATCTTATTATTAATTCTTTATTCACACTGAAATTTATACCTCTTATTTTTAGTAATAATTTTTTCTTATTTTAATTTCAGTTTATATAATTTATTTAACTAATAATAAATATAAATAAAAGTAAATTTGAAAATAAAAATAATATTATAAAATTATTGTGTTAGATGAATTATTTGCTATTTGAAAGTAGTATGGGAGTAGATGGTATTTATTAATATAAGAAGAGGACAAACTAGCAATCTCCCAAAATTGTATAAATAATATTCAAGTTTAATTATGCAATATTATAATTGCAAATACGCAGAAGGTCTTAAAACCAAAAGCTTAACACAACCCGGAGAAGTATGAGATTAAGATCCAAATTTTAATATGAGAAAGGGTAAATATTAATAATGAGAAAGTCTTAGGCACGTACCATTGAATCAATTATATAAAAACCAAATACAAGCTGGCAAGAATTCAATCAATAAAGAAAATAATGGAGCAGACCAAGCTTTTCTTTGCATGATACGTAACACAGGCACCGTCATATTGATGAAAACAGCTAGCTGTGATTGCAGGCAATGTATACTTCTTTTCCAACTTGCATGTCTTGTTTCATAATTTTGTGTAATATGGTTCACATTATTCTTTAATCACTCGCAAATTGATTCTAGAATCGATTCTCCAAAACAATTGTTCTTTATGCATGATTATTAATTAGTCGTCATACATACAACGTCAAAATATATACTATACATATGGATAGTGCTGTGACTTCTACAATACGAGCATTACTTATGGATATTGAGTTAGAAGGGTGCAATATTAAAGATGAAGAGAATTATTGCGGCAACCAAACATTACTGCAAAGAATTGCAGAGCAGCTTCAAGTTAACAAACCAACTAGTTCGAATGAGCAGCAAGTAGATGGTGATGATGATCGTATTATCAGCTCAAATCTTGGCATCATGGAGTCTGTTGCAAAGCAAAATGAGCACAGAAGAGCGGCGGTCTTGATTTTTGTCTTTGAAGGTCATGGAGGCGAGCTACGTGTTATTCTTACCAAGAGGTCCATGAATTTCATCTTCTTACCCCGGTAAGTATGCATGACTTTTTTACTTTGATTATTGACTATACAGGTTCAATTTGCGGCGCACTCGTTTGTTTATTGAAGCAATATTCATATTAATAACAAGTTATATATAATACAAGAAAATCGAATTAAGGGTATATTTTTAAGGGTTATATCTAAAAAGTTAAACAAATTTAGGGTAGAATGTCCCACTTTTAATTGGTGAGTGAATTCTTTAGTTTTGTAAATACTAAATAGCCAAAATGAAGAAAGAAGGACGATAGAAACGGCATGCGTTCTTTTCTCTCTGCTATGTGGTCTACAGTAAATATTAAAATAATAATTAAAAATAACATAAAAAAAGAGAAAAAATCTCTCTTTGCGTAGATATTATTCTCTCCTTTTTTAATCATTATTTTAAACCTTTTGCGGGCCACAAGGAAGAGTGAGAAAGTCGAAGATTGAAAAAGACGTTTGGTTACTTAGAAAATAAGAGAAAGTGAAAAGAATTAAGAAATAGATCTGAGAAACTTCTGAAGTTTTATCAATTAAATACACACATAATGTGTGGTGAATTATTTCTTATATACAAGTGCTGAAGCTCAGCT
>JAQOOD010000006.1:25508214-25709665 GCA_029633175.1 Citrus glauca | reverse complement strand
TTTAATTGAAAAAGATTTGAGTCTTTAACAACTCAAACTATTACCCTAATAGTTATGCTTAACTTTAAGGATAACAATTCACTATACCATTGGACTACAAGCCCAAGTGGCAAGAGGCGGGCCTCTTGTTGAATGATGGATAATGAATCATTTCACAGAAGCTTCAAAGGAAGGTGTAGGACTCTCCCACCATTATCATATTTGAACATGTTGATAATATGTAATATTTTTTTACTCTCTTCCAGCTTGCTGGCCACATCTCCTGGAGAGTGATATTATATTGTCACTTTCCTTCAATCAACCCGTGCACGTCTAGAATTCAACAACTCTAGAAATTGGAGAGCGTTTCAATATCAGGCTCATTTCAATCATTGACTAGTCTAATTGCTGGAGAGTCCTCAAAATAGTATAAAATTAACGAATTTGCCGCAGAACTAGTAGTTTGTGAAAATCTTTTTGCTCTGATTCATGAGCTTTCTTTCTCAGATCAATTACTGATTGCCAAACTTTAATACAATTATACAATCAATCCTCACAAAGCTTCTATCAAACAGTGTGAATATCGCCTCAATTTTGTTGAGGCTACACAGCAGAGTAAACGGTGAAAACAGTTTGTGCCACAGTGAGAAGCAACAAAATCAATGCAGCCAAAGCAGAGATGAACGACCATGGACTGTCAAAATACTTGTACTTGAAAGTTGCCCATTGAACGTGACGACTACTGCTATAATAGTCATGCACATCGTTAAACAACTTTGACAAATAGCACAAATCCATATCAAACGCCACATCCTTGCCCAGATTATTGATGAACAGCGCCACTTCGGCATCCGTGCCTAGATGATTCTCAATAATGTTCCCATCACAGAGATATTCAACATCTCTAACAGTTTTCACCAAATAATCCATCAGTGTAGCATAAGTTGTGATGTGCTTCGAGCAGCCTGATTGGCACTGTTCATATGCCACACAATTAAGGAGAAATGACGTCATGAAATCATCAATCGTGATGGTGGGCATTTCGATTGCACCGTGTCTGAATTTCACCACCAAGAAGCTCTCTGCCTTGACTGCATTGAGCTTGATTCCTGCACGGCGAAGCCTGGATATCGAATGGATTACACGTGTCGGTGTTCTGGCTTTCACCTTAGGCTCTGCTTGGTCCGATGGAATCAAGCTTGAGCGAACCAAGTCAAGCAAATGTCTCGCTTTGTGATTCTTGTAGTTTTCAACAACTTCATCTGGCCTTTGCATAGCATAGTTGAAAAATTCAAGAGCAAGAGTAGCCAAAGTGGGGCCGGACTCTTCTCCAGGCAATTTTGATAAATCAAACAAACATTCAAGAACAAAATATGGGATCTGATTCTCAAGTTTCAGAAAGTCTCTGTAAAGAAATGGCAAGATCCATGACATGGTGATCATAGGATCATCAGGGTCAAATTTGACCAATCCTGACACTTTCCGGAACAATTCGATGATAAAAAGCCCATCAAGAACCAACAACTCAACAAATTCATCGGTGCCAAGATGAATAGTTTCTGAAAAACACTCTCTTGCTTTGATTTCTAGTGATTCGACCGCCTTCAGAAAGTCTTCTAAGCCTAAACTTTTAGTATTTTTCAATCTATTAAGCAAGCTGCCCAAATATCTCCATTTGTGCTCCTCAATGATTTTAACATGAGCTTCACCATGATGATATGGGCCAATTGAGACAATATGAGGTTGATAGGACTTACCATTGATGTTGATAAAGCTCTGTGGGAGTCTGAAAATGCAGCAAGATTGCTTTCCAGCTGAGTTGCTCAACAATGTTGGTGGCTCCGAGATTCTCTTGTTCATTGATTCCAAACGATCCCTTTTTACTTCCCAAATACTTATGACATGATCATTGGCTTCTGCTTCTACGGAAGTGCTTCCCATCGTCATCAACTATGGATTAGGCCAAAAAGTAATTGTTTGGAGAAATTATTGCAAAAAATTGTTGTCGTGGTGCAAGGGAAAAACAAAGAGAGTAATATTTGGGAGATTGATTTAAATCACAAGTAATTGCTCTATTTTCCTTTTCTTTTTTTCTTTAATTAGAAAATGGGACCACGTAAATACGTGGCCCCAACACAATTAATTGCGTGCTGCTGCTTGTTTAATAGTCACTTATTGGTTGGCATCTTATGTATAACTCATTATCGCAGCTACACAATTATTAATCAAGTCAAAGAATGCTAGATACTATAGTGGCTCCAATCAGCCCAAACAAATAAAGTCCAATTAAAGCCCATGAAATAAATAGCAGGGGAGTGGGATTATTGGCACCCCTTTAAATATCTCTCTACACCACTTTTCTCTATTAACCACATTAAAATATTATAAAATTTTAGAAAATTCTTTTAACACCCATTTAATGACAAAAATACCATTAATTTAAATTTATTAGTATAAACTCCATTTTTTAGTTGTGAATTTTGAGATAAGTAATCATCTATTAAAAAAGAAAGAAAGAGAGGGAAAAAAAAAATTTGCTCTACGAAACTAGTACTTTTATGTGGCGAATCACTGAACACACGACATAACAAGCACTTTACTCCCATGCATGACAATGGATTGTAATTGATGATGACACCTGACAGACACTTGGCTACCATATGTGTAATTCTAAGGACAAATGTTAATTTGGTTTATTGACAAAAATGATAAGCACACGCTTCTGAATCTTAATTTACTGCATGGGGGTCTCAAGGTTTCTTCTCTAAAACTTGTCGATGATGAGTTGCTGCTGTCGCCAATAATTCCTCATCTATTAATTTGGTTTACTTTTTTATTATCATCCTCATTTGTTTGTATGATTATTTGCTCCTAAATTTGAAACTCTTAAATTAGGGTTTAAGAAAAAAAAGAGAGTTTGTATTATATGCCGTGTGAAGAATTTAAAACTCTTAAATAAAAATATGCGGTATAAAGAATTTTTAAGGGAAATAAATTATTTGATTTTGAATGAGGATTTAATTAAAAATTATCCTATTATGTAATTTTAATAAAAGTTTAAATTGTAAAATAATTAAAGGGGTGCTAAAAGATATTTAAAGGGGTGCCAATAGTCCACTCATAGCGGGGTTCACCCAATACCAACGATCCAACATCCTTAGGCCATCTTGTGTGTTAAATAAGCGTAGAACTTTAAGCACCCGCTAAAACTTCCTATCACACCCCTCTGAATTTTATTTCTTGAAACACCCTCAGTTTAATTTATAAAATGCTAACTCATAAATTAGAATCAATTACCTTGTCATGAACCCTAAAAAGAGTATTTCTTTTAAATTTTTATTTAAAAAATTCACACATAATCCTAAAATCCAAAATTATTTTCTTCTTGTTACATAATTTCCATATCCATAATTTTAAATTCTAAAAATTTAAAAAATTATTTTTAAATTAAAATATAAAATCAATGGGCATAAAATTTTTTTAAAACAATAATTTACTTATGTTTTTAATTGAATTTTTATTCAAAATAAAGAAGGAAATAATTTATCTTTGGTTATTTAGATAACATATAAATCATGAAATGGGGTGGGTGTTGAAAATTTGCTAAAAATATAATTTATTTAAGTATTTAATTAAAATTTCATTCAAATTAAAAAAGAAATTAATTTATCATTGGTTATTTAGGTAATATCAATTAAAGAGGGTTGTTTTAAAAGGAATTTAGAGGGTTGTTGAAAGTAGAGGTGGCCAACGAGCAAAGGAAGCCTACGCATGCTTGTGTCGTGTTGTGCCCACTATGCGTTTCGTGTTGTGCTTAATTTTTTTGGCTTATGCCCGGTCCACCACACATGTCGTGCCTAAGAAAAAAGCCCACTAAACTTTTTTCCTTTTTTATTTTTTTAAGAGCGCATGCCAAGTTGTTGTCTTATTTTTTTTTCAAGCCCTCGTACTTTTTTTTATCCATGTGCCTTTATTCAAATTTAATATAATAAAAAAGTTCAAAATTCAAGTTCATATTCAATAATAATAAATTAATAAAAAAATCTAATATTAATTACTAAGTTTGACTCTATATTAGAATTCTTGTTTAGTACTTAACAACAATAACAGTAATAATTTTTTTTAAGGGTTAACTTGGAATTACATAGAGTCATATATTATATTTTATAATAATATTAATACACATTTATAAAATCATGATATCAATTATTTATTTAATAAATTATAAATTATAAATATAAATCAATTTCATTTTTTTAAACTACGAATTAAATAAATTTTAAAAACTTGAGCTAATAAAATATATTAAAAGATTCAATTTCAATGTATTTATAAAATCATAAAATTTTAAGTTTATTTTCATTAAAAAATGAAACGTGTTTATTGCTTGTTTTTTCACATACTGTACTTTAACTCATCTCTAATCGTATCGTACTATGTTGTACGAACACATACCGTGTCTCGTATCGTCCAGCCCATTGGTCACCTCTAGTTGAAAGGCCTACTCGTTAATTAAAAAAGTGAGAGACTACTGAAGACTAGATAGATCGTCGGGCTTAGCTTACAGAGTACCACTATTCAGCCCCCCATTGGCTCATTTCATTTCATAAGACCCCTCTTAGACTTTTTATTGAATTAAAATAGTCTCTAAGTAGAAAATTACTATTAATGATATGTTTTTAAATGGCACTAGTTCTAGCGAAAAAAATGTTAGTAATATGCCCTAAAGGCCAATCAAATGGTGTTTGATTGTTTAGGGAATGATTATATTTGAATAGCATTTTGATATTTATTAAATGGCAAAGTTATCAATATTCATATATTAATTTAAAGAATATAGTCCAAGAAGTAAAATAATTAAGGAGCACATTCTCGAGTTTGTCGAGAATATGAAACGTGCATCCTTTGTACTATACTTCTAAAATAGTTCCTAGTGGTTGATTTATGATTGAACATTATAAATTCCTATAAACACTAGTATGTGTTATGACTCCTTATGGTATGTGATACTAAAATGGATGGTAAGTTTTATATCATTGACATGAGATGTCAAGTCAAACACATAGGTACTTGTTAACAGAACAAGTTTATTGAACTTGACCAAATATAGTAAGTCATATGGTTTTGAATGTTAATGGCTTATTATATATTGTAACAAATACTATGTTTAGTAATGGTCTTTAGACCTGAGGCATAACAGATGTCTTATACATAGACATCTATGATATATGAATGCATAATGATTTATTCCTAATCACAGAAGAGATCTAGCAATAGCTGTCATGGTTGACTATGTATGAAGACAAGTGTATGACCAATATGGAATTCATCACTTTGTAATATACAATGAATGTCCCTATGAGATAATATGAATTGGCATGAGAAATCCTTGACCAAGGTGAAATTATATTTCCATGCCAAGTTCATTTATATTTATTTTTAGATAAAGCATAACAGCTTAACATAATAAACCATAAGCCGTGCTTTTCTCTAGACATGGATGATGAAAAGACCAGGACATAGAGATACAATGGAATATGTTCTATAGATCCAACAATTCTTGTTATTTGGATGGTTATGATATACTGCTAGGTGTCACTCATGACTTATAGAAATCTTAAGATCAATATTGGTAAAGCGTATTAGCAATGCATCTTAAGGTCATTAGAAAAGTTATAATTGATGACTAAAGAGTTTAGTATCATTTAATGATAAAGAGTTATCATTAAAATAGTTCTACTACCTTATAACTAAGAACTTAAAAGGTCACACACTAAATAGAAATGAATAAAGGAGTTACTAGAAAATGAGAGGTTAAATTTCCTAATTTTAGGAAAATCAATATTTATATTATAATTCATTGAGAATGAATATATATATATATATAAATATATCTTAAATATGATTTAAGATAGAAATTTAGATGTTCCATAAATAGTTTAAGGAACAAAATAAATTTCATAAATCCTCAATTAAACATTATGTAATATCGAGCACGTAAAATGACCATTTTGGACATGTTCCGGTTCATATATGATTATGGACTTCTAGACCAATTTTGGGTTTAGAATTTTGGGCTTTTATTGTATCTAATATGGATTAAGAGAAAGCATTAGAACATATCACAAGAGAAGCCCAAATTTAACCATTTGATTTGATCAAAATGGGGTTAATTAATTAATTTAACTAATTATTTATTTGATTAAATAATTTATTGAAGTGATAAGATCACTTTCAATAAAAAAATGGCTAAGTGGGTGGGTCTAGCTCATGATAATGTTTGGTGCCATTATTAGAGATAATGGTGGCTTTATTTGGTGGAATGAATCATCATGAACTGGCATTCATGTTTCCTCATTATCTCTCTCATTTCTATATGAAATTTCGAGATTCCAAATCCTATGAACTCCTAGAACATTTCTGAGTGTGGATTAATTAGAGGCATCACAATTGGGATGCTTAAAGGATCTTAGATCGTGGCAAAATAGAAGCTGTTCGTGCAGAGCTGTATTTTCTGGACAGTGTTCGTAGTTTGCTGTTTTCAGTCCTTTTCTCCTACTTCACGAAGTCATTTTTGAAACTGCAAGTGAGGTAATTAAACTCCAATCTTTTCTCTTGATTTTCGTTTTTGAATGAAGTCGATCCGAGGTTTCTAGAGCTTCCGCCATCTGTTTTAATTTTACTGCGTAAAAGTTGCATTATTAGGAACCTCATGGACAAATGTTGTCCTTCCAAAAAAATTGTGGAATCTGATTTTGAAACAAGCTTGCAGCCAATAATTAAAAAATATACATAATAATCACTCAGTTTACTGAATCTCATTGTTAACATTGGCCTTTCATATAATTATCGTGCTTTTACCTACTGTGAAGCTGTTAGTTATATTCCGTTATACTTTGCTGAGGTGGCAAGCTGAGTTTGTATATGACAAAAGACTAATTTACACATAACCGGAGTGTTTATGAATACTGTTTAGGCTAAATAAATAAATTTTAGACAGACATCAATTTACGAATTAACTTTGAGTATTTATTAAATACACGCGCTTTTATTGAAACGACGCAGCAAAATAACAATCAGGTAAAAACTCCAGCTTTTATGTTTTAACTCCAATTAATGATGATCTCTTTCGCGACACAAAGTTTAATTTCGATTGGAAGAACCTCCAATGGAAATTAATGATATTGTGTACCAAGAAGTTTTCAAAGTGGAGTTTTCTTTATTTGCATTACGATCAAAATCAATTAGAAATATATATATATATATATATATATATATATATATATATATATATATATATATATATATAGGGGGAGGATAAGAAAGCTAATGATTCAAATATATTTTATAATTAATTTGGACGAGAAAAGGATATTTTAGTACTTTTATTTGTGTTAACTTAGAAGTTCAAAAATGCTGACCTAAGTCCATGAATGGCATGTGTCATGTGTCATAATTTGATTGATCAAAAAATTTTATTGTGCCTACTTATTTAAACGCACATTTCGCATTCTACTATTTTTCATCTTCCCTCCTCCATACTTGGAAAAAAAAACATTTTATTAAATATTTTTCTCTCGTTATCGAATAAATTAAATTAATAATCCGTGATTTTGGAGGAGGATTTACAGCTAATCCAGAATAGTTTGCTAAGTGAAGCAAGGTAAGAATCAACTCTCTCTCTCTCTCTCTCTCTCTTCTTTTTTTTTCCCACTTATTTGGTTTATTTTAAATCAAGTAAATGATGATACATATACTTATTTGCAAGCACTTGGCTTAAGAATTATGGTCGGTTGCTGTGGGTTAATGGTCGCTTTGGTAAAGTTTTGTAGGTTTTGTCTTCTTATTTTTTTAATTTTTTTTATGTTCGTGATCAATTTTATCCACTGATTTTGCATGTTGTGATTGATTGAATATATAGAAAATTCGGCTAGCGTTTGATGTTAGATTTGGTGGCAGACTGTTAATGTGTTGTGTCATATATTTAGATACTTACTTATCAATTTATAATTTCACGTGGGAAAGAAAGTAAGTGCATCATAATCAGTTAATCACACAACAAAAAATTTTATGTTTTTCATCCAAATTAAGGGTAAAACCGTAAAAGTAACGAAAGTAAGTATTGATGTTTCTTGCTGAAAACTTAATAGACTTTTGTGACTATTTTTTTTTATATAACTTTTCGTTTTCTAATAAAATAATATAACTATTAATAAAAAATTTTTTATTACATGAGACTATTGCTCAAATTACAACTCATATTGTATGAGACTATAACTGATATTTACAAATCAGACTAGTACTGAGACCAACTGACATCAATGCTAATGGAGTTCTGCCTAGATTTAAACCCTCACAAATATTCGAGGGATGTCCACTCCTCACTCATAGGTAAAGAAGAGGACTACCTTTACTTAATTTTTAATTGAGAAAGGAAATACTCCCACAATACTTTTGTGAGGGTTCGAACTGTTGCCTTCCAAGTTGGAGGACAGCAGTCCTTGACACTTGGGCTACAGCCCAAGTAACTATTAATAAAGTTGACACCATTATAATAGCATGAGTTCGACCTATTTTAACATATTTGGAAAATTTTACTTAGTTTCACAAAACAACATGGGGTTATAACCACTTTCCCGTTACATGCAAGATAAAAATAAATAAATTATTTACCAAAAAGAAAAATATGTTGGATTACTTAAAGATGCTGCAACATAACTTTTCTTAATTAGATAGCAATATGTTATGGAAAGATGTACTCTTTATCTATTAAAAGTACAATCTCTAATGCAAACATCCATATTTTAATAACCATATCGAAATAAGTTCTTTTGAATTTAATCGATGCATAAAATTCACAAATTTATGAATAAAAAAACAATATTAAAAAAGTTATCCTTAAAATAATTTAACAACAGTTTCAATGCCATCCCAAAAAGGACAGCTGCTAGCTGCCAAGCTTTTTCACTCAAACATATTCCGTTGTACCCACAAGTAGAATATATAACTGTACTTAATTATGCTTGATGCACGTGCATATTGGCCCAAATGTTGGACAATTAAGAAGAGTTAACTAGCATGTGAGGACCATTAAATAGCTTCTGCAAGCTATTCCCATGCACTGATCAATTGTGCTTAATTTGGATGTGACTATTGCACGCCTTTTGGAGTCGAATGTGTGCGAGGCTCTAAATCATGATTCCCCCGATCTTTCCAAACACCCTTGCGACGTCTCTTTTACGGGACCAGTGACACCACGTTTAAAATGAGTTCGAACAAAAGTGAAATGGTAACATCAATCTCTATCCGTTAGGATGTACAACATGTCTAAGGTGGACCTGTTTAATTCGGTCACAGAATTTCTGTGGACGTGTTTAATCACGTACTTCTGTAGACTTTTCCAGGTGCTTGTACTTGGTTGAATTGATCATTTTAAACAATTATTTATGCCCAAAGAAAAAAAAAATTTCATATATTGGATTATTAAGTTTCTAGTGTTGAAGTTGAACGATTGTATTTATAAAATTATAATATTAAATTATTTAATAAATACTAACTGTTGTAATTTAAAAACGAAGATGAGTTGATCTAATATTTGTATGACAAAAGACTTATGATATATTTACTATTTATGTTAAAAAATATTATTTAATGGTCACATTTTCGGTACACTGTCAACTTTAATTAAAGATTTCTTCCTAATATAACCTGAACTTCTAGTTAACAAAACTTATATTATTGGAGATTAGTAGATAAAATATAAAAATAGTAGAAGGATAATATTAGGATACAATGCTTGTCGCACTCAATTGTACATGTTGTGACTATTTTTATTTAAATAATTTTATTAGAGGCTTTATTAATAATCCAAAATATTTTATTGAAAACTTGAAATACTTATTTGTCTTGTCCAATATCAAAACAATTTACGCACATTACTAAATTTGTTGAAGAGATTGAATTTAACAACTCTAATTTCTAATGCTCAATCTTAATGTGGAGTTCTTTCTGTGTATGATTTTTCCATGTTTAAGGCTTGATGTCCTTGTGTTGTCTTTTGAAATTAATGTAGACAAGAGAAAAAAAACTGTTTCTTTTTAAATTTTAAAGTCTAAATTTAACTTTTTTTTTTATATTTACTTATTTTGAACTGTTTGTTTCCTTAACTTATCACTTATTGTTAAATAATTTTATCTGAAAGCTTTTATCTTAAGCATGAAATCTAAATGAAAAAAAAAATTCAAATCTTAAAATATATCCCTAACAATTCATGTATTTCCTATATTATGTATAATCCTAACATTTTGTACTATTCTCAAAGTTATGTCTAAATGGGTTATATTGTTTTTAACTTTAAAAAATGTGATTATAAAAGATGTAATTATAATAACACCCACTTATAAAATTTAAAAAATAAAAGTATCACTTAAGAGGATATTTATGCCAAACTACTAGCTTTTAAATTTTTATGTTTAAATGTTAAAAAAAATAAAATTTTTATTTAAATATTTTCATTCAAAACTATTCAATTTTAAGAGCAAAAAAGAAAAATAAAACAATGCAACCGAAATGTTTCATTAATTAAAGACAAGGTGCATGGGCCAATATTTGCACTCCGTTCGTATATAACACTCTTTTACTTAATAACACCCACTTATAAATTTAAAAAAGTAAACTTTTTTTATTGATTACTTTAGTGACAATTTAATTGTTTACTTGTGGGATTCATATCCTAAACTTCTTATTTTTAAGACAAGATTTTACCATCTCAATTATATGGCACTTTTGCATTCTTAATGTGTTTCCTATTTATATATAAGCATTGAAAAATATCTTTCAGTGATTGCTTATTTAAGTAAATAATGATCTTTCTAATCATATTCTATTTGACAAGAATTAATAAATTTAATTAAGGCAGTGGTTAAGTTGGATCAGTTTCACAGTGGGCCATTAATGATAACTGTTAGATTATAACAATAACTGAAAAATTTTATATTTATCTTTATGATCGTGCGATCATCATCATCAGTGCTCCACCATGGAGCTGATCTAACTTAACTAGACCCTTTTATTAATTTGAAAGATTATAAGTTTACATATATTTATTATCTATTATCTTTTACTATGAAAAGTGTGCCGTTGTCATGAGTTGTCCATATATATTTATATGAAGTCGTGAGCGTAGCGTCAAAACGAGAATTTAGTGGCAGGTTTATATAGCATTCTATCGATAATTAAAGCGGGACTCATGTTTCTAACTACTCAAGTTTTGAATTTTAGAGAGTATTCACATCAACTTCGTTTAAAAATTGAAATTCATATTCAATTGGTGGATTTTATAGATTGCTTTGAGAATAAAAAATTCTATTCAATCTTTTTTTGGGGAAAAAAAGTGGAACACCCTAATGTTTGACTAAATTAATCAAAATTTCTTAATATTTTAAAACACATCCAAAACACCCCAAAATGTATTATTATTATTATTATTTTATTTTTTTTACTAACCTTACTATTTTATCTTTGGTGGTTGTTTGATATTGATAATATGAATACCTTCAATTATTTAATTAATTGAATAATTTTTCAATAAAACTAATTAAAAATTAAATTAAAATTATGGGAAAAAAGGGAATTGTTATTATTTTCAATTAATTCTTTATTTTTTTGGATTTATTAAAATATTAAATGTAAAATTAATATTAAAAAGTTGCACTTAGTGTTAAGTGAGTCTAGCTATTTTGTAGATGTAAAGCTTTTATGTTTCAAATCTTTAAGATTTTTGGCAATAAAAGGCTATCCTATGCAAAAAATATAATTAATATACCAATCAAAACACCAACATTATCAGTGAAGTAGATCATCCACACACACACACACATCTCTAATAGTATCAAGAAAATCTTTCATGATGTTGATATAATGGATCATCTATATATACACAATTACACACACACATTTCCAACAGCATTGAGAAAGTTGTACATGATGTTGATATATAAATATAATATAAATATAAATATAAATATAAATTTGTGAATAGGGTGGATGTAAAATAATTATTAAAAAATAATTTATTTTAATGTTTAATTAAATTTTTATTAAAAATAAAAATTAAATTAATTTACCTTTGATTATTTATATAATTTCAATTAGAGAATTGTTTTACAATAAAGGTGTTGAGCCTTTTAAGACATGAAACCTGTTGGGTTTGTGTCCATCTCGCGTGAGCGGCTTAAGCTTACACTTTGAGTTAATCCTCGGCCGGGGTAAAATCTATCCCCGGGTCGCATGTCAAACAAGAGAAGAGAAATTTTTTGGGCCCGTCATGGGTTTTAAATGCGCTGTCCGACCCGGCGTTTCGCCGTCTCCTGTATAACGCTTTGACTGCTTACTACAAAAGCATAAATCTCTCAGTTGTGTGTTCTCGTTTTTTCCTTCTCTTCAATTCTTCTGATCAATCGTAGTACGCAGTTGTGAGCTACACCTGGCGGTACGTAATTCTCACTCTCTGTAAAGTTTCAGCTTCTGTTCTCTGTTTGCTCCTAGGGATTTGAGTTTTTTTTGTCCTTGTGCACTGGACAGTTATGCTCGAAGCGTTTTCAAAATTTTAAGTCATTATCATTCAGTTTTTTACTGTATTAGGAAACCAGTTTGTGTGCATTGTTGTTAACAACAGAACTGATGTTTCTTTTTTTGGACGCTAAAGAAAGAAAATGGAGGAAGAATCCTCAGGAGGCAATGATACAGGAGTTCGAGTGTCAATATTTGATTATTCGGTTGATAAGCATTTTAATGCACTCGACACTATTTCTAAACTCTGTGAAGAGCCAGAAAGTGATGGCCTTGATGAAAGCGATGTTCAACGATTATCCTCCACGGTTACTTTTTTAAGGTAGTAAATTTTTTTATTTGGTATTTAATTATGTGTTTAATTTTGATTTGTTTTTAATATAAGTAGGAATTGTTAATTTTGATGTGTTTTTAATACAAGTAAGAATTGTGTGTCTGTTCAGAGAATGGAGATATTTCAATTACAGACCAAGAACCATTAGGTTTGCAAACGAGATGGGAAGTTGTGGGGAAAAGAATGTTTTAAGTGAGATTAACTTGCCTCAATTTTCATCTGCAGCAGTTCCTGAGGTACATCAGTTGAGATTTTTTATGTTCTTTTAGTCAGCGCATTTAACGATAGTTTATATTAGACTGTGATGTTATTTTGTTTGCATATTGTTGCAGGAGGAGGGATTGTGTACTGATGCAACTTCTCTGGTGTCTAGGTATGATTTAATATTTTGATTTTAATTCAACCTGCGTAGATTTTTGATAGCTGTTTTAGATGTGGTTTTCTCAGTAGAAATGAAGAGTTTCCTTATGTATGGATACTTCATATATGTCAGATGACATGACTGAATTATAAGAATGGTTTCTATATCCCCATCGGATTAAAATTTTTATGTGTTTCCAAAATTTTCTTATTATATCTTTTCTGCAGCAAAGACTTTGTGATATATGCTGGGGGGTCTGTCTGGGCATTGGATTGGTGTCCCAGAGTTCATGAAAAGCCTGACTGCCAGGTCAAATGCGAGGTAATTGTTGTTTATATATAGAAGACTCGATTAGGCTTTGTTTGATTATGGCACAATGTTTGTGAGATTTGATTTTTAATTTTACATCATCACCAAAATCTTGTCAAGTTTTTATTTGGATGTCAATTCTGCAAGAAATTATTGTACACATGATTCAATCCTAAATTGACCTATTGGAGTTTAGTTCATTTGCTTGGTTTTCTAGCTTGTTATTGATGGCCTCAACTAACTTCCCTACACACCATTTCTGCTCTGGCCAACTCAGAGAAATTTTTTTTTTTTTTAAACAGTTTTTCATTTCCTTATCCATTTTCCCACTTTTCATGAAGTTTTAAGTGGGCAGTGGAAGCATTTAGGCATTTATTTATTGTAATGTCAGAAAAGTGCATGGATTTCAAGACATTATTCTGTAATTTGCCTATATCTTATTATCCTTGCCCTTTTACCATGGCAAAGCATTTTTTCCTGCAAGAAAGGAAAGCTAGAACTTATTCTTTATGGCATTAATTGTTGTCACTTATTTGAATATAAGTGAGAGTAGAATATTGTTGCAATGTATCTTCATGTTAACCAGACTCTTCCTTTCTGTTCTATTTTTCATTTCTCATTTTAATTTTGGCTTTTTTACCCCCCAGTTTATTGCTGTTGCTGCTCATCCTCCTGAATCATGTTATCACAAATTAGGTGCTCCACTTACTGGCAGAGGCATGATTCAGATTTGGTGTATGCTAAATGTTGGTATAAATGAGGAAGAGGCACGGCCATCCAAGAGAAACCTAAAACGAAAATCTCAAAATTTTGAAGATTCAGATGACAAAACAAAGAGACCAAGAGGAAGACCAAGAAAAAAGCCAACAGATGAAGCTCTTGATGATTATGCTACAAAGGACAAGTTAACGCAATCAAAGAGGCCAAGAGGAAGACCTAGAAAAAAACCAAAAGATGAATCTAGTGGCAACTTGGATGGTGTTGAACAGTTCGTTCAACCACTTGCTGTTCAATATCCCGAAGATTCATCCAACATGCTAACTATACGAGAAGTTTCTGGGAATACCCTTAGAAAACTTCTGACTTCAACTGAAAGAGCATCTTCATCAAATTCATCTCTTAAAACTCATCTGCAGAGCAGAAGATTGAAACAACTTTCTGTTCAACATACAGAAGATTCATCTAGGTTGATAACTGTAGAAGAAGCTTCTGGAGATACCCTTAGAAAACTTCAAATGTCAACTGAAAAAGCATCTTCATCAAATTCATCCCTTAAAACTCCTGTTAGGAGTCAAAAATTGAAAAGTAAGGCAAGAGTAGAGAAACATAGCCACGATATATGTCAACCATTATCAAATATAAACGAAGATGAGGAACCTCCTACTGCGAATCATCAAATATATCATGGCTCTGAACAAGATTCTGCCGTATGTGATCTTTTAGGTGATTTTCTTTCCAAACCAAGCTTGGTTTCTTGTCCTATACCAAAGGACTTTGCTCTTCCTAGGGTTGTATTGTGCCTGGCCCACAATGGAAAAGTTGCATGGGATGTGAAATGGAAGCCATATAATGCAGTAGATTGCAAGTGCAAGCAACGGCTGGGGTATCTTGCTGTCTTGCTCGGAAATGGATCCCTTGAAGTGTAAGACATCTGCTTGAGTTGTCTAAACTTTTTATATCTAATTTTATTTGTTTTCATGCCTTTTGAGAGCTGTTATTTTTCTTGGTGTTTTAGCATCAAAATTTGCATGTTGAGGTCCTGTTTATGCGAATGATCTGTGAAGTGTCTTGCTATTTTTGAGGGATAAATTAATTAGCTCGTAATATTGAGGTTAATTTCATATCCAATGCGAATTTGTGCTTGCTTAGACAAAAATACTTTACTATTTGTAAATATTTAATTACTATTATAAAATACTTTCCTCAGTTCTTTCTTTTATATTGTTAAGCATTTATGAGCCTTGACCTTATATGTTATCAATTGTTTGCATCAGACTATGATATATAGAAATTGCTTGGTTGTATGTTATATGATGCAGTACAAGCAATTACAGTGTGTGGGGTGTTATCTAACGATTTCTCTTATCAATGTAGTTGGGAGGTTCCTCTTCTCCGGACAATTAAAGCTATTTATTTGTCTTCCATGAAAGAGGGGACTGATCCTCGCTTCGTAAAATTGGAACCAGTATTCAGATGCTCCATGTTAAAATGTGGTGGCACACAGAGGTAATCTGCATGTCTAATTTTTGTATCTTCTTTTGAAACTAAATTGTAGTTCAAGTAGCATCAAAACTAAGAATTTGTTAGTCACAGATAGTCTTAGAAGTCAGATCTTGCAAATTTGCACCTACGCTTTTAATGAAGTTTTGATATCTTTACATATTAGAGTCCCCTGTATCACTGAATATTTGTTAAGGATATCTGAATCAAACAGACGTTGTTTAGAAGTAAATAGGTAATCTATGGGATTGGATATTAAGTAGATGATTACAGAATTTAGAAACTTAGGGGATTAATTCTCTGTTGCATGACTCAGAATGCATGTCAATGTCATATTGGGATGGTAGTTGTCAGGCCTAAAATTCTCATTTTCTTTATGATTTTTTATATTTAAATTGGATCCTTGATTTTAAGAAGGCATTATCTGGAAGTAGATTTTACTGGATGAAATATTTCTCTCAGATCATCATGGGGACCTCAGATTCAAAGTTGATCATAATTGAATAGAAAAATTTACTGAGGAATATTTGCTTTACCAGCCAAATTCATCTACCGGCTAAATGTCATGACTGTCTAAATTTTTATTGTTTGACATACCCAGGGATATATCTATGATTTACCAGTAATTTACTTCTATTATACAGCATCCCTTTGACAATGGAGTGGTCAACCTCACCTCCACATGATTACTTACTGGCAGGGTGCCATGATGGGACGGTAATATATCTTCTATCCTTTTTTGTGTTTCAGTCTGCTCCTAACTTATTTGAGATGTAGATTTCATGCTTTAGATTTGGGAATAAGGGTTTCTGCATCTCTTTAAAATAGATCTGTCACAGTTACTTGGAGTAGATTCTCCAAGTAGTATCTGTTGATTAAATTTACGTCGGCATGCACTATCCCAGTTGCTGGTGCGATTGTTGGAGAGGTTACAGCTTTTTCGCTTTTAGTTTTCTGTGTCAGAACTAAAGAATTATACCTTGCACACAGGTCGCTTTGTGGAAATTTGTTGCAAGTGATTCATCTATAGGTAAAAACAGTGCATGTTACTTTTTATTTGAGATCGTCTTTTCTCTTGCACACAAATTCTTGACTTATGAAGCACTTTGAATAATTTGCCTACTTTTATCTTTCACTTGCTGATGTGCAGATTCAAGACCTTTGCTCTGTTTTAGTGCCGATACACTTCCTATTAGAGCAGTTTCATGGGCCCCGGCTGAGAGGTCAGTGATGCTACATGAACTCTAGTTGAGATCTTACTGCTGAAAAACTAAAAACATCAATCTTTAATCTATCTTTTTACATACTACTAAAATGTTTTTATTTGCAATTTTCAGTGATTCGGATAGTGCAAATGTTATACTCACTGCTGGACATGGAGGCCTAAAGTTTTGGGACATACGGTAAGTGTGATGGCTCTTTTTTTTTTCCAATTTTTAATGTACAATGCCTTTTCGTTCAATTTTAAAATTTTCTGGTTTTTTCTTTCTGTGCAATTCATCTTGTCATTTTAGATTACTCTTTGATTACTGTAATTTTTCTTATAGAAACTTTTTTTAATGTATGTCTTAGTGAAAAATCTTGAGAGAGTGAGTTACACTTTTTAGCGTCAGCATACAGAATGTATAGATATATTTTACTGATTCAATTTGCACATGATAACCTTTTATCTTTCAAATGAATAAAATATTATACTAACTTCTGTTTACTAAGGCTGTTAGCTTGTGCTCTTTAATATTCATCCTCTGGGTCATAATACTTTCTAAGTTGATTTTTCGAATCCTGAATTCTTAATATGTTGTGTTTTTATTTTTATTTTTTTTGTCCCCTTCTTCCAAAATTTAGCTTTTTTTTCTCATTGGAATGTTTATCTGTTTTACAGGATTAAAGCATGTACTTGAAACAAGAATAGTATATAGACATAGGCTATTTCTGTTAAACTTTATACTTGTTTAACCTGTGGAAAAATTAGTATCATTACATAGTCACTGAAGAAATTTGTGATTTTTGCAGTGACCCATTCCGTCCCTTGTGGGACATCCATCCAGCGCCAAAGTTCATATATGGTCTGGATTGGTTGCCAGATCCAGGGTTAGCTATGACTTGCTAAAAAAACACAAATTACATTCCTAATAGTGATTTTGTTTTACCCTTACCTTTAAACATTGCTTTTTCACTTTTAACAGATGTGTTATTTTATCCTTTGATGATGGAGCAATGAGGATAGTCAGCTTGTTGAAGGCTGCATATGATGTCCCCGCTACAGGAAAACGTTTTGCTGGGACAAAGCAGCAAGGGTTGCACCTTGTTAATTGTTCATCCTTTGCTATCTGGAGTGTGCAAGTGTCACGGCTAACAGGTATCTCTCTTATGCTTTGGTTTTAAGTTTTCACAGTCAGTCATGTTTGTTACCTCGGCTATGAGTGATTAATTATGTGTTCGACTGAATGCTTATGAATTTAATGCATTATGCAAGTTTCTTGCATAGAATTGTTCATGTGAAAACAATTTGAATTGGTCCCTGCTTTTGTTTAATTTTTAATAACCGTGTGCAAGATCACTTAGTTATTTGGTGATTCATTAGAACAAAGGTATTAGTTTTAATCTTCATAGGAATTGGTGCCAAACAATCTTGTATAGGATCATTATTCTTGTCTTTTAAAATTAAAGTGATTTTTTATTATTTAATCTTTTATTTATGATGTTTAACCAATCTGGTTAAACTGCTAAATTCCAATGCCCTTATTATGACCAAGTTGATGTATATCAATTTTAAATTCCAGGCATGGTCGCATACTGCAGTGCAGATGGTACCGTTCATCGTTTCCAGGTGAGTTAACTTTCTTCTTTCCTTTATTTTTGTTGTCTTTCTGCCTTAAAAATCATTTTGTATCATGCTTTTCTCGAACCCATTCCTAACGGAAAATATCAAATGTCATTACTTCATTCTGTAATTTTCGTTTCCATTAACATCTTTTTACAAGAAGGATATTGAAGCATAGCGATTTCAACCGTGACATCTCCTTCCAAGCATCTCTATTTTGAAATTTCTTTCTGAACCATCGATCAAATTAAATTGTTCTCTATGATATTTCTGTTAAAATGTTTCTGAGAGGAGCTCATTCTTTTCAGTTCCTCAGCACCAGGATGTGAAAATAATCCACAATCTCACTTTTGCTGCTCACTTTAAATAAAAATGGAGAAAAGAATCCATAGATAAATGCCCTTCTAAGTGCCACTAAGCTTTTAGCTTTTGCCTAACCAGATGATCTTGTCTTGACAATAGCTCACAGCAAAAGCAGTTGAAAAAGATCATTCACGAAACCGCCCCATGCATTTTCTGTGTGGATCCTTGACTGAGGATGAATCAGCTATTACAGTGAACACTCCATTGGACAATACTCCAGTACCACTGAAGAAGACAGTTCATGATGCTGGGGAAAGATCCATGCGAAGTTTCTTGATTGAGTCAAATTCATCCAAAAGTCCAAATGATAAGAAGGGGAAAAATGTTTTAAGCTCAGATAATCAACCTTTAGGTACTTTTGCAATTTGGTTAATGTTTACCATTAACCAGTTCTTCATTAACAATTCTCAAATCGTTCTTTTTTTTTTTTTTATCTGCAGCCCTTTGTTATGGCAATGAACCAGGTGAAGAATCTGAAGGTGATATGCCATTGGCAGCTCTTAAGAACAAACAAAAACCAAAATCCAGAAGTGGCAGTAAAAAAAAGGAGGAAGATGATCAAGCGCTGGTATGTATGGATGAAGAGGCAACGGATATACAGGGGAAGGAAAATGAAAAAGGAGAAGCTGGGAACGGAATAGAAGTTCTACCTCCTAAAGTTGTAGCGATGCATCGAGTGAGATGGAACATGAACAAAGGCAGTGAGAGATGGCTATGCTATGGAGGAGCTGGTGGAATTATTCGATGTCAGGAAATTAGAGTACCTGATATTGATAAGAAGATGGGGAAGAAGATACAGAAATGATCATGAACATTAACGTCCGGGTATTTTATTATCATGCACACAAGTGGTCTTCTTATCACGTTTATCCTTATTTTTTTTTCAATTGAATCTCTAACAAAAATTCTTTAAAGTTTATGATGATGTAGCTGTTGGTTTATGTAAGTAATATATATTTTAGTAAATGAATAATCCTACATTTACAAAGTATGAGGTAATTTGTATTCTAAAGGTAAATCATAGGATAATCAAGTATTTCATATATTGCGTTCTATTGGCGTCGGCCATATCTATTGGACTACAAATTTGTACTCGAATTTGTAAGCATTATTGAGTTCTTTGATCATCATCATCATCATCATCATTATTCTGAGAAAGGGTGGGTTATTTTTTTTTTATTCATATGTAGGATTTTTTTGATTTGCTGGTGCAAAGAAACATTCGTCAAAGTTAGTTAAAATAAGGATGTCAATAGCAATTACACATATATATACGCACGTGATCGTGAACAAGTCTGCTGTTTTGATTCCAAAGTCACAGACTGGGATCCAAAATACTAGCCACTTAAACGGAGTTTGAAGTACCTTTGCTTTTTAATTTGCTTCGCAGTCAACTCTCTCTCAGCTTTTATCGCGCACAATCAGTGGAAAATTAACTGTTTACCATCCTTGCTTGTATATATACCTCAACTCCGAGCTTTCACTTTTGGTTGCAGCACACGTAAACAGAGAAAGAGCAAATAACCAAAAATGAAAGTCATTCCAAATCTACTAGTATTTTTCTTCGATCTTTTTCTTGCTATTATATTGGTTAATGGGTCTACCAATGACCGCGAAAGAAAGGTGATTTTAGACGACTTATAAGTTTTACGGTTTGGTTTTCTTAAACTTTACATTGTGGGTGCAAAATTGTTGGGAATTTGTTGTGTTATCAGTACTCATTCAGTTTCCTTCGATACGAAAATATTGGGTGCTCTGCATACACTTTATTCTGTTGAGTATTTATCAACTAATCATGAAAGATTAATAATTTCTTAATCCATCATGAAAGTTTATGATACACCGAATGTATACTTTCTTTTGTTGAATTCTTACCACGGTTACCTCTCAATCAATTATGAAAGAGAGAATACACACACGTCTAGAATTCTTCAATGAATAGTGAAAAAATAAATATATGCATAATAAAAATATAATGAATGAAGGATTATGCATACACCGAAAACAACCTAAGGTTCTTCACAGCGAAGCTCGTAGACTAGTAGCCTCTCCCTTTTTTTTTATTTTATATATAATGCACGAACACCATCAATGGTTTTAACATGGTCTTACATGAACTAATATTATTTTTTTTTTTTGAAGAACAGTCATATATTGTATACATGGGAAACGTGCCGGAGGAGGCCGGAATATCTGCCGTCAAGGAACATCATAGTTTGCTTACAACAGCAATTGGCGAGTAATAAATCGTTAGCTAATTTGCCCATGAATTATACTGGTTTTAAGCATTAGTCTTGCCTGTCATGAATCAACTACCTCAGAGCAATAATATACTTCAGTGATACATTTCCTAATTAATTTTTAACATCTTACAAAAATTTTCCAGTGAAAAATTAGCTAGAGAATCCAAAATACACAGTTATGCTAAGAGCTTCAATGGATTTGTCGCGAGACTATTGCCTCATGAAGCAAAGAGATTGTCAGGTACATACTCGACGTTAATTAGATGAGTAACTCCATTTTTTTTTTTTTACCATTTTTCAAATTCTAATCTTGTTTCTGCAGAGGAAGAGAGTGTTGTGTCTGTATTTGAAAACACTCGTCGCAAACTTCATACAACAAGAACATGGGATTTTCTGGGAATGTCCGAGAAATTACAAAAAAGGAACTCCAAGGCACAGAGCAATATCATAGTTGGTTTGTTAGATACAGGTTGGCGTATACGCATTCTGTGTCATTTCATTTAACTATTTCTTTATATATATATATATATATATATTCTATGTTATTATATTAATAGTTTAAATACTATTGTAGGTATTTGGGTCGAGTCTCCAAGTTTCAATGATAAAGGGTTTGGTTCTCCTCCTGCTAAATGGAAGGGCAAATGTGTGACTGGCGCTAACTTCACCCGCTGCAACAAGTATGCACTGCTCTGATCTATTTCACAAAATATAAATATTAATGATGACAATTACAGGTCTGTCCGAACCTGCATTAATTGTTCGTCAGTTTTGGATTCCGGGGTTGATTTGAGCTTTGTACGATACATGTTACGCCTTAGATTACTAGCCTATACATGCATTGTTTATATCACCTCATAGCTTGCATTTGATCAAGGTCATGAATATTGAACAATCTAAACTTGTAAAAATGAGAGCAGAAAGGTCATTGGTGCAAGATACTACAACCTAGACAACGCCCTTGATCCCAATACCGATCAAAAGAGTCCAGTCGATACCGATGGCCACGGCACTCACACATCCTCCACGGCCGCCGGGGAAACCGTGAAGGGCGCAAGCTTGTACGGAATAGCTCAAGGTACTGCACGCGGGGGGGTGCCATCAGCCCGCATCGCCATGTACAAGGTGTGCTGGAGTGGTGGCTGCGCTGACATGGACATATTGGCCGCTTTCGACGACGCCATTGGCGACGGCGTCGACCTAATATCCATCTCCATTGGCGGGCCGTCGAGGAGTTACTTCGACGACTCGATTTCAATCGGATCCTTTCATGCAATGAAGAAGGGAATCTTGACGGCGTGCTCCGCTGGGAATGATGGGCCCTACCAAGGGACTGTGGAGAATGTAGCGCCGTGGATTATGACAGTGGCCGCCAGTAGCATTGACAGGAAGTTTGTTACCGCTGTTAAGCTTGGCAACGGCAAGAGAACTTCCGTAAGTTTATTCGTCGCTCGTTTTACTTTACACGAAAATTTTTTTGTTTCTACAAAACGCAAAAATGTTGATTTTTTTTTAATCCTTTTCAAACAAATTTGGATGAAGGGGATATCAATTAATACATTTTCCCCAAGAAAAGCAATGTACCCTCTCACAAATGGAGCCCGTGCAGCCAATGTTACTGCTGAAAACGGAAATGTCAGGTATGTAAATGAAATAATGAGCTTTGAATTGATTTCATTTTTTATATATTTAATTCTAATTGTTTATAATTAAAATATATGGGGTGATGGGCGCAGTGCCTGTGATTATGGAACTCTTAGCATGAAAAAAGTGAAGGGAAAGATCGTTTACTGCCTCGGAAGCGGCAGCCAGGACTACACTATCGACCGTTTACAGGGAGCTGGAACAATCATGGCCGTTGATGCCCCAACGGACATCGCCATCGCCACTCTGATAGCTGGAACTTTTGTGATTCCTGAAGTTGGCATCAAGATTGATCAATATATCAACTCTACCAAGTACTAATTAATCCCTAAAATCTATCAACAAATTTGCATGTCATTGACTACAGTTTAAGTTCTAGTAATTTTTTAATTGATGAACTGAGTACAGGAATCCTCAAGCTGTCATATACAAGACAAGAGTTGTTAACACGAGGACTGCCCCCTTCATAGCTTCATTCTCATCGAGGGGTCCTCAAAAGATTACCCTCAACATCTTGAAACCTGATATCGCTGCACCGGGACTAGACATATTAGCTGCATATTCAGAACTGGCGTCAGTTACGGGACTGCCCGGCGACAGAAGAATTGTGCCATTCAACATCCTTTCGGGCACATCCATGGCTTGCCCTCACGCTGCGGCTGCGGCAGCCTACGTCAAGTCATTTCACCCTGACTGGTCGCCTGCTGCAATCAAATCTGCCCTCATGACCACCGGTAAGAGTAGCACTTCCTTTACCCTCTCAACATATATTTCATTTTCAATTAATCTTCTTCTTTGACATGATTATCTACTAACCTGTAACCAAAATGTCATTTGTCTGCTCTAGCAACACCTATGAAGACGAAATCTGACGATGCAGAGCTGGCGTCAGGATCAGGCCAAATCAATCCAACAAAAGCACTTCACCCAGGCCTCATCTATGATCTTAACTTGAGCTCCTATACAAGATTCCTATGCAAGGAAGGCTATAATAGCACAGCAATTGGTCGACTTATTGGCCGCAAGAAGAAACTCAACTGCTCTACCATTAGACCTGCACAGGGATTGGATGGCCTTAACTATCCTTCCATGCATTTTCACCTCACGAATGAGTCCAGTATCTCCGCCATCTTCCGCAGGACTGTCACTAATGTGGGGTTTGCAAAATCTTTATACAAAGCGACTGTGCATTTCCCGAAAGGCCTCTCAGTTACAGTCTCCCCCACAGTTTTGACGTTTAGCAGATCGCATCAAACGCGATCTTTCACGGTCCTGGTGAAGGGGTCAATGCAACGTGGAGCGAGTATATTATCGGCGTTACTCGAGTGGAGTGACACGAAGCACAGTGTTAAGAGCCCTATTCTCGTGTATAAGCAATTCCCTCCCTTGTTTTAAACAATTTGTTTATTATTATTATTATTATTTTAATCTCAGATTTCGTAGGTCAGGAAACAAAACAGATTGCATATTAGTGCTCACCAGTATTGATTCTTTCTCGGAAACAAAAGTCGATTGCTATTATGGTTTTACAACTATTTTCCCAGTCCCGTTAATTTTTCAGAAATCCACATGTAAGGTTTTTTCTCGTTTTCGTTGACAAACTTGAAAGATTGAAATAATGACGTATCGTTAATTGCTAGTGTGCAACAGTTTACATACTTAGGGACATGGGATGAGAGGTCTAAGTCGCCATACTTAAAAATAAAAAATTGATGCACGGTCTAAGAAGAAAATAACATTATTCCCACAGTTTCCATCTTCAGCATCGACACAACTAGCATTAGCTAATGATAAAACCAAAGTTATACTGTATTGCGAACTCGTGTAAATAGGATAGGCAGATGATTATGCATGTTCAGCAGAAATGAACTCACCAAATTGGGAAACTTGATTGCCAAAAGCTGAACTTACCGAACAATTTTTGCTGTATAGTGGTATGTTTCTTAAAGTTACAAAATATCCGCTATAAATAAGTCATTTCTCAACTCGTGTCTAGCTGCTTCTTTCTCAAGTCAAAACCCACCAAAATGGCGGCGTCAGTTTCTTAGTGTAAGTGTCTTCTCACCAAAACTTCAGGACAGCAGTAACTCAGAATTTGGTACACTTTACTTTTGAACATCACTGATCTGACACAAAGCCTTGATTGTGTCCAGATATAAGGACATAACAATCGGGCCAACCCAAAATTTTTGGCCCATTTTAGACGACATAGGAAGATCTCCAACCTGCAATAGTGTCTTATGGATGAGCACCCAATCACAGTTTCATTTCCTTTAAACAGCCCTTCCATGTTCCTAGACAGTGCTCTCCTCTGGCTTACACTTTGAGAACTTTTAGTCCTGGTCCAAACCAAATCTTGAAAGAGGCTCAACACTGCATCCCACATTGACGGCCATGGAGATTTTTCAGCTTTGTAAGTTCCTTCCTCCTCTTTCTTGCCTCAGCTGCAGTAGCTGCATCCACCAGTTTCCTACTGGGATAGTTGACTGGTTCTTGTTTCTTCTCTGGATGACTCACAAGATGGTTGGCTATCTTAGAAACAGCCTTGGTATGGCCAGTGTAATCAGACTGCAGTACATTATCATGTTTAACGCTAAATGAACCCCCAACAGAGGACAGCGGTGGAGGTGTAAGAGTTGCTTCTCTTGTGTAATGCCCAATTTGCTGGCAACCTCCATCTTGAGGGGATTCGGTGACAGGAATATCATTGAGATCATTATAACTTTGAGCTTCTGGTAAACCATATGCTTCATTTTTAATTTTTATGGGCAACAAGAAATGATGATTCTCCTTGTCTGCGGTCATTTTTGAAGACGAACCACTGCCATACCCATTACGGGCAGAAGTTTCATCTTGTAGGACCTTTAGGCCGTTGGAGATTGGAGCATGAAATCCACTACCACTAGCATGAAGAGGGAAGAACCAAGGGCATGGCACTACATATAGAGGTGTTCTTGCCACATTACTATCTGTGGGGTTTTCTTGCTCCTGAGAGGAACCAAGCTTACCAGTTATTGATGTAGAAATGTTCGACGGAAAGGTGACTGCATTTTGCATCCCATGGCGTGATGGGACAGGCTGTGAAGATTGAATGATGGAAGGCCAGCCCAGTGGCGTGAGAGCATGGTGATTGTACAAGAGCAATGGGCAGTTTGTAGTTGAGGAAGACATCTCCGCATGGGCCAACTTAACCTCTCCTTGAGTTTCGCCAACCTCAGCTGTCATTACTTTCACCACCTGCAAAATAGGAGAGCATGCCAGGTCATGGTACATTTATGCTAAAATATCTAACAAATCAAAATATACAATCCTCTTACCTGTGCCTTCAAATGCTTATTTATTGTCTCCAAAGACTGATATTCTTTAACAGCCAACTCCTTTTCCTTCTCAACAGCAATACCACCAAATGTGGAAAAAGTCAGTGTTGCAATCCAATGTGAATTCAAGAACAACTATATGAAGATACAATAGCTTTGTAAGCAAGATAATTATATTTTAGAAACTACTGTCAGCCAGATGCCTAATTGCAAAACAGTGATGCTTCAGGGCAGGGAGATCTGCCTACCCTCTTTAAACTTTCGTTCTCTTGTGATAGATCAGCAGCTTTTCTGGTTAACTCCTCACACAAAGCCTGAATCAAGTTTAGAGAGGATGCACAATTAGAGCAAGACATCAGTCGCACACTTCAGTGATTAGAAAACATCTCTTTGCTTGACATAATAATGTACATTAGCTTAAATGCTTCAAATGCAAACTGATTAAATTATTATATGCATTGAATAATTGTGATGCAAAGAGATAAGCTCGATAGCCAACACAGGATAATTGGGACAAATAAGGTTGATCATTAGACATGATTATACTCTAATCATACTAAAGAAAATCCATATGTGAACAGTGAACAAACAATTGTGAAATTATAAAGAAAACCAGGTCATTTGGGGCACAACAATCAGAATCTGATTGCTCATCAAAAATATACACAAACTGAGAACAAACAGCTTACTTGTCGGCGACGAATGGTCTGCCTAGCTGATTCTCTGTTTGCTAATATTCTACGTACTCTTCGCTCTTCCTTTTCAGCCTGAGTGGCAAATCTTCAGTCACAAATAAAGAACATTTAACAGGGCAAAATTTCTGAGGACTCTAGAAGCTTTTAATACCTCAGTTAAATTTTGCCTGGACCTGCCACCAGCCACTGATATGTACCTTGTGGCACACAGAGAACTTCGTTTAAGTGATTCAGCATCTTGATCAGCTTTTACTGGTTTAATTAATTTATTGCCACATGCAGTTTGATCCCGCTGCTGATCAGATATTACTTGGTCCTGCTATAAACAAAAATATTGCTCAAGTCCTGCACAGAATAGTGCGACTTGGTGACAGACCGCTACAAGTTTTCAAATTTGACATAACAGTTGACTAATCAAATTCTCATTTGCTTAAAATTACTACTCTTGCATTCAATAGAAAAGGCATGGGCACAGGAATTGATTAACTGGATGAAGGAAGCAAAGGTGGAAATTAAAATTTGCCTTGAATGGAGAACTCAAGACACTCTTTTGCATTAAATTAATAAGCTTTTCGTTCATTAACCCAAAAAGCATTCCTTTAGTAAAATGATTTATCTTCACCTGTATTGTGATGAAAAAATTACAGTGCTAACACAATTTGTTTTCACATAAGCTTCCAATTAAAAACATGATAAGGAAGTCTCATATCAACATAAAGAACAGGATATGGGGGGAAAAAGAATATTCAAGAAAACATGGAACTTCTAACCCATCTTAACAAGTCAGTCGTAGAATCAACAAATCTCATATCAGTCACATTATGACATACCAACAAAGTGATACACATGGAAAGCACCTATCTGTTGAACATACAGATAAACAGGAAGGAAAACATACCCATCAATATCTATTCCTTTTAGATCTCCTAATTCAGAGTAATATAAAAACAATCTCATGAACAAAGGCTCTCTCTTGTTTTTTTTTTTTTTTGGCTGGGTCCACGAGTACGTCCTCAACTGTCGAGGCGAGGCATATCATAAGGTTGTTAAACTCATTCTCAATGCAACAACTAAAAACATAGTTCCTCAAATTAAAATTCAAAATATATCCTACAATTTCTATACCTATTGATCAGCTCCTGATAAAGCTAGGAGTTGAAGGATCATCAGACATAATGAAAAAGGTAAAATAAAATAAAAAGAGCAAGCCAAAGCAAACATTCATTCGATCCATCACTTGCTTCTTCTGATCAAAATGACATTCAATTTTATCATTCAGTACATAAACCAAATATTGTTCCCATAATCATTTTCCAAAACGTTGAATTAATAAAGAATTAACAATTACCCTATTTCCTAAAAATAGAAAAAGAAAAAAAGTTCACAATCTTTTAACGAAATAAATTATTCTATATCACTTGCTACTTTAGACCAAATAAAAACCAACTACTAAATTCACAAAAAAAAAAGCAATAAATGAAAACATAACAGCTGAAATTCGAAAACTAACATCAATGGGAACCGAACAGGGTGGCTCCGGGTCCACCGGGTTCATGGACGACCCGGACTGACCAGGCGGCGACTCGGTCTTGACTCGCTTCCTGACTCGTTTCCCTTTGCATCCCCAATTCGTCGCCGTTTCAGCAGCACCGCTGCCACCGCCGTTCTCTATCATTGCTAAATGCGCCAAATCCGCCAGCGCCTCCGCCGCCTCAAGCTCCATATCCACCATCCGATCTTCCGCACTCTCCGGCGGAGAGCTCTGTAACGACGCCGTCGAAGAACTCGAAACCGAACAGCTCTCTAAATCCATAACACTTCGCTCGCACAGAGGGATTCAAAAAGCAAAAAATATAGTAAAAAGAAAAAAAAATGTATTTTTCTAATTTATCTTTTAGTTTATTGTTGCTACTTCAAAGAAAGGCTTTAGTCCTACTGCTTGCGCTTGGTGTTGATGAGCAAATGCAAGCTAGCAGCACACAGATGGTGGTTGAATGCCATCTGTCTTGCCAACTTGGTACCAGACATCTATTACTAACTCACGCCGATGTATCCCTGATCGCCACGTATAAGGGTAGGCCACGTAGACTCATTGGCACGTGATATATCGCACGTATGGGAAGTGGGTTGCTTGCTTAGGCTGCGGATTGGGGAACATTTATGTAGTGGTAGCGTAGATGTGGAACACGTGTGGTATTTCTATTCTGGGCTTTGTTTTTATTATTGTTTTAGTTTAGCAAAGGCTTTTGCTTGGGTTTAAGGAGTGTTTGGAGACACGTGGAAATCAGATGATCGGAAGACAGCGTTTGTCTTCGTATTTGGGTTTTTCTTCCATAGGAAAAGTCTTTGGCTATTTTATTGATCCATGTAGAAATCGTATGAGAAGAGAGGGATGAAAAGAAAAGGAGGAGAAAGAAAATAAGTAAAAAAGGGGATAAATTCAATCTTTATTGTTTGGTTGGACTTGGATATGAAATTTATTTTTTTTTTGTTTTTTTTCTTTTTCATCATTTCCTCCCCACTCTTCTCTTTGTATTTTTTCAAACTAAAGATAACACGAAATTCATCTTCGTGTACTATTCTTTTATTATTCATTTTTATCATAGGAATATTTTAACTAATTTTGGATAATTTATATATTCATGTGGCAAATGTTTAATGGATAATGAACAATGCTCCAAAGGTACCAAAAATCATCTATTCCTTGCAATAACCTATGTGTTGGATTTATTATCATTTGATAGTTATAATAATAAAAAAAATGAAGATATTTTTAAAAAATTTAATATCACATATAAATACATAAGTTCGAGATATTTTCCTCTTATCGGGTTTGATTCATTGATTTTTAGGATTATACTTTACTATTTGAATGTTGTTAGATGGTTAAAGAGTAAAATAATAATAATAATAATAATAATTATAATAATAATAATAATAATAATAATAATAATAATAATAATAACAAAATTTGAGCATTTGACAATGCGCAAATTATGAAATATAGTTATAGATGGTAAAAAAACGGCACTTCTAATACACTTTAGTCACAACCTCACTGACTGACATTATCCAAATACATGAAATAGGATAAGAAAATGGTTCGTGAGTTTGTTAGTAAATTATGCCTAGCAATCAGTTAAGCATAAGTGGATTTGCTTTGCATCGTCATCATATCATATTAAATTTTGAGAACCAAAATCTTACACAGTAACTTATAAAAATATTAGCTCCAAAATTGTATATTCTATTTTTTTTTTTAATTTGACGAACAGAAAAAAGGTAATGAGATAAAATTCAAACTTTGACGCTGACCACTTTTACCAATAGATGACAAAAATTTAGAGGTGTGAGGCACGGGCAAGGCTCAGAGGCGCACTGTTGGTTACAGCTGTGTCAACTTGCTTCCCGTCTGGCTTAATATTTGAGCAATTGTGTTCGGCTCATCAAACCCATCACCGATATATGAGCATGCTGTAGTCGCAGCACTCAGCTTGCTAAAAATGCACTCGATGTATGGGCCAACTAAGGGTAAAGTTCAAGAAATTACTAAGTTCACCTAAAACTCGAAACCAGATTATCGAAACTATACTATATAGACAAGACTGGTGATTTATATAGTTGGAAGGGAACAGGTTACAATTCGATTTATCTGATGACATGATTTGTAAGAACTGCGAGAGTCGGAGCCTCCGAAAGTGCTACCCATAGAAATTTTGCTCATCAGATTGGTGAAGAAATTCATATTCAGTGTAATCACACGAGTTGAGCACTAACCTAAGTCTTCGTGTCACCGCATTAAAAGATAAGAAAGAAAAATAAAATGATTGCAAATGTTGAAAATAAGATTAAAGCTTTGGCTCAACGCTCATGCAATAGCCGGTGCCCGGTGAACGAGAACGTGCGCTAGACACTTGCTGCATGCATGCACGCACATGAAGCAAAAGTTTTTGCTACGTGTCCCGGCTTCATTTAAGCGAATGCAAGTTGTTTCTCTTAGTGGGGCCCCCTACGTTTATGATTGTCCAATGTGACGCGGACAAAGATTAACCATCCGTCTCTCTCATTTCTTCCACTGGTAGGCCCTTCGTATGACTATCCTCATGTATTTTGCTATTCTGTCTTATCGATTGCAAAATGCGAAATTCAAACTTATCGTCACAAGCTTCAATTATTTTCACTCTGTTTTCACTGGGAATTAAAATAATAATAATAATAATATATATAAAAAGTGACCAATCTAAATCCAATAAAATACTCAATAAATTTAATTTCTCGTGAATCCATTCATAATATATTTCTAAATTTATGATTTTCCTTTAAGCACCCATTTTGATTCTCAAAATATCATTTTGTATTTATTTTCTCTTCATCAGTGAACATTAAAGAGTTTTATTATATCTTCTCTGAAATAATTTCATACCTATAATCTTAACGAATCATTAAAAGATTATTCTTTTATAATTAATATACATCTATTCATAAAAGTTTTGCAGTGGAAGAAGATCCTTAATTTTGATTTGGTATTAAACAAATAAACTTTTGGAGTTCCGTGCAAAATTAATTAACAATACTACTGTCTGCAATCAAACTACAAAATTAACAATACTACCGTCTGCAATTATGATTTGATCATAGTGCAATTTTTTTTCCCTCCTCCTGTACAAATCTATGGATTTTAAATTTAGTTTGTGAAATGAAACTTGAAAAACATCTGATGCTAGTTTCAATAAATATTGGTATTTATTTTCAATATGTTGCATTGCAAAGAAAAGTTAAAAGCATAATCTTCTTTGAGTAATTTACAATTAATTAGAATCATAATTTTCAACAAATAATAGGACATTGTTTTGTTTTATCAGGTTGTCTTATGTCAAGTGGAAAAAAAATAATTTATTTAAAATTTAACATACAAAATTATAAATTAGATTATAAAAAAAGAGAAAAGGGACGTATAAGTAAATTTATTTAAAAATATGCTTATAATATAAAGTTTTATTAAAAAAAGGGTTATTTTTGCCCCGCACCTAAATGTGTCAACATTTTTCATCTTGCACCCAATTGTTTTAATAATATCACTCCATACCCAATTCCGTTAATTTGACCGTTATGTTTAACGGAGCTATTTGAAATTTAAATAAATGACCGAAATACCCCTTATCTTGAATTAGAGAAGAATAAAATGAGATAAAATGTTAATTTAATAATTAATATTTACATAAAAAATTTATTTAAAAGTAATTAATAATAATCTTATCTATTAAATTATTAAATAAATTTAATTTATCATCATCAAATAATATTTAGAGTATGAATTTTCAAATTTACCCTTTGATTGTTAGAATAAATAGTTAAATTAACGGAATTAGGTGTGGAGTGATATTATTAAAACATTTAAGTGTGGAACGATAAATGTCGAAATATTTAGATACTAGTTAAAAATAACCCTTAAATAAAAGAGTGTTCAATTGAGTTCAAATATTCTCACCACTTAAAGAAAAGAAAAAGGAGGGGTGGCGCAAAACTATGTGGCCTCCATCAGCCCATGTGGCAAGTGATCCTTTCTTGGGTCAATTACACCACCATCCCTGTTGTTTGCTGTAAAATTAGAAAAAAAATTAAAATTTGTAAATTTTAACCCAACTTATAAATCAAATTATTTTAGAAAAAATTATTATTAAACAAATGTAATTAAGTCACATGTTGTAGTCAAAAATTGAAAAAAAAAATACATTATTAGTATAGCTGCACGTGGGACTAAACAAAAATCACATATCCTATTAATAGTTTATATTTTTTTAAAAGTAAATGTGGTCGCTTGATTCACTTACCACACCGCATGCTCACTGCTTGCTTTCTTTAATAACAAAATTAATAATTGATGTAATGCAGAGTCAGTGTCAGTAGCCACTACTACACATTGCACTGCCGTTTTTTATTTCTGGCACTTTTTTATCCTTCTGATAAGAAGTTTTTATCATAAGGGTAAAATTTGACTGAAAAATACAATTTTGGAAAATGCTATTGAGGGCTCAAGCCCCCATTGAATTTTGGAAAATGCTATTTTCCCCGAGTCAAATCCCGAATTATTTCATAACGGCGTCGTTTTATTTTTGTTTTGGTTTTTTTTTTACTTGCATGAAACGTAGTCTTTTGAGCTAGTAAAAACAAAACAAACTAAAGCAGAAAAAATTCAAGTGCTTCACTGCCCTTTCATTATGACAAAATCCCAAAATCATAGAGCTACAAATAATCACATCCGATGAATTTGTTTGCCTTGCTCAAGAGAAGAAATGTTTGCACATGCTGCCAAAAAGAGTTTCAAATGTAAATTTACAAGGTTTTGTCTCCCACTGCATCTCTAAGAAAGATGTCATAGCTTCTTCACTCTGAACACGACGAGCATAGCCAGTCAACACAGCATTCCAAGAAACCTTATCCCGCCGTTGAGTAAACGCTGTATTTTTTGCAGATCAAATCAGCTCAAATTCCAGACCAAATCAGCACAATTTCCAGACCAACTCAAGCACAAATTCCAGACCAATTCAAGCACAAATTGCAGACCAAATCAGCACAAATTTTAAACCAATTCAAGCACAAATTGCAGACGAAAAAGAAGACGAGAAAATGAAGAGGGGAAGACGAAAACGAAGAGGAGGGGGACAAGGAAGAAGGGCTGCTTGACTCTAGATCGAATGCGAATGGAGATTTTGATTTCCCAGCTCTAAAGGGATTTTCCTCAACAAAGGACAACAAGAAAGTCATGAAAGAGAGAAGATGAGACTATTAGCTCTAGAACCGGCTAGGAACCCGAAAAAGAAAGGAGAATGTGAACAGCGGATTCCCCTTCTCGTTATCCAATCCGTGGTTGAACAATTCGAATCTCGACTGAGAATCTATGCTTTTTGCAGTCGATTGATGATACAGAGAGCTTGTTTTTATATTTTTGTTTTAAAGCTCCGAGAGATCTCGCTCTTCTCTCCAATTTTGTTTGTTGCTATGATTTGCTTTTTTAGGAGAGAGAGAGAGAGAGAGAGAGAGAGAGAGAGAGGAAGACAAAAACGAGGAGGGTACGTAACGTACGTTTGATTTTGCTCAGGTGAAACGGCAGCGTTTCATGAAGAAGAGGAAACGGCGTCGTTTTATTTTAATTTTTGGGACTTGACCCGAGATTTGACCCAGGGTAAATAGCAAAACTCTTGAATTTTTTTTGTTTAAAAGAAAATTTAAAATAACCCCTGTAGAAATTATTAGATAACCTTATTTTTAAAAATTTAAATTATTATTTTAATAATTATAAAATAATAATTTTACTTAAAAAATAAAATAAAAAAATAAAGTCCATAGTCCAAAATATTTATAATTTCAAAATTAAACCATAAGTGCCAAACTTATAATTAAGGATTGTCTTGACAAAAAAGAAAGTTGCAAGCACCCATTATGTTCTTAAGTTTTTTATTCTCATAATCGCAGTGAAAAAAAACGAAAAGAGGAGGAGGCAAGAGGAGGGTGATTTATTAGTTGTTGTGGGCTTGAGTGGGTGAGACGTGGGACCGACTTGCCTTTACATTAATTTCGGATCAGATAAACATGTTCTTTTCGGTTTTTTTTTTTCATATATCAACACATCTCTATATAAATTGTAATTATTCAAGTAATTAATTCTAGTCCTTACAATTTTTTTTCAGTGATTTTGTTTATAATTATTATTAAATTAATTTTTTCAATTGTAATTAATTAATTTTTACATAAGTACCATATATATAATTTTAAGTAATGAAATTCGTGAAGAATGAACTTCGGAATCGAATGGGAGATGAATGAATGAATGATAATTTATTGTTTGTGTAGAAAAATATGTATTTAATAATATTGATAAGAGTCTATTACACAATATTTTTAGAATATGAAATCGCGTAGAGAATAATTATAGGTGAGTTACCAAAAATTTTATATATTTAAGTTTTAATTTTTATATTTTGCTGTTATTTAATTTAACCCCCAGTAAATTATTTTTCTAAATCCGCCATTGGTTGGAGTGATCAGTGAAACTGATGATGATCATGTGAAATGCAGGGATTATTAGACAGTCAAATTGCACAATTCCAATGTCTGCAAGATGAAAACAATCCTGAATTTGTTAGTGAAGTTATCAGCTTGTTCTGCAAAGATGTCGAACGGATCATGACAGAGTTGAATAGATCTTTGCAATCTCTTACTGTATCTGTATGCTGCTATTACAGTTCATATAAACTTAAATAGCATCTTTCTTTCTTTTGTTCTTTTTCTTTTTTTATGTTAATAGAAGCCATTTTTTTTCGCAGGAGTCATCAGGAACTTGATTATAGTAGGACGGATTTTTTCATTAATCAGCTCAGTGGAAGTGGAAGCACCTTTAGGTAATATTTTCTTGGATTTGCTTACATTTTTTTTTTTAATTTTTCCTTATGCTTTTTGTAATTGATTATTGAGCATGCTGTCTTCATAAAAGAATATAATTAACAAGCATTGATTTTCTTTTCTGTTCTTTTTTTCTTAAATTAAAAAAAAAAAAAAACCTCCTGCAGCCATTCCGTCTCGGATGCCCCCTTTGTAATATAGGATGTTAACAGTTGTTTTTCTCCCAGCTTGTACCGATATTCATCAGGCTTTGGATGACAAAATCAAAGAAAAGGTGAGAAAAGTGCAATTTTCATTTTATAATGCATTCTTTGATGTTATAAATTGCAAAGTTTATAGGAATCTTTGAAGTAAAAGGTTTGATGAGAGGTCTCATGAAAATTCCTACTTCTTGTTTTGTTGTTCTCTAATTTTTCATCTGATCAGAATGTTCAAAATCTCAGCTAATTTGGTTAATTACTGAACAATCTCAGAATGTAATTCTTTAATTTTGAAAATATTCCAATGGATTCAACTTTCATTTGTTCTCAGTTCTTCGGACGTAGTTACACCCCTAAACATTTGTTTGTTTATTATTTGTTTTCTACTTTAATGGGCTCAATATACTGTTGACAGGTGCCTGCTGCAAGGGTTAAACGTAATCAACCGTAACGCGAGCATTGTGTTTTACGAAACAGATTTCAGATCCCGGTTCAGGTAATTCCATAACATATACGATTCGTTCTAAGTTAACATTTCACAGAACCTAACATTGACTTTCATCTTGGTGGGTGCAGTTGAGAAGGGCATGTATGCCAATGGATTTCAATCACCAACCGGACGGGATAGCACAGTTGATACTAAAGATTTCCAAGTAATGGTTAGCAGTTTGATAATTAGTATATTTTCAGTCGCTGCGGATTTTCATTTTTGATAAATAAGTGTACCGTACTGAAGGCTGTTAAAATAGCCTCTTTTAACCCTCAAATAACTGTTTTAACTTTTGAATCAGATTGCATTCTCATTTTTCCTTTCATCGTTTACTCTGAATATCGGACTTGCGGTATCTTAGTGGATAAATTGTGTTTGATGAAGGCTTAATTCCACAATTCCGGCTTCCCAATGTGGGTCTTAAGCCCACAAGTTTCGCTCATCCAAAATTCTCGAGTCAGGCTGGAAACTCAAGACTATCAAATCACAACTCCTAAATGTCGTGGTGGCAGCCAGATTTAGGATGAATTGGAAAATATATCATAGGACTAGATATATCAAAACGGAAAATTAATAGAAGTGAACATAACTAGATGCAGATTTTTCATTACAGATACTAGCATTATTAAAGGCTACAAGTGACATCCCGAGGAGATTCGATAGACACTCGTTACTGTCCACTAAGCAGGAAAATTAAAACTGATAGATAATGATTCACGGGTCTGAGGTGGCATGATTATTAGTCACATCTGGCATGGGATGAGCTGCAGGTAACGTCGGACTGGTGATCTGCTTGTAATAAATTGGAGTTGGAGGCGTGTGCGGAGTTCTTGGAGATAGGTTAACAAACTCCAATGCCTGTACTCTCAATTCAACGGGATAGTCAGCAACACAGCCGATTCTTGGCCCAGCTCCAGTCGTCCACTTAAGCGAGAGCTGATGTCCTAATTGATATGAATTAACCGCCTTCTTGGAATTGATCCTTTGCAATATGGATTTTTTAGGCACATCAGCCCTCGGGCTCTGAAGACCGCCAGATAGAGTCCTTTCATAATTACATTTTTTCTCTTGTTTTGCTTCAGATGGTTTTGAGGGAAGATTTTCCTCCTCATCCTTCGGCATTTCAGGATCAGTAGATTCCGAGTTTGCTGACGCTTCCACTCGACTTTCAACTCCAATAGTTTTGCCATCAGAGTAACTATCAGAATACTCTTCACCAGCTTTTTCTACCTGAAAAGGAGATGCCACATTCAATCATTAATAAACATACTGCAAGCAATGTAAGCAAGAAATGATGAATTTCTTTAATTGTCAAATTTAACTTGATTTTATAGGAAATATGACCACCATGTTAATGAAAAAGTTCTCAGTAGCAATACAAATGTATAGAACAACTAATACGAGATGGAAGAATTACCTCAACTTCATCCATGTTCACTCCATTTTCCTTGAGAGAGGATAAAAAGCTATGAAGCCTGTCCTCTGTTGGCCGATAATGGCCGCTATATGCAGAGATTATCTGAGACACATGATAATTAAGGGTCAGATGCCATACATAATTATATTATACTATACCTTCAGTTGGGCATAGCCAAAAAATTGCAGTTCTGCGTGCGTTAAGGATAACACCTACTACCTTTAATGATACACTACTGTTGTAATTTCAGTAATTATCCAAGAACTTTGACTATAAATAACAAAGGCAAGTAAAGATCATCAACTATGCATCATAGAAATGATTTGTACATAACTACATATCCTAAAACAAAGATGAGGCTATCTACAAACTCTTGCAAAATTGCAGCCAGCACGAATTCCCTGAATAAGTGATATTACCAACTTAAATAATAGTACTTCTGTAAATTTTGCATCTCCTTGAGCTGCAAAAGACGTTCCTAATCTTTTGGAACTATACCTTAAGAACTCCATGCTCTGCCACAAGCCTTCCAGCTGCTATAGTAGCTCCTCCAGCCAAGAAACTCGAATGGTGGAATATTCCTTTCTTTTTCTGAAGGTATAAAAATGTTTATTACATATGTTATTAACGCAGAGGACCACTAATGAGGAAACAAAAGTAACAAAAGTTTTTTTTTAAGTTTGTTTAAACTCTTACCACACCAGCATAGAGTTTCTTTGAGGTGCTCATAACGAATATATACTTGCCTCCATGCTGTGTATCCAGAAAATCTCCAGTCTTTTTGTGAAAAATCCTCCCATCGACAACAACGTATTCATAATGTTCCCTCTCTTGCTAATTCAGCAAGCAGGACAAACAACTATGTGAGGATTGCTATAACAGGACTATTTCATACATTATTTAACATAATGCATTATGACCATATGTAATGTCAATGTAAATACGATCTGAATATGAACTGCGTAAGAACATACAGGCCCTAAATATTTGATGCAATGTTGTCGAAGCTTTGATCTTGGACATTCTTTGAGATCAACATCTTTGCCATCTCCTATATCCAACCTGTGTAATGTAAAAGCAACAAGGTTTTTGCAATGATCACATCGTCATGATTTATTCAAAATTTACTCCCTAATTTTATAAAGTAACAACTCATAAGATGGTGACAGACTAATAACATGGGTTGATGAATATTTTGAAAGAGTTTGGCAATAGTAGTAGATAAAATAAAATAAAAACTGCACTTGCTTCTTATACAACAACTTCCAGTTTAGAGGCATATTTTAATCTTGCCAGCTCACTGTGGTCAGTCAAAACAATCCAGTCAACAGCCTTAAACTATTTTTTACTCATAAATAGCTGGGAGCAATTATTAAATCTTGACTCATACTAGCAAATCTAGACCATAAAGCTTCTAAATCCTCTGCCTACATGAAACTGTGTGATCATTAAACCCGAAAAAAAAAAATTGTCCGCCAACATCAGTAAGTTTCACGGGCAATGAGTAGACACACTCCTAAGAACCATTGGAAAATTAAAGACCACACTGTGATATCAGATTTCTGAACTAGACTGCCGCAACAGTAACTTTGACCGTTGACCAAAGTTGACCATTAACATCAATTAAGCTGGATCATAGTCACACGGTCAGTGCAATAAAGCCAGGCCATAAAGGCTTTTTACTCGGTCAGCTAGGTAATTCAGAAATTTCCATGGGAATAATAAATTATTGTTATTTCTTTTAGTATAATCACAGGCTCACCAGTAGAAAAATGGTTGACCAGCATCAGTTTTACGCCATTCTTCATAATAGAAATGCAAATTGTGCCCATACCGATGCCGCGGATCAATCTGTCCCTCAGGGGGAAAAAAAAAAAATCAGTAGACTAAAATATAAAAATATTAATTCACACATAACACTACAAATCATAGTCCAAAAGTATTCGATAAAATGAAACTAAAAAAAGATAGACAAAAAAGAGTTAGGTAAAAATTACAGCTTCAATCCAATGCTGAAAAGCCAGTTTTTGTGCTTTTGAGTCTTTTGACAGTCCCTTACCCACCTTAAAAAAAAAGTGATAATTAAAAAAAAATCAGATCCCATTGACTGACCGTAAAAATATACTAGCTCCAGTAACAATCAAATTAATTTCAAGGAAGAAACCTTGGAAGCATTTAAGGTAACCCGATTCCATCGTGAAGCAACACTCTCTGGCTTCGAGAAATTAAAGAACGACACCGTACTGCGGCTCAACCGAGCAAAATCTATCGCTCGCCACCTGTAGAATTTCACCATTTTGTTTCTTCACTTAAAATTAAAAATAAAAAACAATAAAATTATAAAGAAGATATAAATAGCGGAAAGATTGATCGAGTACTGCGAGCACGAACCAGAGCTCTTCAGCAACAACAGCGGAATCAGCTAACCTACGCCGGGTGCGATAACCCCTGTAGACCTTCTGTAGCTTAACCGCCGCACGTGACTCACTACAAACGTCACCAGGCGCGTCTATGACCGAATGTTGGGGGTGGTGATCCGAAGACGGAATGGCCATGTAAGAAGAACACGGAGACCTCGACTGGAGATCGAAGTTCGACAAGGCTTGCGTCTCCACAACCTCCGTTGTCTCAAAAGGAGAAACTAAACTCTAGGAGTTTGTGAAGTCAAAGGAAATGAATTTATAGAGGCGGAGTGAGAGAGAGGGCTCGCGTTTCAGAATTAGAGGAGCTGGAAAATACGGGAAGTGGGTGTTTTGTTTCCGCCGGGGAAAAACTGTCAATTAATTAATTAATTAATACCTACTTGTCAATTTCGCGGTTTTATGTTGGTTGACGCACGCTCCTATGCAGCGCGTGAGGATTCTGCGCGCTGGTCAATTGAGAAACTTTTAGAAATTGGAAGGAATTAAGTGTGCATCACGAGTTGCGCTTTTTCACTGAGTTCGGAAAGAATTAATAAATAAATAAATGGGATAATAACGTTTAAGAGACCAATTTTTAATGATTTTTTCAAATGAGGGCATGGTTTCTCTATTTGCATTATATAGGACCCTAACCCGCGACCACTAGTGCTCCTAAAAATGAAGTAGATCATATTCGATTTAGTTCTCCGCAAAAAAAAAATGCAAAAAGGAAAAATTGGTGTGATTTGATTTCTAATTGATTTTTTTGTTCAATTTCAACAAAAATTCAAATTGATTTGATTGGATTTTAAAATTTAGAACATTATAAAATTGAAAAAAAAATCAAATAGACCCAAACAATTTAATTTGGTGTAGTTAGTCCAATTCATTAATAAGAAATTTTGTTATTTTTATTATGTTAAAAAGAAAAATTTAGAAAAAAAAGAACCTTGAAGGATTAATTGTTTATGCATCACGAATTACGCTTTTTCAGAAATTCGAAAAGAACAAATAAATGGGATAATAATATCCAAGTAACTGATTTTTAATGTTTTCTCAATTGAGGGCACGGTTGCTCTATTTACGTCATATAGGACCCTACCACATGACCCTTGAGTGAGGAAGATTGGATTCGATATTGTTTTCCAAATAAAAAAAAAACTCTAGTGTAAAAAGAAAATTTTGTTTTGATTTTTTTTTAAAGTTTTGATACAATTTCAGTGAAATTTGTGGCGTGGATTCAATAATAAACACCTATTGACATTCCAATCTTTATTCTCTTTTTATGACTTATCCAAAAGAAAATTTACTAATATCTCTTTTTTATCATGAATATCTGAATAGGGCGAACAATCCACTACATATTTTTTCTTTGAAACAAAAGAATTCAAATTAAAATTGGTCAACTGGAATGTATATTGTTCATATAGGGCATCTTCTAATTGAGAAGTTCCGTAGACATAAGAAGAAGATAAGAGTCTATTTATTTTATTTAGTTATTCATTAGAGTAATTATATCTATAAGTCAACTAAGAGCAAGTGTTTGGATCCATTATGAAAAAGTCAGGAGGTGCTCAACAAAACTTTTGAATCTTATAAAACCATTATTTCAAACTGATTTGATTGAGTTTAAAATTTTAAGGTAAGTACAGCATCAAAAGAGAGTCATGGGGTCTTCGACCACACGGGGATAGTAACTTGATGGATCCGCTAGAAGGGCTTCGTAGGGAAGAGAACTGATCTTCGTCCAGGATGTCACCCTTGGACGAAAAAAAAAGAAGTAATAAAATTGAATGAAATAATTCAATTTGGTGTAGCCAACTCAATTCAGTACTAAGAATTTTTTATTTGACATTTGATTCTTATTAAATTGACCAAATTATTTTTACAATATTGAATTTCTTTAACTTTGACACCTGGACATATTTTTGTTATTTCAATAGGATGGGAACTTATGGGACATATTTGAAATTAATGGAGGAACTATATTCTTACTTGAGAAAGTATTAAGCATTTAAAAACCATAGGTTACTATCCAATAAATAAATAAGTGAATAAAGATAAAGATAGAAGACTTTCCACGACGATATTCATGTAAAGTGGCTACAAATGAATTTAAAATGGATTTGATTACGATAGAACATCACGTTACTTTAAAAAAATTATAATTTCTTTTTGTATTTTTATATTTTATATTGAATTATATAAATATCAAATTTTTAACTCATTGATTAATTTTCAAATATTTTTCTTAAATTAATCATCTGTGTTGGAATCTTATAAAGGATACGAGGCAAAAGAAATTCAATTTAGATTTCACTAGCCTACGTCCTTATATATATAAAAACAATTAGGTATTATAGTGATTTAAAATTTGATGCTCTATGACAATAATTATGCCAATAAACATTGTTATCCTCCAACAAAACCTTAATTTTAAAATGTAATGACATAATGCTTCAGTATTTAATTGACATACTAAATTATATTAGTTGGAGTTGCGATTAAGACCACTAACAAATTCTAATCAATCAATTCGTAAATAAATTAATCAAATATTAAGAAAAAAAGGAACCTAATGATAAAAATACGACGACAAAGTTAACAAAAAAATACTGTTATAAATAAAATTAATAAATAAAAACATTAAACTAAAAATAAGGCACTAATAAAAACATCTTGTATTGAGTTTATCAAATCTCTTTTTATTTATTGATTCATCACATGCCTATATTTATAAAGTGCCAAAAGGGTTGGGGGTTGTTAATTGACGGAGGTGGGACAAACACTGAATCCACCTCATGTACAATAAATACAAATTTATTAATGTTTATTTTTTTCTATCATTAAAATGATTAACAAGCTCCTAATACAATTGTTCAACCAAAAGTTGAAAAAAAAATAATATAGTTTTTGTTATTTCATGAAAGAAATGGAGGGTTAGTGACTTTGTCATTTTTCTTCTTTATTCTCAGGAAAAATCAATAAAATAAAGCAACAGCAACAAGGCAGCAAAGACGGAGACAAATTTTGTACACAGAAATCTGCATGGTGGACAGCTAGCGAGTCAGCATCTGACTGAGCTTACGCGCCAATGTGCGCGTTAAGTCACATCAAAACTTATGTATGCATCTCGAGTGCGTCCCTGCTACGCTCAAATGCGCGTGATAAAACAGAGAAAGAACAAAAAATTTGTTTATCACATTTAATTATAATTATTTTAGATATTAATTAATCAATCCAGAGCTTAAGAATAAAACAAAATCAGATGACGATTTTGTGATCTCGTTAGAATCATCAGAACTCGTGCAGGGACTCCTTTTATCAAATACCCTTAATATTAGCAGCTAATTACTGGAAATGCCATTGAGCGTGGACTAATTTAAGGTGACCGGGCTACGTATACGTCATCGTCTTGGCCACTTAATGAGGAAAACACATAAGCCCACTGTGCACATACGAACAAAATAAGTTGCTTTTAATAATCGTTGTCGCTGCCATATATAAGATCTAAAATTATATCTTATTCCTTATCTTTAAACTCGATGATTCAGTTTAGGGTAAAAGAGTACCACAGGTGAAGAGACAAAACCTGTTTCTTAATCTTCTAATCTTCATTAACATAAAAATGCTAATTATTATTTATTTGCATGAATACTTATTGCAATTCATTTCGATCACGTTAATTTACATCATATTTCTTAATGATTTATCGTGACACTATATTAGGCGGTGGTATCATAATTTTTTATTTAAGAACTAAATTATTTTGATAAATAATAAAAAGACACTTTGAATGGGTCAAACATACGGAGACTGTGTTAAGATTAATGCTCTCAATTCTCAAATGATGGCGGTGGTCGGTGGGAATATTGGCATTGCCCTTAACTTATCGAAAATGTTAGTCTTAGGAGATACCAAATGTCTATTTTGTTTTTAACATTGACTCGCAGCGTACAACCAACTTGAATTGCATTGGACTAATTTCAATTTCCGGAATTGTTTGGTCCAATTTGGGAGCATCTTTCATAGAAAACCAATTACTAAATTTGGAGGACGTAACGTTTGATCAACTTTGAAGCTCGGACCCACTAAACGAGTAGATTCATCAATTGAACACCAACTTTAAATTTACGGATGCTCCGATTTCGTTGATGTTAAGATGGGTTCCCTAAAAAAATTAAGTTCTAATGAGTGTGTTTCTTCACGATTCATGCAGCAAGAAGTGACCAAAAACACAAACAGAGTGGAAAAGAAATTTTATAACTGTTAAAATTATAGTAGTGTTAAAAATTTGTCGTTTATATTTTATAAGTTATATGTTTTACTTTATATTTTGTGGCACATCTTTAAAAAAAAATTAACAAAATTTATTGTCAATACTCAATTACAACACATATACGGTAGCAAGTCCCTTTTATTGCAAAGGGCATGTGTTTGGTGGTTGTGCATCAAATCATTGTACTTTTGTCGGTAGATTAATTGTTTTTACCAAAACTGCAACCAATGGACACTATTAATTGCCCAAAGAACCATTTTGAGGTGGTGGCATGCACGTGAACCACATTTTTAGTTTCTCAAATTGGGAAAAATTCAATTTTCTCAACCAGTCTTCTACATAGTACAATATATGTAGCATAGCATAAAAGAGGATATATATATATATTTTGAGGTGGTGGCATGCATGTGGACCACATTTTTAGTTTCTCAAATTGGGAAAAATTCAATTTTCTCAACCACTCTTCTACATAGTACAATATATGTAGCATAACATAAAAGAGGATATATATGGATAATGATACAGCCACAAATTTTTGTATAAATTTATTTTGTACAAATTGATATGATATTAATTCATTGGTTGAATAAAAATATAAATTAATAAAAATAAAGCATGTGGGTAAAGTGATATTTAATTCAACAAATCTTATCATGCTACATCAGTTTGTACAAAATAAATTTGTACAAGAGTTTGTGGCTGTATCAACTCATATATATATATATATATGCGCGCGCTTATATATGTGTTTAGGTGCAATGACTCAAATTATTTTTTAATATCCTCCAGCATGTTCTTCGATCTCATAAATTAAAAGTGCGTCGGCATAAAGAAAAAATAAGGACACTCGTAATAAAAAAAGAATATATATATATATATATATATAGTTATTTAATAATAATTCTTTAAAAAAATTATTATTTTAACCAAATGAAAATACTCTCATTAGAGAGAGAATAAGAAAATGGCATTCTCTCTCTCTCTCTCTCTCTCTCTCTCTCTATATATATATATATATATATACACATACATATACACTCATATTTATTTCATGTAAAAATATTTACATTGTGATCAAAAGAATAATTCAACATCTACACTTTTCAAATTCAAATATTTTTGTGTTCATACTAATTTTACATTATATATCTAATGAGAATATTTTTATTTAAACAAAATGAAAATATCCTCACTCGAGAGAGAATAAGAGAAGCGCACACACACTCTCTTTATATATGTGTGTGTGATCACATTTATTTCGGGTGTGTTTGGTAGTGAGATGCTGTAACTTTTAAGCTACAGCTGCTGTAGAGTGAAAGTTATAACTGTAGAGAAGAAGTTGAGTGAAAAAATTTAATAAGCTTTTAAAGTTCATCTATAAGTGCTATCAAACACCTTAGTAAATGAGTTTTGGCAACCTAACTACCTCACTACACTCTCAAACAACCTCTTCGTGTAAAACTATTTACATTGAGATATAAAGAATAATTTAGCGTTTATACTTTCGAAATTCAACATTTTTGTGTTCATATTAATTTTGCATTGAATTCAAACTTTACTTTCGAGAAAAAAAAATTACGTATAAGAATATATTAATTAACAATTAATATTCCGAAGTTTCCCCATAACTTCCCTTTGGTGTAAAGTTTGTCTTGACTTAATTTGTGCTTTGTCCGGTCGCTTTTGACGGCCATGCATGCACGTCGTCTTTGTCATCATCTTGATTGGAAATAATAATCGTTGGGTCGCTTCCTCCGGACTTGCTAGCGTTTTCACAGAATACATGTGTTAAGAATATGTTTCATTTTTTAATAAGAGTTTGTAAATTTTAAACTAAGATATGTATTAAACTTTTATTATTTATTAGTTTTTTTATAATTCCTATCTAAGTAATGTGTAAATTTTTTAAGACTTAAGTTATTCAGAGAGAAATATGTTTTCTATTAAGAAATGAGTACGACTTGACTAATAAATAATAAATATATATAGAAAAGTTGCCTTCACTTATTAGCCCTTCAATTTTTGTCTAGTATGAAAGAAATAATAGATTTTTCAAAAAAATAAATGTCATTAGGGTTTTGGATATAAAGAAAATATTAGAATAATTATAATAACTTTTCACATTGTATATTTTTATCTCGTTGTCCTTAGTGGTCATGATTTTTTTATTTTTCTCTTATGCATGAATTTTCTACGTAAATTTTTATATTTTGTGATTAATTTCATTCTTTACCTATATTTTTTTATTTATTATTTATTTGATATTTTTAGGGTTTCCCTTTTAAACATGCAATCATAAATGTTAGATGAAATTATAAAAAATGAGTGCGCAACAAAGAGTAAATTTATATTCTTAGTTTAGCTCTTACTTGACAACAAAATACTTAAAAATTCTGCTATCATATCTTCATATTGATGCTTGCACATGACCTTATTTCGTTGTAATTGCATGTCGAAAAAATTTAGAAATTTCCTGTCAATTAAAAATGAATAAAACGGAGGTGTGCAAAATGAAAACAAATAATAAATAAAAAAATCTACCACGTGAATTTATGTCTTTGACATGCTGTCTGTACAATTTGGTCACAAACAATATTGTGCTGGCAACCGTATAGTTCTATTTGTCTGTTCTTCCGCAACCACCACCACTTGGTTTTTTTAATCAAGACTCAATTTCCACGAGCCCACATACATTTAATTGGATAGAGATATCAAATAATAATTAACCATGATTTGTGATAATAAATGAAGTTTAACTGAGAAAAATTGGGTTAGAAAGACAAAATCAACTTGCAAGAAATGCCAAAGAACGAGCTATAGAGGCCCGAGTCTCACGGCTCCATGCATTTAAAAAACAAAAACTTAAAAAGAAAAAATCTTGGGGGTTGATATATAGTGATTATTTATAGTTAAATTTAATTAATATAACTATAGAGATGAGTCTGAAATGTCGATTATTGTTTGTACTCCCTCATATTTTATGAGACAAACGTGATAGAAGCAAGACTAATTTTTAATGGCAAATAGTACTATCCGAACTACTACTTGTTTCAACGTCGTTTTGTCTTTTATTTAATATGCTAACCTAACGCTTGTAACGCATCAGTTAAACTAGTACATTTAAAACATTCACGAATATTTCTTACCATTTTCATAGCCAATTTTTCAATAGATATATTTTTGCAAATAATAAAACGTGCTGTCCGAATCAAGCCACAAGTGTTTACAAAAACACACACAATAATAATAATAATAATAATAATAAAATAAATAAATAAGTAAACAGACACTTGATACTAAGTATTGAAAATTTTAAAAGACCAAAAATATATTGTTACAAATACAAGACAAAAAAAGTAACATGAGAAGGGACCATCATAGTTTCTTTCTCTCTCTCTCTCTTTTCCCCCGATGGAGGGACAATCATGATTCATGTGCTAATTATTTGTGCATATACAAGCATTCAATCTTCAGTCATTCCATAGAGCGTTGAATAATATGATTTTTTTGATGAGTTGGACTATTGGCACCCCTCTAAAATCCTATTAAAACTCATATTTCTATTATATTTCACCTATTGTCAAAAATACCCTTCTTCTTAATAAACTCTCTTTTCTGTTTAAAAATTTTTCAATTTACAATAATTCTTTTACAATGAAATTCAATTGTTTGCCCCATAAAAAAATTGGTATAAGCTAAATACAAATGCTACTATAAACGGTCCAAGCTGCCTAGAGTACCTGGGCAAGCTTATATTCTCCTTTCATAAACACTTGGTGGCAGGTGTGACTAGAGGAAGCTCCTGCAGAAATTACAAGTATATTGTTGCTCCCTTGTTTTTTTCCCCCTAATATAGAATATTCTTTTTACACTTTTAAAAATAATTTGTTCTACGCTAAATTTTTTTAAAAAAAAATTGCAGTTTTGATATCACCTTTCTTCTCCAACTTTCTTTCTCCACAAAACCAAAAATCTCTAACTCCCGAAAATAAAAATAATCAATATGAAAAAAGAATATTGTTTTAAATTTGTGTAAACTAATTGTATAGGTGAAACTATGAAAGAGAAAAAAAAGAAGAGACAAAAATATAAGGTTAATTCTATTTTTATATGTCCTTAAATGTAATTGGAATATAGGAGTTTTATAAGATCAATTAAGGGGTGCCAATAGTCCAACTCTTTTTTGAAATATACAGTTTGGTCTAGGCCCAATATGTTACACAACGATTGTCCATGAATTTGTAGCCCAATTATAATGGCCGGCCTTTGACACTTTAGTAGAAGTGCGGAACTTCTTTTCTATTTTTTCATTCAATATTACACGTTATACCACTGTTGGGTCGCTTACGGTTGCTTTTGATTTAATTGTTAAAAAGTAAAAGTTAATTTTGTATTGATAATTTTTTTTATAAATCACTTTCGACAAAATTATTTTATTTTATAGCATATTTTGAAAAGTAAAAAAAAAATAGCTTTTCAAAATCTGATTTTGAGAATTATTTTTGTATTATAAAAATTTTAAATTATTCTTACTAATTAATAAATAAAATTACTAACTTTAAAACAATTATTATTATTGCTAATTATATTGAAACAATAAAATAAAAAATAAAATTAATATTAGAGGATAATCATTTTAGCTATCAATTATTATTTGTACATAATAAAAAATATTTTCTACACATATTTATAAATATTTAAATAAAATTTATTTAGTATTATGTTTAATTCATATATTTTTATAATAATTTAATAATAAAGTTTACTAAATACATATGACTGTTTTTAAAACTCACAATATTTTTTAAAATAAAATTTACTAAATTGATTTTTTTACCGTTATTTATTTTTACAATATAGTTAATAATAATTATTTTAAAAGTTATAGTATTGCCAAAATGGCATATAATTGAATTTTGAGTTATAATTGTGGTAGGTTTTGCTTCATTTATATAAAATAAATCATTCGGTGAAAATGAAACAAATGTTTTGTAATTATTTTTTATTCCATGACAATTCTTTATGTAAACACTGTTTGATAAAAAAAACAAATGATAAAATTTGAGAACTTATCAAAATATAGATCACCAATGGTTTGCATTTTAATTTTAATTTTTTTTGTGCACATTCAGGAAATTATCCGTAAGAAAAATACAAACTATTTAAAGGAAAAGATGAGTTAGTGACCTATTTATTTGTGAATAAAAATGAATAACAATAGAAATTCAAAAATTTTATCATGATGTGGACCATGTGGTATGTGTTAAATGATAGATGATTTTTTTTATAAGTTTTAAGTGAATTAAATTTTATAGTGTCGCTAACTTCTAATTAATGTATGAATGTCAAATCATTGTAGAAAATTAAAAAAATTAAGTGAGCTAAAATTTTTTTTTGAGTAATGATACAATTACAAACTTTTGTACAAATTTATTTTGTACAAATTGATGTGGTATGATAAGATTGGTTGAATTAAATATCACTTAGCCCACATGATTTGTTTTTATTAATTTATATTTTCATTCAACCAATGAATTAATGCCACGTCAGTTTGTACAAAATGAGTTTGTACAAAAGTTTGTGGTTGTATCATTATTCTTTTTTTTTCCATACAGAGGGGCATTTTTGTCATTCAATCAAAAGTTAAAAAGAACGTTCAAAATAACTAAAACATTAACCGAATTGGGGGCACGGTGAAACACGCTATTTTTAATCTACTCCCAAATAAATTAATATTTTGTACCGCGTCCCCAAAAAATTTGACTTGTTGCACCGCGCCCCCAATTCCGTTATTTTCTCAGTTAAGTTTAACGGTGGAGGGATAAAATTGGAAGTTCATTTCTTAAATTAATTTTAATGGGAATTTTCTTTAGGGTGGGCTATTTGAACCCACTAATTTACTCAATAAATTAAATCCACTTTAAAAATAATTTTTTATCATTAAAATACCCCTAAATTAAATTACAGTTATGGACACTATAATATAATTAAAAAAATAGAATTTTTACTCTTTAAACCCATCTTTATATTCAACACAGTTTTATAGAATCATAATCAAATTTTCATTAAACCCTAATCAATCACGAGGTGGGATTCTTCTCTCAAGCCATATATATTGTTAAATAGGCACATGTGAGTTGATTCAAAGTAACAAAATTAATTGTTATTGATTTGATGGATATTATTTTATGAAAGATTAATTTTTTAATTGTTATGATTCGTTTATGAATGACCTCTCACTCAAAATTATTTAATTAATATTGATGATTAAATTTTCAATTTATAATCAATTATTGTTTTTTCCCAAATTCTTAAAAAATATTTTTTCTCAAATTCCTCATCTTCGACTTTCATACCATCATACAAGATTTTTCTTACCAATATAATATAACTCAAAAAAATAATTTCATGATGACAACTATTTTCTCCATTTAGAATGTTTTGATTTATTTGTCCTTAAACGAGGGTCATTCACTTAAAATTGATTATTAAATTTCTAATTAATAATCAATTTCCAATCTAACGGGTTTATAAATAATTATTATGGGTTTAATGAGTAAAACCGCTATTATTATAAAAAATGGGTTTAGAAAGGACATATTAGGTATTTTAGTGGGTTTCTGAGTAAAATTTAAAATTTTAAAATTTAAAGATGGGGTTATTTAGTAAATAGGTTTATTGAGTAAATTAGTGGGTTCAAATAGCCCCATCCTTTTCTTTATTGCAATTAAAATAAAAATATTAAAAAAATTAAAGGAAAAATAATAGTAGTGACAATGTATATGTAATAAGAAATTTTTTTTATTGCAATTGAAAAAAAAGTCTTAAAATTAAAGGAAAAATAATAATGGTGACAATGTACGTATAACAAGAAATTTTTTTTATTGCAATTGAAATAAAAACCTTAAAAAAATTAAATGAGCTAAAAATTTTATTTGGAGACGTGTAACAAAATTTTGTTTGCAATTGTAATACGTATGTGTAACAAAATATTCAATCAAAAGTTAGAGGGAACGTTAGAAATAACTGAAACATTAACTTAATTGGGGGCGCGGTGCAACATGTCATTTGTTTTAGGTGCACGGTGAAAATTATCAATTTATTTGGGGGTTGGTTAATAATTTCCCCAAAAAAGGCCAAAACGGCGTTAAGTGAGTACGTATTACAGTTCATGCGCTTTTGCAGACCGACTAAAACCCTAGCTCACTATACGTATATATAAACCCAGACATAATATGTACCTATATTCTCTTGTTCGCGTTTGTGTTTGAGGATCCAGAGCCTCCCAGGTACTCTTCTTTCAATATTTTATGTTATTTCTGTTGTAGACTATTGCGTTTTAGGGTTTTGTTCTGTTTATTTATTTTGGTACTTGAATTATTAGAGAAAGAAGAAATGAAGGTGGTGGCAGCATATCTGTTGGCTGTTTTGGGAGGAAATACCAGCCCTTCCGCCGATGATATTAAGGGAATCCTTGGCTCTGGTATTTATTTAATCTTTTATTTTAATCATGTTGTTGTTTTTTAAAAAAAAATAGGGTCTGTTTTCTTATTTCTTCATGCCCTTTTAACCATGTAACTTGGAGGAAAAACATTTAATGTCAACATTTATAATGGAATTGTGATGTTATTGATATGCTTAGCCAGCACTAAATTGGATCTATTGAACTTGTTTTGTTTAAACATAATAATAATAATCATGACCCTTTTGTTCCAATTTATTATTATGGAGTTTGAATTGTGTCATTCTGTTCTTTGCTTGTATGCAGCTCTATTTATTTGAAACTTACCTTTTTGGAGTTTAATGAATAGCTCTGCTATAGTATAGGATGAGCATTTGTGTTATTAGTAGAGTATTGAGAATGTGGTATTGTTGTCATTCGTGCACATCATTTCATTCTTGCACCTGAAGGGCTGAAATATGAATCTGTTGTGCAGTTGGAGCTGATTGCGAGGACAATAGGCTTGAGCTCCTTCTATCAGAAGTTAAAGGCAAAGACATAACTGAGCTTATTGCATCTGGGCGGGAGAAATTGGCCTCCGTGCCTTCTGGTGGTGGAGTTGCAGTTGCTGCTGCTCCATCTGCCGGTGGTGCAGGCGCTGCCCCAGCTGCTGCTGAGGCCAAGAAAGAGGAGAAAGTGGAGGAGAAAGAAGAATCTGATGATGTAAGATTTACTTACTTGATGCCATCTATTTTTTATGAACCAACTTTTTAATTTGCATACCACTTGAGGTCTATTTTCAGCTCAATGTTTATGTGGTTTGACTTACTGATTTCTCAGATAGCCTAATTGGAAATTTTTAGCTGGTTTAAACCTATTCATGGGAGCAATAATGTGATTGGCATTGTTTTTTTGGTGCAAAGTCTCGTTCTTCATGTGATGAGATCCAGAGTATATATGTTGGTTTGTTCACCCAATATGGAAAATTCTTACCTAATTGGCTTTTATTTTCTTGTTGCAGGATATGGGTTTCAGTCTTTTCGACTAGAGAGCTCTTCAGTGTTTTTTTCATCTCTTTCTCCTCAATTGGGAGCTTCTAACTGGACTTAAAAGTTTTGTTATTTTGGAGTTCTGTAGTTTTTAGTTTATATAATCCTTAGATGAAACTTTTGACGTGTTAAGTTGTGGCTCCATATTGATATGCTGCTTTGTTATACCTGTTCAGAGATTTATATATCTGGCGACTATAATTTTCTATTATTTCACCATTCAAATGACTCCATGGATGTTTCTGTCAGAAGTATAGATCCATTCCATGTTCTGCTTGAATGGAAACTTATGCAATTGACTATCCGTCTGTTATGTGTCAACTTTGTTTGCCCATGCTATGCTCTGTGATTGGGGCTGGACAGCCAAAACGCTCACATCTGTTGCTGGTCATAATTGACTTATTGATCAGAATTCATATTGAAGGATCATTAATGTTCTTTGAAAAATGAGGAAGGTCTAACACGACTACCCTAATCCATGACAGATTAGCTTTTGTGCAGCTGGGATGAGCAAATATCTGAAACAGCCGCGTGATATCAGCATTTGAAAAGTCATGCCTAAGCATAAGTTTATGATTATCCTCATAATGTTCCAAGTTTACATTTATTCAATCAAATTAAAGTGAATCGCTGGAAACCAAATTATAGCATTTATTTAACCAAATCCCAAATGTAGACTTACAAAACCAACAAGTTTAAAAGCAAATAAGATATATTTTTCAAAACAGTCGCTCTGAAATCACAATATTATTATCCCCTCTAAATAAAGCATTCTCAGATCTTGCTAGCAAAGGAAAGACCCTCATTTTTCAGCACATCCAAGCTTTCAACTGAAGGTTGGACCCTAGCAACTTTGGCAATGGCTTTGTTTTCTTCTGGAGTTCCACTCTCAAGAAAAACCCCAACAACTTTTCCATCTTTGATCCAGTATGTTCCAAACTTATGGGTTGCTGATGCCGGATCGTTGTCCCCAAACAGCACGGTGTCACCGACATTGTCTCCATAGAACTGCCATGACAGATCAAAGGCACGAGAATAGAAGTATGGGAGATAGTCGTATCCAGTAACTGTTTTACCTCCCTCAGTTGCCATGATGGTCTGAAAAAACAAGAATTTATCACACATACCACCCTACTCATTCAAGGATGACACAGTAATAAACTCTGGCCTTGAAAATGTCAACACTACATATTACTCAATAGAAATCATGAAGAATGACGTACTGTACCTTCACAGCATGCTCAGCTGATTTGCGGGCATGGTCAACATGCTCAACTCTTCTCCTTTCCTGGTACAATTTCATAGGGAAATTCGCCACATCCCCTACAGCGTACACATCATCAGCACTTGTCTTGAAAAAATCATCAGTCTGCGAATAATACATCCAGTCATAAGCATGTGATGTAAGAAGTGAGCCAGGAAAAAAAAAATCAAAAAATGTGAACACTCTATGGATATTTGAAGTCATAGTAACCATTATGCCTCCTTTATGCTCTGCAACCTGCCCTTTAAATAATGATATAAGAGGTCTTCCTCCTACACCAACAACAACAATGTCAGCTTCCAGAGTCCTGCTGTCCTTCAGCTTCACTTCTTTGACCTGAATAATGAAAAGAACATACAAAATTAATTCAATACAATCAAAACAGCCTTGGTTATGCAGATGTTTGACCATTTACCTCTCCATCAGCGTTTGTGGTAAATCCAACAGCAACTGTTCCCTTAATAATTTTGATTCCTTTATTGGCATAATAACCCTCATAGAAAGCAGCAATATCCGCAGTGAAAAGACGAGGCACTGCAGTTAACAAGGTTTATATCAGGAAACCAAGAACCTACTGAAGATATCAAACAATTTGCAAGTTATATGTCCAAATTTAAACAGGTATATGGAAAACAAAGTCTTTGAACTAAAGTTCTTCACTTACTGCACCATGGTTCAGGATAAACCATGCTAACATCAATATTATTTATTTTTAAAGCTGCACTAAGCTCAAGACCAATGTATCCTCCTCCAACAACCACTGCCTTCCCATTCTTCTTTGCTTTTATTGCTTCAACCAGCTTATCAGCATCATCAATTTCTCTTAAGTAGAAGATATTTTTGGCATCAGCACCTTCAACACCAAAATCAGTCAACCGTAAAACCTGAAACAATGGCAATGTTCTTAGAAAAAAACAACACGGGCAATGCTTTGATCTGATAGATGTCAGAGATGTTATGCTTACTGTAGAACCAGTTGCAATTACTAAAATCTGGTACTTAAAGATAAGCCCAGTTGCACTAAGGAGAGTCTTGGAAGCAATATCTGCTCTGACTATTTCCGTGCTGAGGATCAATTCGATTCCTGCAAGCATAAATCCATAAGAAGCATTGATACTAAAATGAGAATGGTTATCATTTCAATTTTCTGATTGTTAATTACATATTAATGCTTTTGACAGCCAAAAATTTAAATAAGCATGTGGTCTTCGTTGTTTAAACTGTTAAGATCTCCAATATACAAGAGTCTTGGGCTCTGGTCAACTCACCACAAGGCTGGAGGAGATTTTGGTTAAAGTTTGAGAGGGTAAAAGAAATAAAATGAAAATTATTAGAATAGCAAAAGTGCTCAACATAAAAACTGTAAGTCTGTCCAGTGTGCATGTAAATTAAAATTTCAGAAACTCCCTCCCGTCTAATGTATAAAATGGGTTGAACAATTTATATGGAGAGAACAGCATGCAATACCTTTCTCTTTGTACCACTCAGGAAGCAGTCTCTCTCCACCACTTCCAACACAGACATGGAAACCGGGAAGTCTAGCAGTTCCTGGTAAGAAAAAAGGGGTTTATTTCAAGATTACTAATCATAGCATGTAAACCAAGTTGAATCTCAAGAGTAAATGTTGTTTTCCAGTCATAACCGGCAGCCAGTGCAGCAATTACAAATAAAACAACAAAATTACACAAAAAGGTACCATGACCTACCCTCAGGGAAAAGATATGCCTTGCTAAGTGCTGGACGCTCATACGGAGCAACCTATGAATTCAAGAAAGCATGAATTAGGGTACAACGCAGGAATAACCGAAAAGTTATGCAGATGATGGTAGTAGAAAGTATACCGCTTCTTTGGAGATAATTGCCAGCTCGCCTGGCTTAACACCCCGCTTGGCAAACTCCCTAGCTGCATATCCCTATAAAGTAAAGGAGAAAATCTTCAGATAAGGAGAAGATAATAATTATATCTAAAAACTGAAATCATAAGAAGCATCTTTCTAAATAAATAGATAGCTGCCTTGCTATTAATATTATTTTATTATAGATCTATGCAAAACAAAACAAAACAAAATACTCCAACTTACATTAATACTCATTACTTATAATGTTGAAGTTCTTGACAAAAGGAATTTCACACAAAAAACAGAATCAATTTTATCTTACATGAGACACAGAATCAATTTGATGCCAATGAAAAGAGTTAATATAAAAAAATTCTGCATTCATCAATTGAGATGATATATAAACAAAACACACTTTTCACGAAATCTTTTTTTCTTTTTCTTTTTTTTTTGGGGAAAAACAAAATTGAAAGACAAGGAAAAGAATCCGACATTTCTTGACAAAACTGAACCGAGCTGAGCAATTATCCATTACTTCATCTAGCTTGCTATGAAATTATTATAACACGGCTTTTGCCTTTTCATCTTCTTAAGAGTTTCACCGTATCAACATTCAAAACGCGGCCAATACCAAAATTAGTCAACCACTGTAATCATGCTAGTAATTGACGCATAATAAATTTAACAACTAAAATAACAATTAAAAAAATAGATCTGCATAAAACTTGAATCAGACACTTATTTCAAGTTAACGTCGATGATAAAAATTAATTAAAAAAAGAATCAAATTCATATAGAGGAACAGAATAAAAAAATATTAAAGACAGAATTAAACGAAAAAAAAAGACATAATCGATGAATAACTCACAGCAGAGACACCGCCACCGAGGATCACGTACTTGAAGCTCTTCTCTGCCATTGATCGATCGAAAAATTAAATGCTCAACGATTTCTGTTTCTATTTATAGTGAGAAATTAGGACGATGAGGAGCGAGCTGCGTGATTGGTCCGACACTTATAGGCGACTTGGCTCCTTAGTGGCTGACCTTCGGGTGTAATGGTGCCACTTGGGAGAGAGTGGATGTTTATACACGTGGCGGTCTTATAGCCGTCCATCGCTGCTGACTGTGCAGCGGCCACGACAACAGTAACGGATGATTTTTCCTTTTTTTTTTTTACTATTTACTTGCCTATTTCCACGACAGATATTGTTATTTTCCAGATCCAACTGTATTTTATTAAAAACTATCAGATGGCTTGAGATAGTCTGATGCGCTGGCTTTATTATGATGTAACGACGGCTTGGTCAAGCCTTGTTAGTTTTTCATTGGAGCCACTGAGCAATCAAAGCATGCTTCTTTTAATCTTTTTCTGTATTTTTTTAATAATAGGAAAATGGTCGTATGAAAAGAATAACAAATATTTTAAACTATTTTAAAGAAAAAAACTTTAATTTTGAATATTGTGTGGAAGAGTAATCTTTAGAATAACAAATTTGATAGTGCAGCTTAATTGAAGTTTAATATATTTTCATATTTATATGTACAAAAAAATAGCACAACTTAATGTGGAGATCTTATCTCTTGATTTGTCAATTGTCCTTAATTTTCTCCAATAAAAAAGAAAAAAAAAGTAATTAAAGGCGTTCAGAACTTAATCTATTATGTTATCCCTTTTACCAAATATATGATTAAAACGAATAATGTCTCAAAATAGGTCCGCATTCAACGTTACATTTTTTGTGCTCACGTTGTAATTAGTTAACTCCACAAGAGTGTGAACTGTATCTTGTACTTTTGAGTTTGACCATCACTTGTAGTTCTGTACATTGGGTACGCGCCAAGAGTCAAAAAAGAAAAATTATTAGGAATTGAATCATAAATAATTAAATATTTTAGTTCTTTCAAAGGTTTTAACTTTAAGCTACTTTTTTTTTAGTAAGTTGTGTAATTAGGAATGGTAAAAAAATCTCAAATTTCATCCGTTTAGGATGATATTAGTTTGTATTTTTAGGAATAAATTTTAAAAATAGACGTGATTTGGAACTAAAAAAAAAATATCATGTGGGACGGGATTGAGATCTAAGTTAAGATCTCGTAAGATCCCGTTTGTCTCATTTAATTTTTAAAAGAAATACTATATTAATAAAATTAAAAGTAAGTAAAATTAAACTAATAGTTAATGAATAATGATTCAAATGGTTTTATAAAAATATACTCTAGCCCAAGTAATAAACATAATCCCATTTGTTGTGTTATTTTTAATTTAATTAAATAAATCTAAAACAAGAATATTAATCTAGAAACCTAAAAGTATTTTGACTTAAAACTGAAAGAGAAGTAGAGAACCACTTGTTGCTCATCCTCAATTTTTGCTCGCCTTCGGCCGCCTCATCTAGTATTTCGGTAAGTTTGCACTTAACTTCTCTTTCTTTATTTTTGAATATATTTGCATTAGATTTTTTAATTTTCTCAAATAGATTGATAAATTAAGTTGATTGTTTATTGCTAGGTTTACGAAAAGATGATTGTTTATTGTTTGCTTAATGAGTTCTTTTATACTCATCATTTGTTTTGTTTATAAAAGATATTATTTCATTATTTGTCTCATTTGATTGTTAACATATTTATTATATGCGTGGGGTTTTTTTTTTAATTTTTTATACAAGCTTTCGTTAATTTGTTCCTTTTTTTTTTTCAAGATGAAGGATTTAAAACTTCTATCAAAATTCTAACATTTGTAGAGGAAGAAGTTGATGTAAGGATGAAAGAGATTCTAGAGGTAAGTAATAATGTTTTTAAACGTTATTAAACATATTATGTAATTACCAATGTATAATATTATTTTTTTTTCTAATTTATTCTTTACATAGTCTAATTTTTATAGGTTGATCCAGAAGTATGAACTTGGAGTAGAAGAATGAAGACAAAAATCTTGGATGCTTTTGTTTTTGTTTCTCTTTTTTTTTTTTTTTTAAGAAGTTGGATGCTATTATATGTTGGTTTATTTTTGGATGCTTTACAATTAGTTAATTTACTTTTGGATGTCATTTTTGGTTTAATTGCACATCTTATATTCTTATGATTGTAATGTCTATTGAGATGTTAACAATTTTATGGAATTATTGGATTAGATATTTTTTAATATTTAATGAAATTTATAATATTTATTAAATGAGACATTTGGGACATTCGAGCCATTTGGTTTAAGATGAAATTTTAAGCGGTTCAAAATTAATTCAATTTTTTCTCTTATTTAACCATTCGAGACATGATTCGATCCATATTAAAATCCCGTTTTACCATTCGGGACGGAACTGGCATTGCCAAATCCCGGACTATTGCCATCTCTGTGTGTAATACTAACGAAGAATACTAATTTAAACTTTTGCCTATTGGTAGCGCAAATGTGATGCGGCATTTGATTGTTTGGACGACATGGGGTTGTGTTTCTGTCGGTCAGCACTTCGCAGCTGACACGTGATCCGAAGACTAGGGGAACGCACACACTACGCCTAGACTCTTGATCTGGTCTGGGTCAAGGGTTTTAGGCTCATTTCAAATTTGAGATGTTAAAGTCCAGCCCAATTTCAAGATCAGGTTCTTCAAGATGGGAAATTGTCGTTCAAATTTTAGTTTAAGGGTCTGTTTTGTATTCTGATCATTACACACTAATTACTATAGTTTGGAAGCAAAATTAATTTTATTTCATACTTAAATGATAAAAAGCTTTAATAACTATACTATTTCTATCCAATTTATTATCTACAAAACATTATTTACCACATACTATTTATATTTATTGCATAACTATAATATTTTTTCTATAATGATGGCATTTTTTAAGTTCAGCATCTCAATAATAAATAGGCCTAAATTTGTTATTAAATTTTAAGATAATTTTTTATTTTTTTGAGTCTAACATTACAAATTGATAATTTAGTCAGTACCAACCTAGAGCGATGCAAATTCGCACTCTTCAGCAACTAAGTTTTAGTTTGCATATTAGCTTTCTCATTAATGGAAAGTACACACTTGTCTAATATATAATTGGGGTGTGTGTAGGTCAGTTATGAGCAGGATATAATAATAAGAAAGAATTATCAATGATAAAAACATTATTTAAGATGAAATTTAGGGTAAAAAAAAAGTTTAGAAAATCTGTCATTACTCAAGTGTAATAATTTTTTTAAGGATCCAAAAGGCCTCCATGGCGATTGGCCCTGAGCAAACAGGGAAATTGGGCTTAACAAAAAATATTGGGCCAAGCCTTTAGCTCCAATCAACGATGGCTGCTTGGTTGTTTATGTTTTTATTTTTTTAAGGAAAAAAAAATTATTGCTGCATTCATTCCCTTTAATACTCTTTCTTCATTTGCTACTTTTCAATAGGAGGACCCCTTTTCAATATTCACACCGTATAGAAATTTTTTTTTTAAAAAAATTGTACGAACCCGTTCCTTTCAAGACTTTTTCGACTTCATTTATATGCCAAACGATCATAGTCCAATTCGTATAATTTTCGTATAGAACATTATTAATTAGTTTTTTTCGGATACGAATTAATTCGTTCAATTTAGTTTGCCTATTTATGATATTTTGAGTTGTTAGTTGGATTCGTCCTCGCAATGCCGAAAATGTAACAATGAGTCAAATCAATAATATTATTAGATTTTACTGTTGATAAATGTAACATGCCGCAACGCGAATCCCTCGTTATTTAACATCAATCAGCCTTATTTCATTTAGCATTTGAAAGACTATCTCTATTGATTAGACGTGTAACCTATGTCAATTTCTCATTCATAAAATGTCTCCTAATTATGGTGCAATAATTTGGCATCTCCACGTCAACTTAAAACTCGCAACCCACTTAAATAGTAAGTTTGTTGGCCTCTCCTAGTCCTAATGAGTAATGCACTAGCGGCTGCCCATCACAGATATTAATATTTTTCTCGAGTTTTTAATATCATTTTTTAAAAATTTTCTTGATACAAAAAAATTTTAAAAAAAATGTTATGATTTTCAACTGCTAAATGCAGCAAAATGATTAGGGCTGCACAAGGGAAAGTGGAAGACCTGATGAAATAATATCTGATCATGTTAAAGATGAATCTTTGAGTTTATAGTAACCATGGTGTAGAGGATCACAGAATGAATTAATCTTTGAGTTTATATATATAACTTTTGATGTATGATTTTTTTTCCTTTTTTTTGAAGATAATTTAATTGTGTCAGCATATTAGAAAGTATGAATTAGAATACGTAGAAGCCAGATGGAATCCTTAACCCTTCTAAATTAAAGATTTCAAGCCTTCAACTTTAATATATTTAAGAAATATGTGATTTGAGAGCGGGCGCTAATATAATTTGATAATTAGAATTTGGTGATCATCATTTGACATTGATTGTAACGCGTTCCTCACCAACCTTTCCTCAAGGGCTCACACATCAGCATCACATGCAGCTGCAGATGGCCTAAAATCTAAATGGACGCGCACAGCAAATTAAATTAAGGAAGGGGGGGCGACAACTGGCTAAAAGAAGAGCGAAAGGACATAGCTTTGACAATATTTTGAGCGAATTGAAAAGAGTTCAAAATCGGTGGTACTTTATTTTATGGGATTTTTTGCTTTTTCAAATTTTATGAAATATATACTGCCATAGCTTGAGGGCCAAGACAAAACACCAGCCATCACTTTCTAGGATGTGGACACATTTCTTGGAATTGATGGTTCACTATTTTATTGAAATTGGTTTTAAGATTACTTGATTTTTATAAACCCCCCCCCCCCTCCGGCATTCTTTTTCGTTGAAAAGTTTGGGAGATTTCATTTTTTTAATTCTTTGTTGTTTTTCACGTATAAGGATGGTAAAATGTGGGTTTGGGTCCGAGTTTGGCCTTTTTGATCTAGAATTCATATGAGAATTCGTTTTACCGGACCTAGTTAAAAATTCGAATATTTTGAGTGTGGGTTTGGTACGGGTTAAACCCGAAAAAATTTGAGTTCCCAAATTTCGGGTTTAAAACCCGGATAATATTTTTTGGAACCTAATTTCTTTCATTTGCTTTGAAAAATCGTTTATCAAACTTTTCTTACCGCAACCTGCAAGGAGTAAATGATGAAGTAATGAAAATTAAATAACTAAAGTCAGATTATTATCAACAAGATCACTCAACCAAAGCTTCTCGAATTCACAATCTTAAAAAAGAATTTTTTTTTTCAAGATCCCATTTATAACCTTTACTTGTTTTGCAATTGTCTTGTTCATACTTCCATCAAATCACAATCAAATAGCCTTCCAATAATCATAACCTACAATGAATGAAATCATGTTCTTGGCCCAACTTCTCAAAAATATCATTGATGAAATTGCTTGCCCGTGGCCTTGCTGGAGATTGCAATATTGAGATGGACCTGCTTCAGGATTGGTCTTCTTTGCTTGCCTCTTCTTTTTCTCGACTGTACTGCCTTCTTTGGTGATAACTATCGGCGATTTGCTTCAGGCTTTAGTGGTGAGGATGAGAAACAAAGCATGATTCACGGTGATTTGATGAGGAAATATTTGGTTGGCTTTGGCGGCGCGGCTGTGAAACTGAAACTAGGGCAAGGCTGCTATTTTTCTTTTCAGTTGTTTCTATTTATATTAAAAAAACAATATAAAAATAAATACACCCGGGTTCGGGTTCACCCAAATTTGGATCCGGACCCGGAAACGTCCGGGTTTAGTAAATTACACCGGATTCCGGATTTTATTTCATCTGGTACGGGTTAAACTCGGCCCGAATTATCCATGTTCATCCGGGTCCGGATTAAATTGCCATCCCTCTTCGCATAATGACAGCTATCGGCAATGACAAGCAGTCAAACACTAACATATTTTTTTTTTTACCCAAAAAAAGTTATTTTTGAGACATTGATTTTGATATTAATGAAATTGGTTGATCAAAAAATTTAAAATTTATGAAAACAATCCAATTTAAGTGCACAGAATAAAGCGTGGCATGTCTCCCATATAGCATATAAATTCAAATGTTTCGTAACTATGAGAATAAATATGCAGTGATTGAGATGATTGATACCCATAAGATTGACCTCATGTATAATAGATTTGAAATTGATTGATCTGAGCCTCTGAGGGAGAAACATAAGATTTGAACACAACTCAAGTTATAAATAATTATCCATTGGTATAGTATATATTGTTTGCTTTTTTTCTTCTTATGACAGTGAATTTGCTTCTGGTATGTTTATGTGAGGGAGCATTGTTCTGGCCTTTTAAGAAATAAATATGATCCATTCATGAATCATATCTAATATTTGAATCAAGGATAATATTAATGTAAAATCACTTCTAATAATTTTAATAAAATATATCTTCATTTCTTTAAGTTTTCAAATGTGGGTGGCGTATTTTAGCATTAAATCATGTCTAATAACTACTGTAAAATCATGTCTAATAACTAATGTAAAATCATGTCCAATAACTTTAATAAAAGTATCTTCATTTCTTTAGGTTTTCAAAGGTGGGTGGCGTATTTTAGAATTAAACCATCAATGGGCATTGTTTCTGCTTAGTGGAAGGCATTATTGGTGCCCAAACTCATTCTTATTAAAATCTAAGGATTTATTATGTTTGGTGGGCTTTGATTACGCGTTTCAATCGGTAGAATGATCTTATTTTATATGGAAAATTAGAGATCAAATCTTAATTACAATAAAATAAAATAAAAATTGTATTATAAGATAATATTATCCGACTCTGTGGAACCCAACAACTTGTAACGAATAAAATACAAGGAGAGAGAGGCGTTGGCAATAGAAAAAAAGTGGCAGCGGTGTCATAGGATCCGAGGCCATGCAATGTACTTATAAAATAAAACAAAATAAACGAAGTTTGGTGGCATCAGGGCACCATTGCAAAAATTCATTTTCAAAAATTTGTTTCATGGCTGATTTGGATTTTTAATGAACTTAATTTATACCACAACCACACGACACGGGCCACAAAAGGACAATACGCAGGCATTATTTTTCCTCGATCAAATTATTACTTAAAGGAAAAAAAGAAAAGAAAAAAAAAGATGACGGAGCTTAAAAATTGATTGATTTAACTCTTCTATGTTTACTGTTTTGTAGCAGCTTCTGTTTCATTATTGGTTATTTATCGCGAGACGACCTTCAATTTCCAAGGCAGGCAAAATTGAATGATGTTTCATACTAATAATGCAATGCAAGAAGAAAATTTCATTTTATTGTCTTCTCTTAAACCTTTATAAAGTAAATTTATTTGAAAATTTTATGTAAAATTAGAAAAAAAAAAGATGTTCTTATTTCGTCTTCATATTTTTAAGTTGGTAATTTTTTTTTTTTACAAATATGATTCGTCTAAAGTAAAGCATGTTGTGTATCCTAATGATTCTTATGTTCATTATTGTATTGTCCTCATCACATGCTAAAGTTATACAAATTACAATCAATGGGTTGTAATTAAATAACTGTAACTTTTTCTTTGAATTATAAGTTATAAAAGATAGTCATGTGTAAAATTATTTATAAAGATTTTTTATGGAATAAATGTGGGGTAAAGTTGGCTTAATATATAAAAATAAACTTAAATATATTTACCATATACTTTAATTATTTTATTTTAGAGATACAACAACTAGACAATAGTTCCAAATGTAGCTTTAATAATACTTAAAAAAGTAATCTCCTAATCTATTCTGGTGTTATAAAATAAACAAAAAGAAAAATTCTAAATTCCACGCCCAAGACAGACGACGTAGTCTCAGTCACATGCGTTGAAAGCGACGGAACACCTCCCCGCCCCCTTTCCGTCCCAATGAATAAAAGAAAAATATCAAGGGAAAAATTACAATTAGCAGGTTAATTTGAATTTCAAAGATGATATGCAATTAAAAAAAAAATTTTGATGGAAAAATTCGATGGGGGGCGATGAAGGAAGAAGCCAAAGAAGAGTTAAAAAGAGAACAGAAAATGTGTGGTCAAGGCAGATGATACAGCAATAATACTGGCATCCCGAGAACCTGCTGCTTATCACAGACTGACACTGTTTTTTATCTTCAATTATTGAATGGTGAGCTGTATTTTCGTTACGTCAACAACCATGGTTAATTATACAAACGGGCTTCGTTGGTAAAATTAACCGAGTTGAATTTGTCAAATGTCATGCAACATCAGCACGTGTTTGTTTGCCAATACAGTCATTATTGATTTTCCAATTTACACCCCTTTTAATATGCGGTTGGTATTTTATTAGGGTAAATTTTGAATTATTTTCTTCGACAACTTTTAAAATATTATAAATTTCACTTTCTCTTATTTTTTTAGATGATTAGGAAAAAAATAGGTGAGTTGATGATTTTTTTAATCTTCTTAATAAAAATTTGAGGTAAATTGAGGTTTACAATAATTTTTAAAATTATTATTTCACTAAAAAAATAATTTATAATTAAATTTTTTATTAACAAGTAAGTTAATAATTGAGTCTTGAATAAATTGAGATAGTAATTTAATGTTTGCCAATAATTCTTTAATTGAGCTGGTTAGATATTTCCATTACTTGATTTTAAAAGTTTGTTTATTTCCTTGAGTTTATATTTTTGGCTTAGATTTGCTTGAGGTAAGTATGAAAAAAATTAAGTTGGTTCGAGCCTTGACACATATATTAGAATTTATATATTAATATTTGAACTTGTGTGAGGTTTCTTTATTATTTAAGAGAAATTTTCTTAATATTAATGTGTGCTGCTCGCCTTTGCGGACTCTTGTATGAGATTATTCAATTATAATGTTAAAAAAAAGAAATTAATGCTGAAACATAAATTTTGGTTTCTTCATGAGAATTTTTTTCTTTTTATTTTTCACTTGAGAAGTGTAAATGCATTTTGTCAAAATTAATTGATGAAAAAGAAAAAAGGAACGGGCCGGCACGTTTGTTTTTGGGGTTGCAAGTTGTAACATTAAATTTCATTTTATTCATCATCGGAATTCGCTTCCCACCTTTTCTACTGCATAATCATCACCTTTGATTAATAATATCATAAACTTCTTCATAAAGCTGCTCACTTTAACTCTCGAGAACGATAAAAGCAAAAAAAAAAAAAGAAGAAGGAAATTACGGTCTTCAGTACATATATTATTAAAATTAATTTTCTCCCAATTTATGCAACGGGGAAATTTAAATTCGTACAATTCAAACAAAATGTACAAATTAATTTTTGTATTTGTCGTATTATGGTTATTGATTATCCTCTCACAATCTCTATCTCAAAAATCTCACTCTCTATTTTTTAATTTTTTAGTTTCTAGATTTTAAAGCAGTCGACACGTCGGGTGTCTACACTCACTGACTCTGGACCCAAAAACATATACGGTGGGGCCCATAATCTTCAAAATAATCAGAGCCAAAATGTGAAAAAAAAAGAAAACACATTACACATGTATGTCGAATACACATACTTTTTCTAATCTTCTTCTTCTTCTTCTTCTTCTTCGTTCTCTCTCAAGTTCCTCTAGGGTTTTTCAGTCGTGAATCTGATTAAGTCACTATATTCGCTCGTAAGTGAACGACATCGTTTCAGGTAATCGCTTCTTTCTCCGATCTCAGTTCACTCTTTGGTTGCCTGTTTATATGTATGCATTTCCTAGCTGCTGTTTGCCTGTTTCGGATCTTTTCTTAGAGTTTTACTTGCTTTTCTCGGTATCATTTTCTGCATTTCTCATATATATATATATATATATTTAAATTTGCATTTCATTGAGCTAGTGATCCTATTTTATTGTTGATTCATTTTTTTAGATTTTGTAAAAAAGCTTGCTTGATATTTTTTGTAAAAAAGGTTGCACCATTTCACCCAAAAAATAAAAAAAATAAAAATTTGCTATTTTTTGTATATTTTAAAATCTGGCATTTTTTTATAAAATGATTTTATAGCACAGCTTAATTGGATTCTGGTTAGATTGTAAGGTTACTTTAAAGTGCTACCGATGTTTTTAAGAGTAAGATGTGTGCAAGTGTAGAATTGAGGTTAGTAATTTCAGTAATTGCAAATTTGGAACGTAATATTTTTTTTTTTTTATTTAGAGGGTTTAGAATGTTAGTGGATTGCCTGGAACTATCTGTGGAGGGATAAACTAATCAGTTTTTTACTTTTCTTTTGTTTGTTATTTTCTTCCGTTTGGCTAACCCTTTTGAAGCTTTGCAGTTATGTTAGGTATGGATATTTCTGTTTGGGATTGTTTGAACAGACCTAATGAACAAAAGGGGATTTAGAATCTGCATAATCAGAGAGGGCCTAGACGACATGGGTTGCAAATTCAGATACCTGAAATTTCCGAGAAATGGATTAGTTTAAACTTATGAGGATATCGTCGACCTTCCTTTTTGTACTGAGTCTGAGTGAATTAAGTTGGCTGTGAGTTTCCAAAGTAATGGGTTCATTTCCTGGTTCTTGTGAAATTGTGGAAGCAGGGGAAGAGGTGAATTCAGTTCAAAATTCTCGAAGAACTTACCGGCCTAGTTCTGGATCAAGTGTGATGGACAAAGGTCAGAAGCCTCGTGTACTGAAATTGGCATACAATGAATCTCTAGAAGATGATATTAATCAGCTTTTTGAGGCTATCAGTCTTAAAAATTCAACCAAAGGTTGGGGTCTTTCACATGAGTTAGGCACAAGTATGAGCCCAGTGCGGAAAAGTGACTTAAAAAAGCCAATTAGTGTGCCCCATTCACCGCGATTGGGGACTTCTCAACCAGTCTCTCTGAAGCAAGCGTTAAGGGAACTTAGCATCACAAAAGCTTCGGAAATGGCTGCTATGAAACGACTATCAAAGTCTACCAGTTCTTCTGTGATGTCAGAAGCTGGCAGGATTAAAAATTTGTACAATACGAAGGTAGTTGAACCTGCCAGTGGATCTGGCATTCTTATGGATGAAGGGAAGGGGAATATGGTTGAAATATCTCTGGTGCCTGAAGAAAGCCAGCTAACTTCTTCACAGAAGATGCCTCCGTCTCTTCAAGTGCCAAAGATGAAGTTAATAAACCAAAGTGATAATTCCTCTCCTCAATTTACCATTCCAACTCTCCAAAATGCTATGGGAATCAGTCAAAGTGCTAATTCTTCTCCTCTATTTGCTGTTCCAAAAAGGCAAAATTTTAGTGGGACCAGCAAAAGTGCTCACTCTTCTCCACAATATGCTATTCCCAAAATGAAAAATGCTGCAGGGACCAATCAAAGTGTTCATTATGCCCCTCAATTTTCTGTTCCAACTATTCAAAATGCTGCAGTGACGAACCAAAGTGCACATTCTTCTCCTCGGTTTGCTTCTTCAACAATTCAGAATTCTACAGGGACCAACAAAGGTGCTCAATCTTCATCTCGACTCACAGTTCCAACCACAGATAGTAGTACTGGAACCAACCAGAGAGCTCATTCTTCTCCTCGGTTGGCTGTTCCGACACAAAGTGGTCCTCAGACCGCGCGGATGCAAGATGATATTATTTCTACATCAACCAATGTAGGAACTCATGCTGTAAAGGTGGAAATAGCACAAAAGGAGAAGCATGTACCTGCCCATCCTTCTTCTTCTGATACTGTTGACTTACCAGAGCAAGAAAAAAATGTCTCTGCCCCAAGCAAATTAGCAAACAAAACATCAACTGTAAAGTCAGGACGGAAAGGCAGGTTGCATGCCGTGCCTTCTTCAAGCTCAAGCAATGGCAGCAGGGTAACCAAGATATCAAGAAATAGCCCACGTGTAGCTAAACAGGTCCTGAGGAAGAAAGGTGCAGTTAAGAAGAAAGTAAAACAGGATTCAGCTTCTTCTCCTTGCTCTTCTAATTTTTACAGTGAAGTCAGAAGTCAATTGGAGCCTAGTTCAACTCAGCTAATTTGCCAGAGATGCCATTGTGCTTTAAAAAATGCCAGTAATCTACCCTATCAAGATTCAACAGTCTCCAATTTGACCAGCGTTAGTGCGGAAGTTATCTCTACAAGTGTTAATACTGGTATTATTGAGCCAGACTTCATTCCAAATGACAGTGACAGAAGCCAGCCTATTGTTGGAAAAACAAAAAGTAAGGGGGAATTTTCCCAAAGTTCAAAGAGTAGCCTTGGTGAGTATAGCAGCAGTACAAGCAACAGTGATGACAGCAATTTAAGTGGATCTAGTTGTGGCAACAGGCCTCACATGTCGGCAGATGTGAGGTGGGAAGCTATTCGGCATGTTAGATTGCAGTATGGGTCCATAGGGTTGAGGCATTTCAATCTTCTACAGAAGCTCGGTTGTGGAGATATAGGGACTGTATATCTTGCTGAGCTAATTGGTACAAACTGCCTATTTGCTATAAAGGTCATGGACAATGAATTTTTGGCAAGAAGGAAAAAGATGCCGAGGGCCCAGACAGAGAGAGAGATTCTGAGAATGCTAGATCATCCTTTTCTTCCTACATTATATTCTCAATTCACATCAGATAATTTATCATGTTTAGTTATGGAGTATTGTCCTGGTGGAGATCTACACGTCCTTAGGCAGAAGCAGCTTGGCAGGTGTTTTTCCGAACCGGCAGCAAGGTATAATTCTTTGGCTAAAGGTCCACTCAAATTATATTACACTCTATCGTTGATTTCTCTCTAGACATTATAAACTACAAAGAACAAGGGAAAAAAAGGAAAAAAAGACTGGATAAAAAATGTGCTTCAGTACAAAGAAATGATTTACTTTATTCATTCTGTGTTATACATAAAAGGTTTTTGTAGTTCTGGAATATTGTCTCTACTCACTTATGGCCATTCATGCATCTTAATCTTAAGAACAATCAGATGGTTCGGCATTTTATGGTTAACTTAAGTCGCCACTATCATGCAATGCGAGGGGCTCCATTGGCTCATTGTAATTCACATGCGCAGCTAAAGTTTCAGAAGAATGTCCTTTGTATGGATCCTGAGGGGCACTTGTATCTTCCTTTGTGGTGATGCTGAAATTGAAGTTGGATGTGCTGTTGTAATTTTTATTTCTGATAACTTGTCTTCTTGTTTTGCTTATTCATTCACATCATTGAGCAAGCAATAAATTGTTTGTGCAGGTTCTATGTTGCTGAAGTCCTCCTTGCTCTGGAGTACTTGCACATGCTTGGAGTTATCTACCGGGATTTGAAACCAGAAAACATTCTCGTTCGAGAAGATGGCCACATCATGCTGACAGATTTTGATCTGTCACTCAGATGTTCTGTGAGTCCAACTCTCCTGAAATCTTCATCCAATATGGATCCTGCAAGGGTGTCAGGTCCATGCACGGAATCTAACTGCATTCAGCCATTTTGCATTGAACCCACCTGTCAAGTTCCGTGCTTTAGTCCTAGGTTTTTACCTGCTACTGCAAAAACAAGGAAACCAAAAGCTGACCCTGCAGCCCAGATAAGATCGTTGCCACAGCTTGTGGCAGAACCTACAGATGCACGATCCAATTCGTTTGTTGGGACCCATGAATACTTGGCTCCTGAGATCATCAAAGGAGAGGGCCATGGAGCTGCTGTTGATTGGTGGACATTTGGTATTTTTCTTTATGAGCTTCTATACGGAAGAACACCCTTTAAAGGTTCTGGGAATGAAGAAACATTAGCCAATGTGGTAATGCAAAGCCTCAAATTCCCTGATAGCCCTCTTATTAGTTTCCAGGCAAGGGATCTAATCAGAGGGTTGTTGATAAAGGAACCTGAGAATCGACTGGGATCCCAGAAAGGTGCTGCAGAGATAAAGCAGCATCCGTTCTTTGAGGGCTTAAACTGGGCACTTATTCGCTGTGCAATTCCACCAGAGCTCCCTGACTTCTATGATTATGGAATTCAAGATATGGTACCTCAAAAGAGCAAGTATTTGGAGTGTAAAGCTACAGGAGAGCAGCTTGAGTTTGAGTTGTTTTAGCAGAACTTGTACTTAGGGAATCAGGGTTTTTCCCTCGCTGTTGTAACCGTAGTAACTTTCGTACCAGTGTATATCTATCTGCTCAAGAAGAGTATTGCAGTAGAGCTATCACCAGATTTTGCATTTTCTTTCTGTTGTTTTGTAGTCCTTGGCATTGTATTTTTCCTTCTCCTGTGGCTGCGTCTGATCACAGAAGATCCGGATGAGACCATCATTGCTCAAGCTAGACGTTCGGACTCTGTTCATCTCTTGCCACTACTGCCACTTCTAAAAACAACAGAGAGAAAACTAGTTAAATCAATTTTATAATTTTGTCAGAATTATTTAACTTAAAAATATTTTCATATATAGTATAAGTAGCTTTAAAGTAACAATTGGAATTTAAGTTTTTATTCATCTACCAACTTAAAAGAGTCAAGAACGGTAGAAATCGGCGCGCTCTGTAAAAATAAAAAACGAAGAAAAACATCAGAAGACGCTAGCCACTAGCTAAAGTTAAGTTTCAAAAACTAGGCTCTAATTTCTCCTTTCATATCCTTCAATTTCTCATTAACCAAACACACTCCATCTCCAATTCGAAGCCTTCTCCAGTATATTTTTGTAGTTAATGGCCTCAAGCTCAGATGATGCCTTCGTCGTTCTCACTTGCACAAACCTTAATCCGATACCGATCGAAGCAGATATTGCTGAAGATGGAGAAATTCTCATTTCAACAAATGATATTCGAAGCTGGGATTTGGATACTATTCTCCATCACCAAACAGTGAAAGTGCATGCTTCTCGTGATAGGCCAGTCAACATTCCGAAATTAAACTGCTGTTATTGCTTTTTCCTTTGGTTTTCATTTTCATAATAAACTTTTATTTAGATATTAATTACAGGCTCATTGAACAGTCTTCGTATTTCCAAGGCCTTCTCGGTGGAAGCTTTAGGTAAAATTTGGTTATATTTTAGTTAGGAAATTATTAAAGCTTATAAACTTTAGTACTAGGTTTCTGCTAATTGTTATATAGCAGGTTTTGATTTTGATGGAACGAAAAAGAAAACAAATAATGAAACGTAAAACTAAGTTGTGAGCTGTATAGGTTTAAGTAATGAACATCTTTGTACATAGATATCTGTTTGAATGCTTTCATGCGACTAGTCTGAAGGTTGGGCTTTACTTTTGCGGCCTGCAGTGAGTCAAGCTCGGATTATATTTCTATCCAATGGAACCTGGAAACAATTATTGATATTTTAAAGTGTATATATGGCTGTCCGCTGGATGTTACCTCTGATAATTTTCTCACTTTATTCAAGGTATAGAATCGCATAGTCTATTTTTACATAAACTTCCATTATATATTTATATATATATTACTATCCCTGCAAATGCAAAATTTCTTATGTCACTGCTATAGTGAAGAATGAGATCAATTAAACAAATCTCCAATTAGATAAACTTTTTGATTTACAGACTTTTAAAGTCTTTGTTGCTATTTTAGGGTGCACTTTATTTTGGGGTGGAGAGGCTCATCTTGGAGTGTAGAACTTGGTTTTCTGATGTTTGTTTTTCCAAAGATAATGAGCTCCACCAAATACATTTGGAAGATTTTATTCACATATGGAACTTTGGTTTAGAGCATGGTAAGAAGTAACTGATTTTTAAATATTGTTATAATTGATTAAAAATAAGAAGAATAATTATGCTATTCAATACCTGTAGTATAATGTTTGATGTTCTTGTTTCAGTACTTGTTCTAATGGAGAAATTTGCTATATGTTGCAGCAAACGATTTTGTTCCACAATTCTGTGCAAGATATCTTGCACGAAATTTTGTGAGTACTCGGCTTTCATATGGTTTTTGAGCAGCTACCATGTAGAATCCAGCTTTTCCGGCTTTCATTTGTCATCGACGGAAGCTGATGGACAGTGGCTTTTTCTTGGCAGATGTGGGCCATGTCTCATAAAAGTTTTGTAAATATTCCCTACAACTTCCTGTTAGAGTGCGTAAAGCATCCCACTTTGATGGTGGACAGGTCTGTCAACTATCCCTTGAAAAGCTGGAGTAATTGTTTACATAATGTTTTTTTGGAATACTGATGTTCTAGTTTTCTTTTACAGTGAGATGCATCTTTCTAATGCACTTTTAATATGGATTGATGCTAACATAGCACAATTGGAATCCTCAAACAGAGCTGAGGATGATTTGACAATTTTAAAAGAGGTATGTATTGATGTTTTATTGCTCAGGTTGAGGATCTAAATTTAATATTCTATAGGGCAGGTGGTCTTTACTTTTGTGGTGTAGAGCGGGTATTGGATGGGGAAATAATTATAACGTTGTATTGGTAAAAATATGCTCTTTTGGATATATTTGAGACTGGTTGTACTTAGAAGTCTGTTGCCATATGTATTGGTGGACTGTAGAATGCGGAGAAAGATATTGACCAAGTGGTTGCTATCTGTTCTCTTATTAGGACTTGAACTGCCGTTTTACTTGAGCCAATCTTTATTTTGATTTTCTCAAAAGAATATTGTAAGGCATTGAACACGCTTGATTCTCTATCCATAGTGTGTTGAACTAGGTCCTTAATACAATATGGCTACTAATTTATCGAAATCTATGAAAAATTGCTTTTAAAGCAATTATAAAACTCTTATTAGTTCATAAGATTAGATATCACAGGATGGAAGATATGTGCTTGAACCAGTAAATGGGTAAGAGGTATGCTCTGCAACATGCCATGCGATTAGAAATTTACATGTGTTAAGATTTTAGTTGATCTTGCTCTTACGTGATTGACGGATATGAGATTTTGTGACAGCCCTATTATTCTTCATGAAGTTAAACAGTAAAGCACGTCATCTGTCTCTTTTAATCAGAAAAATTGATTTCAAATTTTCCTATAAGTTGGGTTACCTAAACTATAACTGTAAGAAAACATATAATTGGCTCTAGCTATTGCACATTATCTTCTAGTGAAAAGAAATTAATTTTGCTGATTAATTATAGTTTTTAGGTTAAGAAAAAAATTACATAAGACCATACGCGAGTCTTTCCATTTGAGAAATTTATTGAATCTTTCAGTTGATTATGATTTCTTCAATGAACTTATTCATTGTTTCTGTGTTGAACAGATTCGAATAAGCATTCTGCCGCTGTGGTTTGCTGCAGGTATGTGACATTCTGGATTTTTTCTGTTGCAGTGCCTTAAGACTGTTCTTTCATTTAGTTTTTCATCTAATCTTTTGATTATGCTACTTGAATTTTCTTCTATTTAGGGAAAAGAAGGTCATCATATTTCTCTAAGCTTTCTGACGAGAGTGTTAATTCAATTTTAAGGCTGGTGAAAGTTCACCCCGCATGCTTAATAAAAGTCTTGGAGGATGTTGAGCTGAAACATCTCAGGATTCGGTTGACAGAATATTCAGAGGTATTCATTTTGCTACTGTTGACATGAAGCCATGCAATAATTTTTGCTTTTTTAGTGAGGTTGAGGGTCGATATGACCAGGTTAATAGCTGATTAATGCGGAGGCAGTACAAAAGTTGCATCTTGTGATGCTTCCCTGTCAATATAAAATTCGTTCTGCATGCATAAAATTATCCATTGGAACAGTTTTCCAGGGGATGGGGGTAAAGGAAGTTAGATTCTTAAATCCTCTGTCTCTAGTTGAGGGTTTTTTCACATGTTCTAGGTTAATTTAACTGTACGAAATCACACTTTAATTGGATAACCTTTAGTTATCAAAGTTAACTTACCATTACTTTTGGTGCCTTTTCAATTTTATTTTTATGCTTTTGCTTAATGTTCCATAACGCAATTTTATGGTGCTCGAATTGGAATGGAGAGTCTTGTTTTCCCTTTTTCCTTGCATGTATACATATTGGGGGGGGGGGGGTGTTGGTGGGGAGAGATAACTTTACCAAATTCTTGAAGAAATGAAAGGCCATGTTAATTAGTTTTCTAACATCTTTCATAGTGTCTGTGAATGGATACAGATAGCAGAATTGACCTGCCTTAATTTTTTGTTACACTATTCAGATTCCATCCCTTTAGCATAGTTTTATCATTATCTAAATTATTTTTTCCCTATGCAGAAGGTGAATCTTTCTGGCTGTCCTCAGATGACATCAGGAATACTGCTCCTATCTGTGCTTGATTCTTTGCATTGTTTGGACCCAACATCAAGGAAGATCTTTGAATGTCTTGACAAAGATCAAAGTCGAATTCCATTAGGTTTTCTGCCAATTTTGTCCTTTGAAGCAGTACAGGAGGTTAACATTTCCAAATGTCATGCCCTGCATCTGGAATCTGCTGTTGAGTGCTTCTCCAAGTCATTTCCATCACTGAGAACAATAAAAGCAGCTTATCATTTGAACTTCAAGACACTCAATCTCCATAAATTAGTGCAGAAGTGCCCAATGCTCTGTGAAGTTGACTTGACTGTTGACCCAAGTCCAGTTATACCAACAAAAGTATCAGTTGTATCCTCAAGTTCTGCACTAATGCCGCTAGTATTGAATAAGTCTATTGCTGGTGATAGTTCTTTGTATGCTACATCAGTTTATCATTCAGGGCCATCGCCATCAAATATCACAAAACTCACCTTAGAGGGCCGCAGTGACATGTGTGGTGAGCTGTTACTATGTGTTTTTGCTTGTATCACTTTTCATACACTAGACAAAATGATTTTTTTTTTTTCCCATCGGAGAATATTTTATCTTGTTCTTGTCATGCAGGCAGCAGCACACATATTTTTACATGTTGCAATGATAAAGTTTTAAGAATAATACTACACAAAAAAACAAATCTAACAAAATCATTCAAACAATTGACATACTGTTATGGAATTGGACTTGTAAACTGAAAAAATTTAACGCAATAAATAAAAACTGATGGCATGGCAAAACATTGCCATTTTTCTGTTGCCCATCCAATTGTATTACAACATGTCAATTTGCGTGGAGGGGTTTGTATTTTTAGCTTGTATGTGTGGTATTACTCAAAGTTTAATGGAGAATGGAAATCTCTTTATTCAGGCTGATTCCAAGCTAAGGTTATATTGGTGGCCTCAATGCATATTATCTAGAAAGTTCTCCCATGAAATGTTAATAACTGTGGTGCACTGAATTGTTAACTTGTAGTGCTGCAGAGGAGTTAAATATACATCTATGTGAGTTATTTTGGTCCATATTATTTTTAATTAGGATATGGTGACAAGCCCCTTTATCATTCCATCTTTGATATTCTTCTGGGAAATTTTAAATTAGTGTACATTTGCTTATTGGATTCTTGTTACTAGCTGTTGCTCTGTTCTCCATGAGCATGGGTTGTCTGTCGCCTAATTGGTCAACAAACTAACTTTTTTCTAATTCTTTTTGTCAGATACCGATCTGGAGTTTATCTCAAAATACTGTGTTTCTTTAGGTTACATAAACATTAAAGGGTGCGTTTCAGTAACTGATGTCTGCATATCAAATCTCATACGGAGATGTGTTAAACTGCAGTCTATCATAGTTTGCGATACTTCTTTTGGTGTGTATTCAATTCGAGCTCTGTGCTCGGAGGTCCCCTATTGTAATTCTTCTGCTTTATGTGGAAAGAGAAATTTCAACACATTGGCATCCAATCTTCAGATGCTGCATATGGCTTGCTGCAATGGTGAGTATTATTTCTTGTTTCCACTTTTTCTGTTCAGACAAATCTACTGAGATGGAACTTTAAATTGTCTTCAGAGATTCTTTGCATTCCAAAAACCGTAGTCAAGGTACCTGATATATTAATGGCCAAAGGGAACGAATATGGTTTTTAAAATAACTGGAAACCTCAAAAGCAGTAACAATCCAGAGGTGGCAATTGGCAAGCCTTTAGATTTCTTCTTTTTAAAAAATAAACCTGAGTCAATTTAGGAGAGCTTTATGTTGGCTACTTGGTGTTAAGAACTTGCATCCTCTCTCTATCTTTGCTTATATTTGGGGTGTCATTTTGTGTGACATACAGATCTTTTCATGTTGTTTCTCATAAATTTACTTACAATCCAGTTCCTTCTTTTTGCACCCTGCCGATGACTTTGATGTGAGATGGTTTCTAATGGATTATGTTTATTTTTGATATCTTCACGTGGCTATTAACTTCTTCTAGAGAATACTTAGGTTGTTGTGTCTTGTGTGTAGCCTTCTTTGCGTTTGGCAATGTTTGGTATCATCACTGATTTTACAGTTTTGACAGACAAGAAAAGCCTCCTGTACACCATCAAAAGATAAGCCAAAACCATTAAGTCTTCTCATGTACCTTGACTGACTTTAGGAGGAATTTAATTCCCCCAGATTTGAACACCATGATTCCATATTCCAAATTTGCTTGTGGTTTGGCAATATACCCTCTAAAAGTATGTTCTGAAGCTCACAAAAATATCGTAATGAACTTTTAATGCAATTTAGTACGGTTGCCATATATAAGATGGGTTATCATGTCCCTCATTGTAGCCTTGACTCATGTTTTCTGGGCATCTTCCTTCGCTTGTGGAGGCTGTGGCATGAAAGATGTGATTGATAGTGATATAACAGGATTTAGACACTTGGCCAGTATAAAGTTGTTACCTAGTTTGTGTAATCAACCCCACTTGTTTCATGACTGAGTTGGTTTTTTTCTGCTCTCTCCTGCTATAACAGTTTTAAAAATTGTTTGAAGATTTTTGACAAGATGTACTCAGATCTTTATATGTATGATCAATAACGTTTTTGCAGGTGTTGATGGGATGTATCTTCCAGAGCTCATGTGTCAAGCAAGAAAGCTGAAGAGTCTTTGCTTGAATGGCACTCAACTAGCAGACAAAGCTCTTTATAATTTCGCAGGTTCTTCCTTGGAGATGCTTGACGTTTCAGATACAATGGTTAGTTATTATATGGACTGTTGCCTTTAATGAAGCTACCATTTACTTTTGGGTATATCAAATACGGGAAAATTGTTTGGTCATTAATATTCAGGTATCAACTAGCTTGAATCTGAAAATATAAGAAACATTTAAAAAGGTATCAAAAATATTTTTAATTGTTAATGGTTTGGAAAATAGATTTTCCTATCATCTTTCCCTTTGTTAATTCAACACTTGACCTAAAAGTTTAAGCTATTAGGTAAGGACCAACAATAAAATTTATGTTTTTAACACTCAGGTGAACATGAAGAAAACACGACCACCACAACCTGACAACAAACACGTCATCGTCGTTTAATTAATCGACAATGTGGCTACTCAAATGCAAGACCGGTTGGTCAAAATTTCCTTTCAAATAGAAAAAATCTACTTAAATTCTGTATTCTAACTATCATGATATTCTTTTGACAGTAAATACACTTACGTACACTTACCTTTGAGAAGAAGTATCCAATTTGAATCATATTTCTTCATAGGATTCATAGCTTAAGAGTTAGAATGTCAATTTCCTTGTAGTTCCACTGAATTATCTAAATTTTTCTTTTTTGCAACTATATTTGAACTAGCTGTATTTATTTATCCAAAAAGTGTGATCTCTATATTTGTTACTCTTCTTTTTAAGTAGTTCATGAACGCATGGCATTGGTGGGAGCATTCCAAGAGACAGTTAGTTGGTGCAGAACCAAATGAAAGAAGGCATAAATTGGATAATTTTTATTGTTGGAACAAATATAAATGCTATAAACTTGAAATAGTGAAATTTTATGTAACAAACTAATAAACTTTGATTGTAAAATTGCAGATATCTGGAGCTGCTTTAGCTTATATGGTCCACGGAAATTCTGGATTGAAGTATTTAAATGCAAGAGGATGTAAAAATTTGTTTCAACAGGAAAGTAATGGCAGAGGGATAGAATTTTCTTCCTATCCGTGTGCAGAACTATTTGCTGAGTTAGGCAGGACACGCAAATTAGAAGAAATTGTACTGGGATGGGGATTCTCTTTCCTCTCGCTGGAAGTTCTGAAGCCTGCAATTAAATTACTACACTCAATAACTGTGGGTTTGGGTGGATCCTTGGGTGAAGATGCTCTAAGACTGCTGCCCAACACTTGTCCTATGCTAGAGTCAGTTGTTCTTTATTTTCAGGTAATATTTGCTGAAAAAGTTGAGATACTATGTTAGTGGTTTTATGCTTTATGGCTTATGTTTGTGATTGACTATCATGAAAGTTGAAATCTATGCCATGCTTCCCTTTCAGATAACTTTTTAATGATTGAAGTATGCAATTATTATGCTCACCCTGAAGCATTTTATGACCTTCAATTTTGATGCAAAAAATAAGCTGGTTCAGCTGCTAGTCATTTGGCCAGATTTTGACTGGACGTTGCCTAAGGAGATGAAATTTCTATTTCAACTTTAATTATTTTCTAAGGTTTCTGTCAGTGGCATTGTGATAATTTTGTTGGCTTACATGATCTTGGAAATATGCCTTTTGACGGTCTGACATAAAAGTAGTTTACGAGTTTTTGGCTTAGTCATGGTTCTGGTTCTGAAAGTTATGTTTTGACCCAGTCAAATGTTAAACTGAAGTTGGTTTCCAATCATGATTGGAATATGATGTGCTACCGTGTTCTGGAGCTAATGAGCTGCTTACACTGTGGATGTGCTAATTTTTGCGAGTGTATATGTAACCTAAAGCTTAAATCTACACTGCCACTCATCATGAAACAGTTTCGAGGGTTGGGTGTGAAGTAGGTTCTGGTTTCGTGCTGCCTCTGACTCACTATTTTAAGATAAGTTGATTCTCACTTGATTGAAAGAATGTAACAAGCAGAGATATATCCTTCTTGAGGCTTGTTATATTAAACCTCTTGCTAGTACCTTCTGATGCTAGAATAATAATAAAACTGTCTGATTCTCCTGGGAAATATTTGTTATTTAATCTCTCAAATGATTGAGATCAGTATTAGGTTTTAATGTCATTTCTTGATAATTTTGTTGTTTTAAGACAATTATTGCAATTCTTCCGACTCTTTAGAGGGGAACTTACTTATTTGATGATCACAAACAGGTGGCAAAGCAACATTCTTTGCTTATTGCTTTTTAAGATTAGTTGTGCAATGTTGTTATTGCTTATAAAAATTGCTTTTGCTTGAGGCTGGTGACTTCTGTTTCTTTACAGGTGATATCTGATTCTATCATTATAAACATTCTGGAATCCTTGAGGAGATTGCAAGTTTTGGCTATATGCCACTGTCTTGGTGATTTATCCATATCCAGCTTCAAGTTACCTTTGCCAAATCTCAGGAAACTGAAGCTTGAAAGGGTAACTCCTTGGATGACCAATAATGATTTGGTGATTCTGACACAGAACTGTTTGGAATTAGTTGAGCTTTCATTGGTAGGATGCACTCTTCTCAGTTCAGGTAGGCAGTTATCATTTGTAAATCATAGCATGCAACTTGCCTATTCAGTGCTTGTATTTGTATATTCTCTCTTCTATTATCTGTTCTGTTAGCTGAATTCCCAATATAGTTTGAAGAGTGTGTTGCCAATGTAACCCTTTATTGATGATTTCCATCTGCTGCTGCTTCAGCGATGATTTCTTTATTATTTTTATCTGTAAGTCAATTTGAAGAACTGCTGATTGTCAAAATTAATAACTGCTATTTTTTTTCATCCTTGTGGTTTTATCTTTTCTACAGATTCTCAGCTGATTATCTCACAGGGATGGCCAGGCTTGATTTCATTACATCTAGAGGTTTGTCACTATCAGCTCTCTTAGACTAGGGCCAACCTTTCGTTCTTCGATTTTCTTGATAGCATTTATTCTAATTATGACTTCTTTAGGTTTTTGAAATACTACACAGTTAATATAATAGGCATTTGCTTGTAACAGCAGAGGGAGATGTAAAATTGAAATGATCAAGTGAATACGATTATTAATAATTTATTAGTCAAGTGACTTGTGATATAAATGTTGTGTGGCTTCAAAATTAATGAACTAATAATATAGAGGACCAAACTGGTCTGTATGTCTGAGCCGCGAAGAACCTTGCATTATGGTTTTGCATGCTTTGGCCAGTTGTCAAATAATTCTCTTCATAAGTGATCATTTTGTTCTTCAGGAGTGTGGAGGTATTACTGCATATGGGGTTACTTATCTTTTCAACTGCATAGCTCTTGAAGATCTTTTACTACGTCATAATGTGAGCCTTCTATAGCTACCTTTTCTTTTGAACTTTGCATGCATTTAAATTGATGTTAGATGAATGGGCCATAATTATCATAGCGCTACTGCTTAAAAGTTCGAGCACAGACAAGTTGAACATCTGACAATCAGGACTTTCCTGGTGTGTTGATTGGCCATTTTCAAGGAGTACTTCATGTGACTTTCTTGCTGTTTGCCTCTAACTAGGCCGGACAGGATATAAGTATGTGAATCCTAGTGACACTATGGATGTTTTTCTATATTTTATTAATGTTTCTGGTTTGGAAACATCACAGCTCAACTTTAATCTTTTTTGTGACTGCTTCAAGGAAAACTAGTATTAACTATAATTGGCACTAAACTTATTGTCCTTTGACAGGCATTATACGTTAATTTTGGGACTCACGAGGCTGCTTCTAGACAGTCCTTAAAGAAGATTTTGAGTCATTACTGATCATATTGTTTACAATACTTATGAAGATGATGAATTTTGTTGGAAATTGGGGATGTGCTATCTTTTGTAAGAATAAACTAGTAATTGGGGCAGATTTAAGTGCCACAGGTTTTTTATAAATTTTACTCCATCTTTAGACCATTACATTAAAGAAAAATCAAGATTAATTTGTAAGGCGATAATAAGCTAACTTTATTAGAATGCCTAGAGAAAAGTTTGGACTAGAGGTACTTGGGGATAGCTTGACTAGAATTTTTAAATTCCTAGGAGATAATAAGCTCCTGCTTTTTGAATCTATTTCAAAATAATTTCCAGTTTCTAATATTTAGTATTCGAAATTATGTTATAATTTTTAGTTTGTTCTAAACGCAGTATTAGCGCAAAACCCAATTTCCAAAAAATGGTTTAATTATGACTTGCTTAAAAATTTGAGACTGTCAAGAGAGCTAGATTCTAAATTCTAATAAATTAAGTCCCTATTTCCTTGTGGTTAGTGTTGTCTATAATCTTAATCATTGCCCATCTGACTTTTGAGCGAAAGACTAAAGTTGAATATTTGATGCTATTTTATTTTGGGATTTTATTATCTATTTCAGACGTGTTGACATCAATAGCTGACGTGAACATGCAGGGCCCAGGAATACCCAGAAACTTTATTCTGGATGCTGCTTCAAAGGTAATCTCTTTTACCTACTAAAGTTTAATTGGTCACTTTGTTATTCCCACTCTCTTTCTCTTTGGGTGAAATCAAGTTTATAACAACCTATGTAACTCATGTGACTTCTACTATGACCAGATGCCAATGCTGCGGCTAGTATCATTAGATTTGTGTGATGCCAGTGATGGCGATTTCGAAATTCCAGATGTAAGTTACAGGAGGGCTATTTTTTTTTTAAAAAAAAAAGTTCCCAACTATTATCAGGGTCTGTGACAGAAGTTTAGACATTATGCAACCTTTATTGTACAGTATTAGTTTGTGCCCATCATCTTACTCTATTCGTGTAAGTTTAAACATCGCATGAAATATGAATAACTGCCCAGACTCATTGTATGACTAGGGTCCGTTGTATGATAAGGGTCCACGCATGTATACATGACCTTCTAAGAGATCATTCACCGTCTGAAATAAATATTGATCACTTAGTGGAATTTTGAGGCAATAACGTCCACTTTGAATGCATATATATTGAAAATAGTTCTGCATTGTCTCCAGTTTTGTTATCACTGCATCTACGTCCTTCTTTTCTTGACAATGCATTTGAGATCATATTCTGACTTGAGAAATTCATTTCAGTATGCTGACAGGTACTCCTTAAGCACAGTGAAGATAACAAAATGCAAGTCAAAGAACCGCAATTTATGCCACAATTTGTCAGAGGCTCATAGACAATCATCAGTGCACAAGGAGTCATTGGTTCTTGTTTGGAACAGCAAAAATCTCATTCGAACAGTAGTGAAAGAGAGACTGTAACGTTTTACGGGTATAATAGAGACTTAATAAAATAATTTTGTGCACATGTAGTTTCAATCTGATAAATCTACACTCAGATCAGTACTTCACGAATTTTGAGAGGTAATTTGGTGGAACAGTCCTTTGAGTTCTAGCCATGAAAGTTTTGAATGTTGACGCCTTTTCCACAAAATTCGAATTTTTTCAGACTCAAGAAGGTTCCATATACCTTTGTTTAAACATGTCAAAATTAAATGTAGTCGCAAGACTGTCCCAACTGCATTAAATATAAAATAGACTGTAGAGTGACGCTATATGTCCAAATATTATCACATCTAAAAATATAGTTTAGACCATATCAGTTTGTAGTTAAAGAAATAAGTTACAATTATTTTTAGAAATAAAAGGGCGTAATATCAGGGTAATTCTGTAATATCTGGAAGCATATTTACCAAAAGTTTATACCTCCGCAAGTTTTGCAGCCAAACGAAGCGGGAGTTGCGTAACAAATCTCGGCTCGGGTAACACTCCAATCCCTGATCGTTGCAGCTGTCTAGTAGACTGTTCGCTTCTCAATTTGAATCTAGACGAATTCACTTTTCGTAGTAAATTATTTAGAGGTATGTTCAACTTTCAGCTATGTGTAATTTTATATGTTCGTTTATTTTGACTATCAAATTTCTTGTTCTCAGAATTTTACGTACTCTCTGCGTCTCTTCAGCATATAGTGTTTTTTTTTTTTTTGTTTCGATAGAATTTAATTTGAGTGAGGTTTTAAATTTACTTTGATATATTATATGTATTTCTGAATCAATTGAAGCCTTAATATGTTGTTCTCAGAAGTCTTACCTTAAAAAAAATTATTGTTTTTCAATAAATGTTTGCTTTATTTTATCCAAGATTTATTGGAAGGCAATAAGGATTTTCTTGGAGAAAAGCGTGGGATTTATATCAATAGTTTTTGTAACATTGTGGCTTTCAGAGCAGGTATAAGAATGCCGAAGGTAAAGACATCAAAGACAAACCGTGTCCAAAATCCGGAGGGCTGGGAATTGATCGAACCTACACTTCGTGAATTGCAGGCAAAGACGAGAGAAGGAGGTTTGTCTTCACATTAAGCAAATTTTGCTGAATCTCTTTACAATGTGGCAATATGTGAGGTATTGTGGCCTATTTTGAAAATAGCACGTCAGAAGAGCGGCTATGTTTTTGACCCTTACTACCACAGGAAGGAAATATCTACGGAGCTATATGAGTGCTGTTTGGATCAAGGCTATGCAGTCCGAAATCTAATTGCAAAAGGGAAACAGGTATGTCCTCTAATCTCTATATGAATTTATGGGCTTGTGGAATTATGTTTTGAGCATTTCTTCAAGCATGGGACCAGCGTGATAGGTCACGTAATTTGTAAGCCATATAACAATCTTGCTTGGTGACAGATTCTAATTTGCAACTCAGTGTGTGTATAAATGTCTAATTTTCTTTCGTTAAGAAAACTATAAAAGAACCTAGCCAATCTCCACGAGATCTATGCTAATTCAATTATACCGAGGAGTGTTCTGATTTGGATTGTGAGCCAAATTTGGAGAAAAAAAAGAGAAAGTGGCTTCCTGCAAAATGGATAGAGTATTGGAGGCAGTGGCAGTGGTGTTTGACATAGATCGTATGATGCTCGGGATGGTCACAGCATGATGGTATGGAGATTGATTAGGATTTTATCCTTCAAATCCAAATTAGAGCTCTCCTCAGCTTAATCAAAATGACATAGATCTTGTGGAGGTTTATTCTCTCTCTCTCTCTCTCTGTCCTTAAATAAATAAGACATTTGGCTTAGCATCCCAAAAACTAAGCTTAAACAATATTATGATATTATTTCCATTTTGACATTATTATGGCTGTCTGGAGGAATCTTCAAGAAATGTTGATGGAATTTGAAGCTTAAGTTCCTTTGTTTGTTGAAGTTCCCTGAAATATTGTTTTAATTGTAAACACACTTTTTCTCGTCTGAATTGCAGGGTTATGAATGTTTATGTTGCTTAAGATGCATGCAGCCTCATGATCACAACTTCCAAATGCATGAGTGTGCCAAGTGCCTAAGAACCTGAGACAGGAGAAGTTTAAAAGAGTGCGTCCATTGCAGTTGTAGAGGCTGTGGAAGTGGAGATTTATCAACTGTTCTGTAACTTTCTTAAACATGAAATGCAATCTGAAAATTATGTGTGATACGGTGACATCATAAGGAGCGAATTGGATATCTTGTGGAATAGTTATGGGGTTAGTTATAGTCATGTTGTAGTGTAATTTTAAGGTTTTCACTTCTGCCTAGATACCAGTCTGTATTAGAAGGAAACTGGGAGCAAAAAAAGGGCCCTTTTTCTTCATTTAAGGTTCTCGTCGCTTGGTTCAAAATAGTTTTTGATAAGAGTTTGAGACCCGGTAGCAACTGGGGGGGGGGGGGGGGGGGGGGGAAGAGAGGGATTGCTTCTATCTTTTGATCATGGAAAGTTATTTTAGTTGAAAAGGCTTTTTACTATTTTCTAGTTCATTTGCAAATTACAGCTAAGAGAAGTGAAAATAATTTGTACAAACTTTAAATTACAATTGTGAATTTTTAATTTTTAAGACTTGGAAGTTCCCTCTCATCGTTTGGTATGTTTTTGATGAAAATTAAACTTTTTGTTTTTGACAAAAATAATAAGAACTTAGTTAAAATTCCTAGTGATTTTCTAAAAGCTTCTTTTTTAAATACGGTCTCTGTTGTCCCGTTTAATTGTTGATGTATTGAAAAGGCGTTTTAGGACGTTAATAAAGAGTTGAAGGTGTTTTTGACTTGCATGTTTTTAGAAGCAGTTAAATGAATTTTGAAAGGTCAATTTTTGGCAAAGCCGCAATTTTCATAAAGTTTTTTTTGGGAAATACTTTGTATATAGCGGGAAACCAACGACGTGTATTCTGATGATTAACCCGCATGGGGACTAGATCATTATCTATAAACAGTAACTGGTTACTATTTTGAGTGATGACTCACTGTTGGTAGAGCTGCAAAATTTAACACGACTCGATTACCTGACATGAATACGACATAAATAAATAGGTATGGGTCGTTAAATTTAACATGATTATTAAATGAGTTAGGTCTAGGTCGACACGATTTTTTTTCGTGTCGAATTAGGGTTAAAATTTTTGACCCATTTACCCTATCAATGACTCGATTATGTGTTTTATTTTAGACTATTATTCTCTATCTGGTAATGAAAAAAAAGAAATTGGATATTCAAATAATCGATTTTGGTTTTAAGGCTAATGATCCTTTTCAGTTCCTAGCTAAGTTTCTATCTTGTGATAGAGTTAGTAGTTATGAAGAAAGACTTCTAGGTTTTAATAGGATACCTGTGAGTTAAGATGCAGGGAAATTATCATTCATATACCCTATAGATGGTCTGTTATAAAAAATACTATAATATTTTAATGGTGTATCAATTGCCCATCCTAAGTTGACAAAATGTATCTGCCGTCCACTAAACTGTTACTTGCTGTTTAAATAAGATAACGCTAGAGGGGTAATTTGGTCTTTTCATATGATGTAAGTAATAATTTAAGGGTATACAAGTGATAATTTTTAAGGGCAAAATCATTAATTCACTATTATTCCGTTAACTTTCAAACGACAGCTAACAGTTTGGTGGTCGGTAGATAACTTTTGTCAATTTAGAGGGGTAATTTGGTCTTTCATACGATGCAAGTAATAATTTAAGGGTATACAAGTGATAATTTTTAAGGGTAAAATCGTTAATTCACTATTATTCTGTTAACTTTCAAACGACAGCTAACAGTTTGGTGGTCGGTAGATAACTTTTGTCAATTTAAAATGGACGATTGATACACCCTCAAAGTGTTGTAATATTTTTGATAACAGAGCATCTATAGGGTATACGAATGATAATATCCTTATTTTAAAATAATTTACAGATTCTTGTCATCAAAACTCAAATGTTAGAGATAATTTTTTCTTTTATTTTTATTCTTTAAAAGGATGAATATAAACATAGTGTTTTATTTATAAAATTTTAAATGCATTTAGATATTCAATAGTGTAAATGTGTAATATTTTGGTAGACATGTATATTTTATAATATCGATAAATTATGTATGTATGTATGTATGTATGTACATATATACGTATGTACGTATGTATGACAGTGTGTAAATATTTGATATAATTTTTGTTTAATCTATAGATATTAAGTGAGTTATTGAGTAACCCAATTATTTTTCGTGTCAAGTTTAGGTCTTAATATCTTGACACGATTATTAAATGGGTCGGGTTTGGGTCAAGCTAAATTTAACACGACACGAATACGACCTGATAACCCGTTTTGCCAGCTCTAACTGTCGATAAGAAAAGTCAAAATGAAAAATGTGTTTTTACAGTTTTTCCTTTATCAAGTAGCGAGTAAAAATTATCTCTAAAATCACGTGACTCTGGCTATTTTAACTTTACACTGACTCTGACTACTTTATCTTTAGTGATGTCTCCTATCGATCCATCATTTCTTCAACAGCTTCAGCTATGTCTTCATCCAAAGACTGATGACTCATAGCTTCTTATTCATGTCCTGATGATGGCATGTCATTTAATTCGTCTAGCGCCTCCAAATACTTTTCACATTTCTGTAGATTATCAACTTTAATTTGTAGTGAAGGAATGAGTAACTCTTCACGGACAAGATGCTTTTGGGCTATGATTGTGTAGTGCTCTGATTGTGCGATGATCCCGTCATGAGTATGTAACCATTCATAGAAGGCTGTCATTTCATGAGTTATTCGATATATATCCTTTGCGGAGAAATTGGGCCTGTTATAATAAAATCTTCTTTTGTACTTCTTGGCTCCTTCGCAAATGAAAATGACATGGCAGGCTGGTAATATGACACCGGTTTTAGTTTTATTGATTACTTAAGGCCTAGGTGGTATGGAATTAAAATTGATTACTAAGGGTGCTTCCGTGTATATCCTAGAAGTGTTCTTCAAACTTCGAATGCTTGATAAAAGAAAATGATGGCACATGATGGAAATCTGGCCTTGAAACGGATTGGATATACTTCAATTCTTCCGAAAATATCATTACTTAATAGTTTGATAGAAGAAATATAGCTACCATCAATAATCTGACGGTGATATTCAACCGTAATACGAATACTCTGAATAGAACAATAATTTGTTTGAAAACTCATAATTGAATTGAGTTGCCATGGGCAGTACACTGTAAGGATATAACAATACTTCATAAAATCATTCCCCTTACTAGTTAGAGGTTATTATATACCATGACTACTTAGAAGTCGAATCCTCTTAGGTCATGAATGAGATGAAGCCCTTATTTGGTATTGAAATAGTTGTTGTATAAAAAAATTGTAATTATAAAATAAATGTAAAATGATTTTTAGATGATAATTTTAATAAAAGTAATGAAAATATTTTAAGTTTTTCATCATGCATTTGATGATTTAAATTAATTTATCTTTCAAGTAACAATAATTAGTGTTTATCAAATATTTTAGCGTTATAAATTTTAAGTTACAAATACTTAATTTCAATACTAAACGGGCCCAAGAAGTGTGTAGTTGCGGACTAAGAATAAATAAAAATTTTATTCTAATTAATCAATTAGAACAAAATTTGGTGGATAGAGATTTAAAATTTTACGCGGACGGTAAATACTCATATTTTTCATTAAAATCCACCTAATGAGACCATATGATAAAAAATCTTACTGTCAAAAAAATATGTAGTACGTGGATGATTCTAATGAGACTTGTAATAAAATCACTTTAAATGTTTTAATTTTCTTACGCTGTCATGATTTGTCAATTTTAAGACAAAAGTATGAGTAAATTGAATCAGATGAACGTAAATAAGTGGTATGTTTGTTTCACCTAATATATTTTCCGCACTATAAGAAAAAGACTCGAATCAATTTATATGATAATTAACAAGACTTTTAATGTAGTTTTCTTTTCTTCTTTTTTTGAAATTTTCTTTCAAGGTTGCTCTAACTACTTTATTTTGTCTTCCGAACTCATCCTTTAAACAATAATTTTGATAAAAATAATAAACATATTATAAGTTTTTTATTATATAAATATGAAATTAAATTAACTTATTTTTTAAATTACAGTTATATATAAATATTTATCATAATTTAACTGTGCAGGTTTCAGTGTAAGTCAACAAAGACGAGCAACGCCGTTCGGGGACCCATAAATGAAAGAAAGCCCCATGCAGACAGCCACGTAAAACAGACTGTGAAATGACAGTACAGCTACATAAAATGTGATTATGAGTGATAAGAACCAATCAAAATAACGCCCACGAAAACGATATTTTGAGATAACCAATGAGTAATTAATTGGGTTTATCAAATTCCTGCGCCGAATAAGTTATGTTAGAGATTAATCATACGGCTAGAATGCAGGGGTGCGAAAAAATATGAGGAATTTATTAATGTAGATATGTTTCTCCTACGCAGTTAACACTACCGGAATAATAAATTATGTAATGTTGTGTATACATTATCACAATATTTTAGGGTAAAGAAATTTTAATCAATAAATTTTTTGAATATAATAGTATCTTCGGGTTTGGCGAGACCACCATCATACCCTACAGTCCGACCGCTATTGCATAATTAAAAAATTAATAAGCTTTAATGGTAACCCATAATTTGAGTCAAAAACTTTATGTGATAAATAAATAATAAGTTGAAAATAATAGAATAGTGGTACCACTTTGTTGTTTCCTATTTTGTATGCTTTCTGTTGGTTCCTGTTCGAAAGATGTTTAATCCGCAACTCACTTTCTTAAGCCGACGGAAAAAGATGCCATTAGTAGTATTCGAAAGAAAAAAGGTAGCAATGGTTTTGCTAGTTTTGCACGTGCATAGCCAAGTTTTCCGTTATCTTTATTGCTTACTTTGTAGCCAAGTTTCATGTTCTCTTTATTGCTTTGTCATAATCTAATGGCAATAAAAGAAAGAAAACGACATTATTTCAACAATTGTTTTTTTCCATCTTTTTGTTCATTTTTTTAATTCTGTTAATTAAACAGACGCATTAAATAAAACTCTAACTCAAGACCTAACTTTGGAGAAAGCTATCCATTAACCACTAATTTAAGAGTCGTTGTTGAAATTGTATATAAATTACTTTTAGTCCATGTTTGATTGGAAGAAATGATAGGAGAGAAGAGGAATGAAAAAGAAAAAAGAAGAAAAAAATAAATGAAAAGAAAGTAAGTAGCCAAATTTTCATTATTTAATTTGACATAAAATTCATTTTTTTCACCTTAATGCTTTCAAACGATGGAATAAAGTAGCAAATTCATTTAAAAAAAAAAACCGATTTTAGGATTTGTTATTATTCCTTTCTCGATTCCCATTTTTCGTGGTCGTAAGTATCTTAGAATTGAATATGCTTCTGCTTCATTGGAGTCTAGTAAATTGAAATGCATTAATCTCAAGTCACATGAGAGGCCAATAATATCAATATTTGTATTCTCTACGGATTATATTCGTGGACGAGAGCTTTCGAAAAGGAAATGTAGACGCTCATCAGCTCGTGGCGCTGTTTGTTTTCTGATGTAAGAATGATGAGTTTGTACTTTCGCATCCGTACTTCATTTAAGTGGATATTATTGTAATTATTGAATTTGTTAAAATTGCCTACCGCCACAATTGACATTTAGCTCTGGCTGGAGAAAGTGATTAAATGATGAAATGCCCGTTCACTTGCTTGTTTTCATATTTATTTATCTTTCTAGCTTTCATAATCATGGTGTCTTACGCTCAAGTCGGTTAATTAAAAGAAAAATATTCACCATATGATTTTGTCTATTTTTAAAAAAATATATAAATTCTAATTTTTTTAACTGCGCTTCACCTAAACTTATATTTTTTTTCACATTTCCACCTCCGTCTGCAAACCGTCAATAAAACTAACAGAATTTTATCTAAATTACTTTTTAACCCCAAAAATAGAAAATTACATATTTACCCTAAATAAACGCCAAAATATTAGCTTTGTGAGTATTGTAGCCGTTGTTGTTTGTGGGTGGAGATAAAAATATAGAGTATGTGTGTATGTTCTTGTTATAGAGGTGGATGAGAAGTCCTCCCAGTCCAAGACAAGAGAGAGAAGTTAAAATTTACCCAGTTGTGCTTATGAAATTACTTTGGAGAAGTCAGCTTCAGGATCGATATCTGAATCTGGGTCAGTATCATCAGATCGGCTATCCTTAGACATAACAAAATCATAAATAGTTTTAAAGAGCTCACGGTCAAAACTGGGTAGAAAGCAATCAATATAAGTTTGAGTTTGGGAATTAGGAAAAGCCCCTGATCACACAATTATCTTTTTGTACTAATCTCACAATTATCTTTTTGTACTCATCAAGCAATGAATCCCATTTCCTCTGGCATTGATTCGCAATGTGCGGCACATCCAACGTCGTACAAGTTTCAGATATTATTTTCCATTTTTGATAGCTTGATAAAGCTTTCAAAAAATCTGCCTCCACGGCAATAATCGCGTACACAAGAATCAGTGCTTCCTTCGAACTCCAGTCTGGACCCGCTTGTGAACGTGTGTGTCGCATCCCCGAACTGCCACTTTCCATTACTTGTGCCTTCAGCACAGCAACAAACACTCATTTAGTTTGCCGCACCTGCATCATCATCAATTCATTATTTAAAAAAAGAAAAAAATTATTAAAGATATAAATCAATCTGATAACATACATATTCATGTTGGAATGGAATTGAAAGGAAAGTGAGGTAATCAATTGAATTCATAGATATCAACATCTCCGAAACCGTGGGCAAAAAAGTTGACTCCACTCACCAGTTGCACGAGCGTTTGAAACTAACATCTCTCAAGACGTCCGTAACTCTCAAAGCTCTCCCTACTTCAACGAACACAGTACGTTTTGTTTTGATTTCACCGTCTAGTTCGCGACCCACCTTGATATCTTCGCTTTAGTTTATGGGTGGTGGACAATCTTACCATTTGTTTATTTGCCCTAACTATTCATCTTGTCGTTTATTTTCTTTCTCATTTTAAAATTTCATTTTCTCTATTGTTATTGGGACAAAAATGTAAGAGGATTTGGAGAATATATGCCTAATTCAGGGAGGGGTAGTGTTGTAGTTACAGAATAAATTCGAGACCAATTAAGATTCTGTATATTTTTTGTTGTGCTAGGGGACCACTATGCCTCCTTTTCTTTTTTTTTTTTCCCTTATTACAAATCTTAAAAGACGTCATTTTTAAGCCTAAGTGAAATTATCATTTTATCCTTATGACGTCAGTAACGTCTTGACGGTTTGCAAATGGAGGTGGAAATGTGAAAAAACGTATAAGTTTAGGTGTAGCACAGGAAAAAAAATTAGGATTTTTGTATTTTTAAAAAAGTGAATAAATCAGGTGGACGGTGGATATTTTCCCTTAATTAAATGTGTGCAGGAGTTAAGGATAACTCGTACTTCAATTGCTGATTGGTTTAGCCAGCGTAGGGTTGACTACTTGACCACTACTTAAACTGCTTAGGCTCTTTTTGGATAGATTCTTCACAATCCATCATCCATAATGTTGGATTCAAACCACGCTTAACACACCGCCCACTGGAGCACAACACCGCCATCATTGGATTCATAACAAGGGAGAAAGCCATTTTCCCCCCTACAGAAATCAGTATATACCATTTACCCCCCTACTATTTTTATAATGGCCAAAAACCCCCCTGACAGCATAAATTTACAATATTACCCTTATTTTTAACTACTCTTTCATTTATATTTATTATAAATTAAATAAATCACATGAATAGAAACTAAATAAAAAATTAAGCATTAAAAACAAGAAATATATGTTTTGATATGAGAAAAAAATTAATAATAAAATTTTTTCTTGTAATTATTTATTTTGTGAGCATTTTCTTATAATAAATATTTTGTAATATTTTAAAATTAAATGTAAAAAGATAGGTAAAATATTTTATTATTTATCTTATAATAAATTTTTATTTGTCATTCAAGTTTTCTTATAATAATTTTTTTATCATTTTATAATAATTTTCTTATATATTTTATTATAAGAAAATTTCATAAATTAAATAAGTACAAGAAAAAAAATTTTATTATTAATTTTTTTACTCATATCAAAACATATATTTCTTGTTTTTAATGCTTAATTTTTTATTTAGTTTCTATTCATGTGATTTATTTAATTTATAATAAATATAAATAAAAGAGTAATTAAAAATAAGGGTAATATTATAAATTTATACTGTCAGGGGGGTTTTTGGCCATTATAAAAACAACAGGGGGGTAAATGGTATATACTAATTTCTGTAGGGGGGGAAAATGGCTTTCTCCCTTCATAACAACCACCATTGGTTGATTTCTAGTTATCATTGACCGGTGATGTTTATGACTTGTAATTGTAAAAATATATTTGTTAAATAGAAAATTACAATTAAAGCATGCTTGTAATAAATTTTTTTTAGATAACATCAAATATGACGGTTCTATAAAAGCCGTCGTTATAAATGGATAAACAGTTATAAAAAGTAGCAAAACATGATATAAGATAACTATTTTATATAAAACCATCATTAAAAATATTAATTTAATGACGAGTATTTAAAAAATCATCATAAAAAATTTAAAAAATAAACATTTAATGATGGTTTTTTCTTAAAAACCGTCATTAAATCTCTAGTATAAATAACAAATAATGACTGTTTAGTAAAATAACCGTCATTGTAAATACACATTTAATGACAATTTTTAGGAAAAAAATCATCATTAAATATTATGTATCCATAATATATGATGACAATTTTTTTAAAATAACCGTAATTATAAGTGGACATTTAATGACAGGTTTTGAACCGTCATAAAAAAATATACCCCCTTTAATGTTGCTGTCTAAGATGATGGTTTTAAAACTGTCATTTTATGTCTTTTAAAACCGTCATTAAAGACTAATTTTGTAGTAGTGAATGTCATTAGAACACCACATATGGTAATGTAAAATAATGTGTTCTTTAACTTGTTTTGTATACTATACAGTTACCGTGCAGTAAACAGTAACACTTTTGATGTGGCTTTGATTCATAAATATTAGTCTGGGTTATTAATGGCAAATAGATCGCACTTCTTTGGAAGAGATTCCCAAAAGTCAGTGTAAAAAGGAAGAAACTGCTGCTCAAGCACGTTTACTTAAGCAACGTTTAAGCTTTTCAGACCCAAGTAATTTAATTTAAAATTATTGCGATATTTTACGCATGGAATCTGATTTTGTTTGCCTCAACGAACTTTCACCAGGGAAAAACTTGTCACGCATGCCGTTGCACACTGAAAGCTCTTTTATGCATCTCCCCAACGGTCAGAAAATGCCCATAAAATAATAACATATAATCGACAATAACTTCCTCGTCCCGCTCATCCCACCGATGCCGACGTGAATGTGAGATGTGGGCACGGCTGACTGTTCCACAAATAAGGTGATAAAATCATGCAACTTACCGAAACTCAAAAGTCAAAAATATCATGTGGTTTACACTTCAAAAGTTTCGATGACAGAATTGACAGTCTTTCTAGAAGCCAAACAAAATATCTCCATCATCCCAAGTTTACAGCTAATTTTTAGTTAAGCTCAAGGGAGATTATCAATTTTCCACCTATAATAATTAATATATACTATTTCTCTCTTATTATTTTTATAATAACAAAAAAACCTCTGATAGCATAAATTTACAATATTACTCTTATTTTCAACTACTTTTTTGTTTATATTTATTATAAATTAAATAAATGACTTGAATAGAAACTAAATAAAAAATTAAGCATTAAAAATAAGAAATATATATTTTGATATGAGAAAATTAATAATATAATTTTTTCTTGTACTTATTTATTTTGTAAAAATTTTCTGATAATAAATATATAAGAAAGTTATTATAAAATGATAAAAAAATTATTTTGCCTATACTTTATAAAAAAATTATTATAAAAGTTATTATAAGAAAATTTGAATGACAAATAAAAATTTATTATAAGATAAATAAGAAAATATTTTGCCTATACTTTTTACATTTAATTTTAAAATATTACAAAATGTTTATTATAAGAAAATGTTCACAAAATAAATAATTACAAGAAAAAATTTTATTATTAAGTTTTGTGCTCATATCAAAACATATGTTTCTTGTTTTTAATACTTAATTTATTTATTTATTTTCTATTCATGTAATTTATAATAAATGTAAATAAAAGAGTAATTAAAAATAAGAGTAATATTGTAAACTTATGCTGTCAGGGGTTTTTTGACTATTATAAAAATAACAGGGAGGTAAATAATATATATTAATTATTGTAGGGGAAAAAGTGACAATTGCCCTAAGCTTAATGACATGGTTGCAATTTTTTATGCAAAATCAAATTTATATTTTTAAAAACGTGTCATTAATCAATCACTGCCATGCATTATAAAAAATTTATATCTTAACATTATAGGCATTTCGTTATGATTTAATCATCGACCGGATACTGCCATGCTAAAACATTTTTCTACTAAAGCACCCTTGCTGAAACTAATAATCTAATTAATGGTCATGACTTAGTTACTATTATTTCTTTTATTAAAGTCACACTATTAATGGAAAATTGGAATCTGATGATGCGACGATTAACTTTCATAGTCTTCATAACAAATACCGTTTATAAATAATTAAGTGAGCAATTATTTAATATATGATGTAAAAAGAATTGAGATCAAAGCTATATTATCATATTTTTACAAGTTCATATATACGTCAGCGCTTACCTTCACATGATTCATGAACTCTCAGGAAATCGATTATAAACTTTCAGACTGTTGTTGGCCGACACTTGTTTAGTCAGACCAGTAGTGCAGTCCGAAAGTTTTGGATCTGATTAAAATTTGGTTTGAAAGTTTTGCATCTGAAACAACCCCCCGGTTCTTGATTTTTATTTATAAAAGTGAGGTATTTGAAAAAAAAAAGATAAAATAAAAGAAAATACGATACCGAAAACATTAAATACAAGAACGTTGGCTGGCTGGGGGTTATGAGCCGCATGTAGTTAATAAGGAGATGGGCTCTGCAACGTAACTAAAATAACAATCACATCAACAGAATTTTTTTAAAAAATATATATGTATGCATAAAATAATTCATTTTTTTTTATTTTTCATTTTATCAACTTTCTTATATAACCACATCTGTTCTCTCAGTTTGATGATTATGTAGAGACTAGTGAACAGGCGAAGCTCTGAGCAGTATGGCACTTCCTATAACGGGTGGGGACGATATAGTAAGGTCGTTGAGTATGGGGTCGTCGGCGGGGAACCGGAGCGGGAGAGCGTCGTCGAGTTTCCGGGAAGTGTGGAAGAGCTCATCAAATGCGTTTAGTAGGAGCCAACGGGACGATGACGATGAAGAGGAGTTACGGTGGGCGGCAATCGAACGGCTACCGACGTACGATCGGTTAAGGAGAGGGATGCTGAGCCAACTTGGTGATGACGGCAAAGTGGTTAGACGTGAAGTTAATGTTAAAAAACTTGGCATGCAAGATAGGACGCAGTTGAGGGAAAGTATTTTGAAACTTGTTGAACAGGATAATGACAAGTTTCTTAGGAAACTTAGAGAGCGAATTGATAGGTAAAACAAATAAGCAAATATGTTAGCATCTAATTTTTTTTTCCACTTGATTTAATGTTTAATTTTCTTATGATTTTAATAACATTCGGAACAGAGTGGGTATTGATATTCCTAAGATTGAAATTCGATATGAGCATTTAAACATTCAAGGAGAAGTGCATATTGGAAGCAGAGCAATTCCTACTTTGCCTAATACGGTCATTAACATTGCAGAGGTACCTTATTATTGATATTATATTGGTGTTGTTCATTTTGTATTTTCTTTTTCTTCCAATGAACTGGTACATTTACACTTTTGATTCATGATGGACCGCAGAATGTCCTGGGATCGCTTCGGATTCTTCCATCGAAGAAAAGAACAATTCAGATTCTTAAAGATGTTAGCGGGCTTGTTAAACCTTCGAGGTATTTTTTCATGAAATTGCCAAAATTGTTTTCTCTGTTTCAATTCCAGTGGAAGTAATGATTATTTGCTGTTTTACAAAGAAGTAGCAGTCGATAACTGGAAATGGAAAATTTCAGGATGACACTTCTTCTTGGTCCTCCGGGTGCTGGGAAAACAACATTGCTAATGGCACTTGCAGGGAAGCTCGATGATGATTTGAAGGTTGGTTTCTTTGGCCCATTATTTTGCAAGTACTATTAGTTTATTTATTTATTTATTTTTAATTAAAGAAAAAGCTAGTTTTGTGATTAATTGGAGTACTCTTGACAGTTAACTGGGAAAATCAAATACTGTGGCCATGAATTCAAAGAGTTTGTTCCTCAGAGGACATGTGCTTACATTAGTCAGAATGATCTTCACTTTGGAGAGATGACGGTGAGAGAGACGATGGATTTCTCAGGGCGATGTTTAGGAGTCGGCACAAGATATGAAATGCTGGCAGAAATTTCTAGACGTGAGAAAGAAGCAGGAATTAAACCAGATCCTGAAATTGATGCATACATGAAAGCCACGGCTTTGGCAGGCCAAAAAACTAGTTTGGTTACAGATTATGTTCTCAAGGTTTGCTCCTTCTCTGTTTCAAGTTTGTTTGTCCACTTAAGTTGCCTGTTTGTAGACCGGTTCTAGGTCTTGACATTTAGAAATCTTAACAGCTACTGGGCTTGGATATATGCGCTGATACAATGGTTGGTGATCAAATGAGAAGGGGTGTTTCTGGTGGACAGAAAAAGCGTGTTACTACTGGTATGTTTCAAGGGACAAGCATTTCTAACTGTAAACTGCAAGTATTGACATCAATTGTAACATCAGTTAGAATCAGATATTGCGATTTTTTCACATGGCCTGTAGATAAGCATTTATGATTGTACACTGCAAGCATTAACATTTAATATTTGTAAATGAGTACAGGGGAGATGTTGGTAGGGCCGGCCAAGGTTCTGTTAATGGATGAAATCTCAACTGGACTGGATAGTTCCACCACTTTTCAAATTTGCAAGTACATGAAACAAATGGTTCATGTCCTCGAAATAACCACGATCGTTTCTCTTCTACAACCAGCACCAGAGGCTTACGATCTCTTTGATAATATTATCCTTCTTTCGGAAGGTCAAATTGTCTATCAGGGTCCGCGTGAAAAGGTTCTCGAATTCTTTGAGTACATGGGTTTCAAATGCCCTGACAGAAAAGGAGTTGCTGATTTTCTGCAAGAAGTAACTTCCAAGAAAGACCAAGAACAATATTGGTTCAGGAAGGACCAACCTTACAGATATATATCAGTTTCTGATTTCGTGCAGGGCTTCAGTTCTTTCCACGTAGGCCAACAGCTTGCAAATGATCTTGCAATTCCTTACGATAAGTCCAGAACCCATCCAGCTGCATTGGTGAAAAAAAAGTACGGTATTTCGAATATGGATTTGTTCAGGGCATGCTTCGGAAGGGAGTGGCTATTGATGAAGCGTAATTCTTTTGTGTATATTTTCAAGACGAGCCAGATAACGATCATGTCACTAATTGCCCTGACTGTGTTCTTTAGAACAGAAATGCCAGTCGGCAATGTGGCTGATGGAGCAAAGTTTTATGGAGCACTGTTCTTCAGTCTGATTAATGTGATGTTTAATGGATTGGCAGAATTGGCATTTACTATTTTCAGGCTTCCTGTCTTCTTTAAGCAAAGGGATCACTTGTTCTATCCTCCGTGGGCTTATGCTTTACCTATATTTGTTCTCAGAATCCCCTTGTCTATATTGGAATCAGCAATATGGGTCTGTCTGACATATTATACAATTGGTTTTGCTCCAGCTGCAAGCAGGTAAATTAGTAAAGACTTTCCAATTTACTGAAATAATTTTATGCTACATGTTGTTAGCTGGAAAACTGGATTTTGAATTTATAATTTTTCATTTTGTGACCTGGATCAATGCTACTACAGTTACTATAGTTTCTTTCTCTGACAAATATTTTATCTTTTCCTTTTCTTTTCTTTTCTTTTTTTAATTAGGTTTTTCCGACAGTTCTTGGCATTCTTTGCTGTAAATTCAATGGCTCTGTCCCTCTTTCGGTTCATTGGGAGTATAGGAAGAACTGAAGTTGTTGCAAACACACTGGGTACATTGTCGCTACTGCTGGTTTTTGTGCTTGGAGGATTTGTCATTGCCAAAGGTAAGTAGTTGATTGCATTCTACAATTACTTTATTCTTATTGTAACAGCAAGCTGTCCATAAATCCAGTCTGATAAAAAATTCTTATCCTTTTGTGCCTGCAGATGACATTGAGCCATTTATGATATGGGGCTACTATGTTTCTCCTATGATGTATGGACAGAATGCCATAGTTATTAATGAATTCCTTGATGAAAGATGGAGTAAGGTAAGATGCTCTAAATATGGCTTGATTATCTTTTTCTTGTGATTCAGATAAATGCATATGCACACATTTAATCTACCATCTCTTATTTTCCTGGCCACGATTCATCAGTAAAACCTTATTAGTTCGGATATGTCGCAGCCGGTTTCAGACCCCAACATTCATGAACCTACAGTTGGAAAATTACTTCTAAAGTCTAGGGGATTCTTCACTGTAAATTATTGGTACTGGATTTGCATTGGAGCATTATTTGGGTTTACCATTCTCTTCAACATTCTATATATTGCAGCAATACAATTTTTGAATCGTAAGTCTTCCTCTCATTTCAGTTCAGGATTTTTACTCACCCACACATACACATATATGGAAAAGATTTTCAATGCTGATAAACACTTTTTTTTTTTTTTTTGGGGAACAATCAACACTTATAATTTGAAAAATCAACTTCAGCTCTTGGCAAAGCAAAACCAACTGTTGCAGAGGAAGATGGAGACAAGAAGAAGAAAGCTTCTGGACAACCGGGAACAGAAGGTTTATCCCTTAGCATTGTTCTCTTTTCCCTTAGTTGTGCCGGTAACCGTGTTATGAAGGCCATACATGGGGGGCGGTGGCAGTCCTTTTGGCTGAGAGATATTACATAAACTTTTATAGCCCCATTGACATTTTATTCTTCCAGATGCCTGAACTTTTTGAGAAAATTGCAGATACTGACATGTCAGTAAGAAGTTCATCCGAAAATGTTGGTACAACTGGGCATGCACCTAAAAAAGGAATGGTTTTGCCGTTTCAACCACTTTCACTTGCGTTCCACCATGTGAACTACTCTGTAGATATGCCTGCTGTAAGTTATCCTTCCTTAAGCATTTAATTAGGCGAGTTTGTGCTAGCCGTTTTGTTTTAGATTTTGTGAACATTCACTAACAAAATATTATTTTAATCAAATGGAAAACTAAGAACTTAGATCAGCGTCATACTGCTTTGATGCTTATGAGCAAATATTGAGATTTGGTTTCGGTTACCAGGAAATGAAGGCTCAAGGAATTGAAGAAGATCGTCTTCAACTACTACGTGATGTTAGTGGTGTATTCAGACCAGGGGTATTGACTGCACTGATGGGTGTAAGTGGTGCAGGGAAGACAACTCTGATGGATGTATTGGCAGGAAGGAAGACCGGAGGATACACTGAAGGAGACATTAGCATTTCTGGTTATCCCAAGAACCAAGCAACATTTGCTCGTGTAAGCGGTTATTGTGAACAGAATGACATTCATTCACCACATGTCACTGTTTATGAGTCTCTCCTATTCTCTGCCTGGCTTCGTCTTTCTTCAGAAATCGATTCAAAAACACGAAAGGCAGTCACTTCTACTCTAGTTTGACTTATTTTTCACTTCAATTGAATATTTCCCTCCTTATCGGCTTATTGAACATTATCCTTCATGTGCTCACAGATGTTTGTCGATGAAGTTATGGACTTGGTTGAGCTCGAACCATTGACGAATGCTATGGTTGGCCTTCCAGGAGTAGATGGTCTTTCTACAGAACAAAGGAAAAGGTTAACAATAGCTGTAGAATTGGTTGCTAACCCCTCTATAATATTCATGGATGAGCCAACATCTGGCCTTGACGCTAGAGCTGCTGCCATTGTCATGCGTACTGTGAGAAATACAGTTGATACGGGGAGAACTGTTGTGTGCACCATACACCAGCCAAGCATAGACATTTTTGAAGCATTTGATGAGGTATCCCTTGTCTCAGTTTTTACTCAGTTTATTTAGAACTTCTCTATTTCATGTTCAGCCATTGATTTGTGCTGCACGCATCCAACATAGTAGTGTGCTTGTTGCAGCTATTTTTGATGAAAAGAGGAGGGCAAGTCATATATGCCGGCCCCCTTGGTCGCCAGTCTCAGAAGCTCGTAGAATATTTTGAGGTGAGCATCTTTATTTCTTTTTCCTGTTTATTCTATTTAGCATCAAACCCTTAAACAATTAACTGAACCATTGTATCTCACCTTCCCACATGCATTTTTCATCTTAATTCTTCAAATTCCTTCTGAATTGTTACTCTGGAATGCATTGTGACAAACTTATGTGTACTGCATAACCTACTACAGGCTGTCCCCGGGGTTCCCAGAATTACGAATGGATACAATCCAGCTACATGGATGCTCGAGATCAGTACTCCTACGGCTGAGGCTCAATTGAATGTTGATTTTGCGGAGATTTATGTCAGATCCTCTCTTTATGAGTAAGTTTGAATAGGAAGTAACCTTTGGCTTTTTAATTCATTTTTTAACCATATTGACTAGGATTCTAAGAACAGTTTAAAATAATTTACTTCTTAAAACTTCCAGGAGGAACGAAGAACTTATCAAAGAGCTTAGCACTCCAGCACCAGGCTCCAGTGACCTCTACTTCCCAACCCAATACTCTCAACCCTTCCTTATTCAATGCAAGGCTTGCTTCTGGAAGCAGCGTCAGTCTTATTGGAGAGACCCTCAGTATAATGCTTTGCGTTTCGCTGTGACAATAGTCGTTGGTCTTCTGTTTGGTCTTATCTTCTGGGACAAAGGACAGAAGACGTGAGTATTTACATCCATATTTGCATATAGTTTTAGCTGAGTTGGTTCAATGATCGTAAGGTGAATTCTGTAAGAATGTGTACTGTGCTGTGGTAATTTTCCCTTATTTAACAGAAAGAAGCAACAAGATCTTCAGAACCTTTTCGGAGCTTTGTACTGTGCTGTGTTTTTCCTTGGATCCACCAATGCAAACTCAGTAATGTCCGTAGTCTCCACGGAGAGAACAGTTTTCTACCGCGAAAGAGCTGCTGGAATGTACTCTACACTAGCTTACGCTTTTTCGCAGGCAAGTGGTCTATCCAGATCAGGGACTTGGAATTTTCAGTTAATCATTTAGCACTAAGGGTCTGCCCCTGATTTTTTCAGGTGCTTATAGAGTTGATATATGTGGCATTTCAAACTGTCGTGTATGTTCTGATCCTATACTCCATGATGGGATTTGCGTGGAAAGCAAAAAGATTCTTCTGGTTCTTGTACATGGTAATGATGTCCTTTATGCAATTCACATTGTATGGGATGATGATTGTCGCACTGACTCCAGCTCCACAAATTGGTGCCATACTTTCCGGATTCTTCCTCTCCCTGTGGAATTTGTTCTCTGGTTTTCTCATTCCTCGCGTGGTACGTGGCCTTAAACTTTAGAGTACTTACTTCATATATGTTCAATTCACATATTCACATCAATACATTCTTAATGCATCAACTTAAAAATGATCATGCATCGCAGCAAATCCCAATTTGGTGGAGGTGGTACTACTGGCTCTCTCCCGTGGCTTGGACACTCTATGGCCTTGTTACAAGTCAAGTTGGTGACATAGAAGGCAACGTGGAAATTCCAGGAAGCACCGCTACGATGACAGTGAAGCAGCTCCTAAAAGATAGTTTCGGGTTCAAGTATGACTTCCTTCCGGTTGTTGCTGTAGTCAAAATTGTCTGGCTTCTCGTCTTCGTCTTTGTGTTTACCCTTGCCATCACCTTAATTAACTTCCAGAGGAGATAAATAGCTCGAAAATCTCCAACATATGGTAGGAAATGTTTGATGTAATTGTTAGTCATGAATGAGGCGAGGGGAATAAAGGTTGTTACCACTTTTATCATTCTTTATTTCTTGTGCATTGATCATTCTTTTGTCCAGATTTTTGTTGCAGGCCGCCAGACCAGAATGGCAGAGTCTTGAATTTGATCAAGGACCCTTTCCAATTCCGTTACTTCTGTATACTTACTGCCTCCTTTACTTGGGTATTCAACAATTTCTAGAGTATTTTCAAACACACACACATATATATAAGTTTTAAAAAAATATAATATGTAGAATTAATGTGATGCACAAGTTATTGCATACACCTAATCTTTTCTGAAGTCTTGATCATTATTACTCTATGTCTCAAAACAAAATAATTTAAAAGATTTGATCACCAGTGTATGAATCTGAAAGAAAGAGGGGGCAGGCCCACACGTAGCTTTCCCCATAGTATACATAAATTGAACACAATCTCTTTCCCGGACCCCTAATATCAGTTAGTGTAGTAATTTGGATAGCCAATTTGGAATTAACCGTCACTTTTCACCATGCGCTGAAGTTTAATTTTATATCACGAACTGAAAGCAATGGTATGCTTCTTTTATTTGTCTATGCTTTGGTTTATAGGCCACCAAATCTGTACTCATAATGACCGGCGGCAATATTGTTTATTCTCTTTATCATCGTCGTTGTTATTATTATTATGAATCTTTGCAAAATAATTTTTTTTTAATATTAAAGATAGTAAAAATATGAATTATGTTATTATAATTAATAAACCTCACCTGAATTATATTTTGTAAATATGAAAAAAAATATTATTAAATAGGGGGCCCATTGTTACCTGGCGGCCAGGTTTCGTGTTCAACAAAAAAAGATTTTCTTTGTTACTGTGTCAATTCTAGAATCTAGACGCGTGGGGACATGTTTTAAATTGGGATGAACATTGGATACTGATTAGAATTTTTACGTTTGTTTGACATTTAGAAAAATCAATGCGTCTTTTCTTTTCGAGTGAAGTCCGAAGACAATCTGTTCGTAGAGCACAAGCAATGCAATTGGGAAAATGGTCTTCCAAAAAGTCAGAGATTTGACACCAACTTTGGACTTTATGCTAAAGAATCGGCTGCCTGTTCATTCCCAAATTAGGTCCGTGGACCATGGTATCCAATTTGGACAACATCATACGCGCATGTGCCATTATAATTATTACTTTCTTGCATAACAAATTTATTCACTATATAATGTGTGGATTTTGCTTTGAGTTTCAGCAATGAGAGAATCGTGTTAATTACTTTCTAATTTATTGTTAGAAACCCTTTAATTTTGCTGGCCAAACCTATCAATTAAGTCCAGTCACTTTATGATGAATATAATAAGGTAATGCCTAAATTATATTTGATGTAATTTATAATCAGTTAATTTTATGTGTTATATTTCAATCTAACGTATCAAAAATAATTTATACAAAATGAGTAATAAGTGGCATAACAAATTTATTCACTAAATAATGTGTGGATTCTGCTTCGAGTTTGAGCAATAAGAGAATTGTGTTAATTGCTTTCTAATATGTTGTTAGAAACCCTTTACTTTTTTGCTGGCCAAACCTATCAAACAAGTCCAGCCACTTTATGATGAAAAACCTATCAAACAAGTTCCTAAGTTAAATTTGATGCAATTTACAATTAGTTAATTTCATGCATTATATTTCAATCCAACGTATCAAAAATAATTTATACAAAATGAGTGATAGGTGGCCTATAAGCTGAATTGTCCTGCTTTATGTGGTGTCAGTTATGTAATTTAGCAAATATCCAATACTAATAATATTTAGGACCATATCACAAAAACAATATTAGTTGTTATCGTATCCTATTAATTTTAATTTTTTATTTAGCAGCGTATTGTTGACTTATTAATTAAGAAATTATCTTACAATGTCATGCCCGCAGTCCTCTTTCACATGGTTTTCAATTATTTTTCAGTGATGATATAATATTTTACAGTCCGATATCACAAACATTAATCAAACATTTAATTCAAATATCTACGGCTCACGTCATGAAACGACAAAAAAAAAGTATTTTTCTCAGGGTTGGTTTAAGATGATGTGATCATATGAAGAAAATACGTAACACGTAAAACTTTTTGATTTCGTAAGTGTGGATATTTCTTTTCTGGTAAGCAAGTTCCCTTTAATAATATAAAATTTATCTTTGGCGTATGGGGCTAATCATCTTTGAAACCTCCTTCACTTGGGGGCGGCCCTTCATAATAAAATTCCAGCCCCAAATTGTTTTTTTTTCTTTACTTCTTTTATGGATATTCCAACAATTGAAATTTAATTTCGTGGTTTACTTTAAATATCTTGAGCAGAAAATGTCTATTAATTAAGAAGACTATTGACATGTAAATATAACACGGGCCCCCGGGGAACAACAATATCCATTATTAAGTATGAGAGGCGGGGCATGAATAAAATTTGTTTTGCCCCGTTTGGGACTGTTTTAAGTGATTTAAAAGTAATTTTAAAAAATTAAAAATTAAATTTTAGTGTTTGATAATTTTTTTAAAAAAATTACTTTTGTTTAAATTATTACACTTGAATTTTGAAAAATAAGAAAAAGAGCAACTTTTCAAAATCTAATTTTAAAAATCACTTTCATATTTAATATAATGCATTTTATATCCTCATATATATTATACAAATACAAAATTATCCTTATTAATTAAGAAATAAAATTATTAACTTTAAAGAGATTATAATTATTACTAATTAGATTAATATAACAAAATAAAAAATAAAATTAATAATACAAAACATTTACTTTAGTCATCAATTATTATATGTACACAATAAATAATATTATATATATGTGTTTATAAATGTTTAAATAAATTTTATTCAAACGTTATATTGAATTCAATCATTTACTTTTTTATAGCAGTTTAACAATAAGATTTACCAAATACATATGTCTGTTTTTAAAACTCACAATAGTTTAAAAATAAATTTTACAAAAATATTTAACTGATTCACTTAATAACTAATTATTTTTACGACACAATAAATTATAATTATTTTAAAATTTACAGCATTACCAAACTAGTCCTCATTTGTAAAAAAACAGAGTTTCAACTTTCAGTTTTTTTTTTCTTACAAATTTGTAGCCTTATGTTGCCAAATCGATGGATGCACATTAATTGGATAATTAAGATATAAAGAATCAATTTGCCAATTGCTGGCAAACTAAATTTATCAAAGCATCATCAATTAATTAATTTTAGGGCCAATTTGGGAATGTTGTAACTTTTAAAATAATTGTTGTAGAAATAATCAGCTGTAAATAAAATTAATTAAGTATTTGATAAATTTTATTTTCAAAAATGCTATGAGTTATGAAAGCAGTTATGGACATTTGGTAAATTTTACTATTAAATTGCTGAGAGAAAACAAATTACTAAAATGTATATAATGTAGGATTAGATTTACTTATACATATAAAAACATGTACATTTAATATTTTAATTGCGTATTATAATAATTTTTACTAAAAATAAAATTTATAATATAGTGAAACAAATTTAATGATAATTCAACCAACAAATTGATAATAATAAATTTATATTGATGAATTATAATAACAATTTATTAAAATATTGATTTTGTTTCCAATTTTAATAAGGATAATTTTGGGTTTAGGTAATAATTTTAAAGAATATTTATAGAATTGTATTAATGGATAAAATTCATTTTCAAAATCAGAATTTAAAAACTACATCTTTCCTATTTTTCAAAATCAGTTATAGAATGGGATTATTTTGATAAAAGTAATTTTGATTTTTTTTTACAAAACACTAAAATTAATTTTTAAATTTTCAAAATCACTTTTAAGCCTTCCAAAAATAATCCCAAATAGGGCACTCACTGAGTCAGAAAAGCCAATTTTATTGCACTTCACGAGCATGAATTACAATACATGTTGCCACTACTATTACCACTAATCATTTGTTCTTGCTCATGCTTCCAATAGACATATTTAGTACTGACCACTTATCAATGGCTTTTTAGTTAGTACCCCTACAAACTACTATCATAATAAAATAGTTTATATAAAATACTCATATCATAAAACAAACAATTTTAACCAAATATTTTACACAAAAATTATTTAAATTCTACTACAAAGGTGTAACATATACTTTTATTGTAGTATATTTTAATCATTATGTACCGATCACAATGCTTTAACAATTGTATTCACCAAAATAATCTACTCACTCCTAAATGTTAATCTACTCATATATTTTTATTTTTAAGAGTTACCAGAAGAAGAGACTTGAGTCTTGAGGTATCAAGCTGTCAATCCTTTCAAAGCAGGATAACCCAACACTTCCCCGGAAACAAAAAATGTAAAAGTAAAACCTGATAGCAACCCGCTGGAAGACGAAGAGAACTCATCAATTATGTCACCAATCGAATAAATTATAAATACAGCTCAAAGTTGCGTCCTCATTTTCTTTTCCTTCGTGAGTTTGGTTTTTACAGCTTCTAGATACAGAGAAACCACCGCTAATCCAAAATTGACTGACCTTCGTTTTAGACTACCCAAATTCAATAATTCAATAATTCAATAACAATACTGAACGTTTTCCCACTATTTACAAAAAAAAAAAAAAAAGGGCGCGCACGAGTCGTGAGTTCTCAGTAATGTTCACTGGTGAATTGTTTCTTTATAAAATACTCATTTCCCTCCATTATTTTCATCTTAATCCACCTTTACTTCCCTCAATGAACAAGGCTTTTTTTGAAGAGGCCAATTCCTTTGGGAAGCTACGGATCCACTTTTTTTTCTTATTCAAAGATCAGTCCCTTATCTGAGTGTTTTCCCTGACTTTATCTATGTAAAAAAATAATTCGAAATGCCTCGACTTTTTTAGAACAGGTCCCAGTCAAGTTAGAAACGTTTTCATTTTCTTTAGATATCGAAATTGAATAGGATTAGCTACCAGGCTATATAGAATAAGCTACTTCTGATTTTTCTTTGGCACTATGTATCGTGCATTTTAAAACTAACTGTTGATCTACATTACAGGAAATTCCTGTCTGGTGGAGGTGGTACTACTGGCTTTCTCCAGTGGCTTGGAATCTCTATGGCCTTGTGACTTGTCCGGTTGGTGACATAAAAACACTTCTGGAGATTCCTGATGATAAAAATACTAAAAGGACAGTGAAGAAATTCATTAAAGATAATTATGATTACAAGAATGATTTCCTTCCTGTCGTTGGTGTCGTGCATCTCGTCTGGATTGGCGTTTTCTTCTTCGTGTTTGCCTATTGCATTAAAGTAACTCAACTTCCAAAGGAGATAAACCAGCTTAAATCTGGAGTAGGCATCCCAGTCTTAGAATTAGTCGGAGATGGGGAATCAAATACTTACCTCTTGTTGCACTTCTTTTACCTTATTTATTAGTTAAGTGGATTTAGAGATAATAAATGCTGTACCTTTTCATCCTGGGCAGTAATCTTGATTTCCTTTGCATATTCAACCAACCCTTGTAAGTGGCTTTTTTTCTTTTTCTAAAATTTTTCAAGTTGTAGTGATATTTAAGTAAGAATGATAAGTCAATAAATAGGAACGAATATCAAGAAGAAAATTGAAACAGAGGAATCCGTTAAAGCTATGTTAATTACTCAAGAACAAGTACAGACCAGAGTTAATTTTACTCATATAGCTAACCTCTATTCCGAAAGAAAGCTTACCTCAATGTGCCTCATTGATCAGCTTTATGACCAAGTCTCTGAATACATGTATTCAAACAACGCGTTTGGTCCTATCCTGTTAAATACATTCTCCTCTTATTTGCGCTATACGAGCAATATTCTACCCTTATGCTGCAATAAATTGAGAGAGAGCACTGCTTTTTTCTTTTTTCTTTCTTTTGATCCCCTTATGATGCAATAAATTAAGAAAGAGCACTACTTTTTTTTTCCCTTTTTCTTAAAAATTTTCTTTAAAATGTAAGGGTGAGTAAATTTCAAATTCATGTTTTAATCCCTTATTTTTCTCGAGATTCAAACTTAGGTGGCTTGTCAAATAAAACTATTTGAAAACCACTCAACTACTCCCTTGGGGACAATTAAGAGAGAGCACTACAATTGGTCCTGAATTGTACTAACAATTGCATTCATATTTGGAAATGATGTATGGAGAGAGCATATTTGCAGAAAATAAACAATTTTTCACACTAAATACATTGCTTTAAGCCGTTAACATCATTTTAATTTAACTATTTTATTGTTGTAACATAAACATTATAAAATTTCAAAAAAAAAAATCCTTTTGTGACATAATTATTTAGGTATTTAATTTTATAACTTATATAATTTAATGTTTTTAAATTAAAACCAAATAATTTTTTATTGCCCCTATGTACAAATAACATAAATTTGATAGTATGATAAATTTGATGAGATACCATGTAAAAAAAAAATCTACATTTTTTAAATTAAAAAAAAAGTTATGGGTTACACGGGAGAATGTCTCCACCTCTTTTTAGTTCAGCCACATAACTCTTAAATTCCAAATCTGTATTTGAAAATTATCATATTATTGCTTCGATTGTTGTTATACTATTTTTTGACAAAAATTATTTCATTTGGAAACGAATTCTGAAAAGAAAATTTTCTATCAGGGTTTTAATCACTTGATTTGTTGATGCTTGTATAAATGAATTAAGAGATTGTAAGTTGTAAAATTGCATCACTTGAGTCCTCCCTAATTAAATGTTGTTGCATTTAGGTTCTTGACCAAATTTTACCACTAAAGAAATTAATGGCATGTGGACATTTTTTTTTCAATAAATTTAGTTATCTTTTAAAACTCAAATGCGTGATGCATGCTAAGGGTTTGAAGTGACTAAAATCAATGTAAATATCAAGGGAAAAATTAAAATAAAAAATTTAAACTTATAGAAAAATTTATGTTGCCTTTATTTGATAAAAAGAATTATGTGATTAAAAATAAGGGTTTATTAGACTTGAAGCAACTAATATGAAAAATGATGTAAAGATTATCTATATTTCTTTAAAGTTATTCATTAATATTCTCCAACCGTCAAACTTTTAGTCAAGGACTTAAAAAAATATAAATGTGCTCAAGGCGTGAGGAGGACTTATGTGATACATTTTTGACATGTTGGCACTTTGAGTTCCTTTATATAAACCACAAGGAGTTAAGTGATAAATATCCTTACCGGTGTTGCAGCCAAGACTTGAGGAGGACTTATGTGATACATTTTTGACATGTTGGCACTTTGAGTCCCTTTATATAAACCACAAGGAGTTAAGTGATAAATATCCTTACCGGTGTTGCAGCCAAAATAGCTGAAGTCAGACCATACCATGTTAATCGTCTACTTGTGAAACATGGAAATTTCAAGGCTTCTCGAAGAGGCTGCTCAAAAAGGTTGAAAGAATAAATGAATAAATAAATAAACAGCTACGAGAAGATGAAGAAAATGTTCCCAATTATTTCACCAACATAATTATAAAATATATTATAATAAGAAGCATCCACGACATCAATTAACAGTAATCCAGCATCTAGATGCAGAGAAACTCCCGATTTTATATTGACTAGTCATCGTTGCTGACTAACAACGATTCCACAAACCAACATTGGCCTCCAAACAGGAATACCAAGAACCAACGTGTCTAAAATAATTTTGTAATCTTAAAAGTCAGAACCCGCCTGTTGACTACCGTTTTCTCGTAAATCGTTTCTGTTAAATAGCACCCCACTCCCTCTCTGATTCTCTAATCTCAACCTACTTTTCTGAAAACATCCCATGGTTTCGGAAACCTTTCTTTTTTCCGGACATTCATTCGTTCGTTCAAACTAATTAAGCTGTTTTGCAAAGTTTTCATTTTCATTTATTTCTTAATTCTTTATGTTATATTTCTGTAAAGACTTATAGCAAGAAGACAAAGGAAAAAGATCTAAGAAAAAGGTTGGTTAAGATTTGATTAAACTCAGCAACATGAGTATTAGAGTGGCAGATGATCTAGCAAGATCATTTTCCGTGAGAGGGGGGCAGAGCATATCATCAGGTAGCCACCGGAGCTGGGCGTCGGCCAGCATCCGGGAAGTATGGAATGCGCCAGACAATGTGTTCAGTAGGAGTGAAAGGCAGGACGATGAAGAGGAGCTGCGGTGGGCCGCCATTGAGCGGCTGCCGACCTACGATCGGCTAAAGAAGGGCATGCTAAACCAAATCCTTGAAGATGGAAAAGTTGTTAAAAATGAAGTTGATGTCACTCATCTTGGCATGCAAGATAAGAAGCAGTTGATGGAAAGCATATTGAAAATTGTTGAAGAGGATAATGAAAGGTTTCTTACAAGAATTAGGCACAGAACTGATAGGTAACCGAGTATTTTCATTTACTTGGTTTTATTTTGTGAACTGAATCGTTTCACTTGTTTTTAATGGTTAAATTCTTGTGATTAATGATTGTAACAGAGTGGGAATTGAGATTCCTAAGATTGAAGTTCGATATGATCATTTATCCGTAGACGGTGATGTGCATGTTGGAAGCCGAGCTCTTCCCACTTTGCTTAATGTTGCCTTGAACACAATAGAGGTATTTTTATTTTTGGTTTCAATTTTGTCTGTCAATTTCTTAAATTCATTCGAGTTATAATTGATGTTCTTTTGATTATTCATCGTCAATAGAGTGCTCTAGGATTGCTCCGTTTAGTCCCATCGAAGAAAAGAGATGTTCAGATTCTTAAAGATGTCAGTGGAATCGTTAAACCATCTAGGTGATTTCCTGAACCATTTATTCAAATCAGAAGAATTAATATTTGTTTTACCGGTTACTAAAATGATATACAAATTACAGGATGACACTACTTCTTGGTCCTCCTGGTGCTGGGAAAACAACGCTGATGTTGGCTCTTGCCGGGAAGCTTCATGAAAATTTGAGGGTCCGTTTCCAATCTAGTAAAACTTCTCTTACTTCTTGTTTATTATCTTAGATAAGTTCTGATAATCCGGATTTGGAAAACTGAACAGGCATCTGGGAAAATCACATACTGTGGCCACGAATTGAATGAGTTTGTGCCACAGAGAACCTGTGCTTACATCAGTCAACATGATCTTCACCATGGAGAGATGACAGTGAGAGAGACACTGGATTTCTCAGGACGATGCTTAGGTGTTGGTACAAGATATGAATTGCTGGCTGAACTTTCGAGAAGAGAGAAACAACAAGGAATTAAGCCGGATCCTGAGATTGATGCATTCATGAAAGCCGTGGCAGTTGCAGGCCAAGAGACTAGCTTGGTTACAGATTATGTTCTCAAGGTTTGCTCTTCATTTCAACTTAGCTTATTTCGTTCGTAACATATTTCATGATACTTAAGATTTAGAAACCGTAACAGCTTCTTGGCTTGGACATATGCGCCGATACTATGGTTGGTGATGAGATGAGAAGAGGTATTTCTGGTGGACAGAAAAAGCGTGTTACAACAGGTATGTTGCTTCGACAAGTCCTTGAAATTCTTGTTTCTTCAGTCACAAGTTTCTCTCGTAGTAGCTGCTTTATGATTACTATGAAATTGTTTTTTTCTTCTATGGCAATTATTAAACTTTACAATCTAATTGTGTGCAGGAGAGATGTTAGTCGGAGCAGCAAAGGTGCTTTTAATGGATGAAATATCAACTGGATTGGATAGCTCTACCACTTTTCAGATTTGCAAGTTCTTGAAGCAAATGGTTCACATCATGGACGTAACAATGATCGTTGCTCTTCTGCAACCAGCACCAGAGACCTATGATCTCTTTGACGACATTATCTTAATTTCAGAAGGTCAAATTGTCTATCATGGCCCACGTGATAATGTCCTCGAGTTCTTTGAACAAATGGGTTTCAAATGCCCTGAAAGAAAAGGAGTTGCAGATTTTCTGCAGGAAGTTACTTCGAAGAAGGATCAAGAACAATATTGGTTTAGAAAAAACCAACCCTACAGATATATTCCAGTGTCTGATTTTGTGGAAGGTTTCAAATCTTTCCACATGGGCCAGCAGCTTGCGTCGGATCTCAGGGTCCCTTATGATAAATCCCAAACCCACCCCGCTGCATTGGTGAAAGAGAAGTATGGTATTTCAAAATGGGAATTATTCAGGGCATGTTTTGCAAGGGAGTGGCTGCTAATGAAGCGCAATTCGTTTGTATATATTTTCAAGACTTTCCAGTTAACATTCATGTCCTTAATTTGCATGACGGTGTTCTTTAGAACAGAAATGTCAGTGGGAGATCTGGATGGTGGCAATAAGTATTTCGGAGCACTGTTTTTCAGTCTGCTTAATATTATGTTTAACGGGATGGCAGAACTTTCAATGACTGTTTTGAGGCTACCTGTATTTTATAAACAAAGGGATCACTTATTCTATCCTGCGTGGGCTTTTGCCTTGCCTATATGGGTTCTCCGGATCCCATTATCAATCCTGGATTCAACAATATGGATCGTTCTGACCTACTACACAATAGGTTTTGCTCCAGCGGCAAGCAGGTAAAAGTAGTACTCAGATTTACAGCTTATTTTCATTGTACTTCTACACCATAGGATTTTGAGTTTATATTTCCATATTTTATTGTTTTGTCAAAGATTGCATCTGTGCTAGCTACATAGTGGTCAGAGTTTCTTTGACTGAAATTTATTTCATTTTTTCTTCGTTCAGGTTCTTCAAACAGTACTTGGCATACTTTTGTATACACAATATGGCTCTGCCCCTTTACCGGTTCATTGCTGCTATTGGAAGAACTGAGGTTATTACAAACGCACTGGGTACTTTCGCCTTGTTACTCATTTTTTCACTCGGAGGATTCATCATTGCCAAAGGTAAGTTGATTTCCTTTTTCTCACTGTGTTATTAATAGTGGAAAGGATTTTTTATTTTGAATAAGAAATCTGAAACCTTTGATAGAAGCTATTTTCTCTTTAGTTCAAGCAGTCATTTACTTTTTGTCTGCAGATGACATTGAGCCATTCCTGGAATGGGGCTACTATGTTTCGCCTATGATGTATGGACAGACTTCCATACTTGTAGATGAATTCCTTGATGGAAGATGGGATGCGGTAAGACCTTTTATGCTTTGGCTATTTCTTCCTGGCCATAATTCATCTGCCAATGCTTATATATCTCATTCTATTGCAGCCCAATGGAGACCGCAGCATTAATGAACCTACACTTGGGAAAGCACTTCTCAAGAGGAGAGGCTTCTACAATGACAGTTACTGGTATTGGATTGGCATCGGAGCACTGATTGGATTTTCTTTTCTCTTCAACTTTTTGTTTATTGCAGCGTTGACTTACTTGAATCGTAAGTTATCGAATTTAAACATTGTTTCTTTGCATAAAAATAAAGTTTCAATGGTGACCAATAAAAAATGTGGGACATACATTTCAGCTATCGGTGATTCCAACTCAACTGTCGTTGACGAAGATGAAGACAAGAAGCGAGCATCTGGAAATGAAGTAGAAGGTTTATGCCCTTGCCTTGCCATCTTTAACCTTTTTTTTTTATTGCTTGTTCCTCCTATAGCAACTGCCAGTGATTAACAAGCAATTTATCTATTTTGGCAACAGAAGTTGATTTACAATCAAACTTCTATTGGTTATGATATCAAAATGTTATAAATGCCTGAACATATTTTGAACAACCGCAGGAACGCAAATGACAGTGAGAAGTTCAACTGAAATTGTTGGAGAAGAAGAAAATGCACCAAGAAGGGGGATGATTTTGCCCTTCCAACCCCTTTCACTTACATTCAACCAGATGAATTACTACGTCGATATGCCAGCAGTAAGTCATCAGCTCAGTACGTGATTAAAAATGTGACATAAATGTCTGATTGCTTTGGGATCAACTCTTTCATTTATGTGACCAAATTTACTTGGCATTCTACTCCAGGAAATGAAAACTGAAGGAGTTGGAGAAGATCGTCTTCAACTGTTACACAATGTCAGTGGTGCATTCAGACCAGGAGTACTGACAGCATTAATGGGTGTAAGTGGTGCAGGGAAGACAACTCTAATGGATGTACTGGCAGGAAGGAAGACCGGAGGATACATCGAAGGAGACATTAGGATTTCTGGTTACCCCAAAAAACAAGAAACGTTTGCTCGTGTCAGTGGTTATTGTGAACAGACTGACATCCATTCTCCTCATGTTACTCTCTATGAATCTCTTCTCTACTCAGCATGGCTTCGTCTTTCTTCAGACGTCGATACAAAAAAACGAAAGGTACTAATTTCGTCTATACTCTTTCGGCAGGCATTGAAAGATTACCTAATGATCCAATTGTGATTATTTTTTCTCTTCTTCCTTTTTGTCCGGCAGATATTCGTTGATGAAGTTATGGAGTTGGTTGAGCTTAAACCATTGAGGGATGCTTTGGTTGGCCTTCCAGGAGTAAATGGTCTTTCAACAGAGCAAAGGAAGAGATTGACAATTGCTGTAGAATTGGTTGCTAACCCTTCAATCATCTTCATGGACGAGCCAACATCTGGCCTTGATGCTAGAGCAGCTGCTATTGTCATGCGTACGGTTAGAAATACAGTGGATACAGGGAGAACGGTTGTGTGCACAATTCATCAGCCAAGCATAGACATTTTTGAAGCATTTGATGAGGTATTGCTGAATTCTTATAAATTTTCTTGGGAATACGTTATTCTAAGTTTTCTAGTCTAATTTCATTGCACATATTGAAAGTGATCTTGCGCTTGTTGCAGCTTTTGTTAATGAAAAGAGGGGGCCGTGTCATTTATGCTGGACCTCTTGGTCGCGAATCTCACAAACTCATAGAATATTTTGAAGTAAGCTTGCCTTTTTTTCCTTTCTGTGGTTGGTTCTCTTATCATTAAATAGACAAATGATTGACTTGATCATTACATTATCTCTAATGAATTTTTGGCTCAGAATTTGAGCAGTAGAAATAGGATTACCGCCAATAGGAATCAAAATGTGTACTAATATATCTGAAAATTCAGGCTGTTCCAGGGGTTCCTAAAATTAAGGATGCATACAATCCTGCAACATGGATGCTCGAGGTCAGTAATATTTCGGTTGAGAATCAACTGGGAGTGGATTTTGCTGAAATTTATGCCAATTCATCTCTTCATCAGTAAGTTTGAGCCCAACACATTTTTTGGTTACTCATATTGTTTTTTATATTGCCGCGAATTCTTGGTCTTTTTCTTATATTTTACTTTCTTGAATCACTTTTCAGGAGAAATCAGGAACTTATCAAAGAGCTTAGTACTCCACAACCTGGCTCGTCGGAACTCCATTTCCCAACCAAGTACTCCCAACCATTTTTCACTCAATTTAAGGCTTCTTTCTGGAAACAGTATTGGTCTTATTGGAGAAATCCTCAATACAACGCTATTCGATTTCTCATGACTGTCACCATCGCCGTTTTCTTCGGTCTTCTCTTCTGGGACAAAGGACAGAAGAGGTAAGTCGACTGCCCTTTCCTTTTCCTTTTGGTGCTAATGCTGAAACTGACTAGACTACAATTAGTAGTGCAGAATCTTTTAGGAGCTAAATTGATAAATTCCCCCCTCCCCCCCTTTTTTTAAACAGTTCCAGACAACAGGATCTACAGAATCTTTTAGGAGCTATGTATTCGGTTTGTCTTTTCCTTGGGACCACCAATGCCGTGTCTGCAATACCTGTTATCTGTGTTGAGAGAACGGTATACTACCGTGAAAGAGCAGCCGGGATGTTTTCTGCATTGTCTTATGCAATTGGTCAAGTACGAAATACATTTCATCTCTTCAAGAACTTAATGTGTTTCGATAGCTAACTTCCGCTTGTGATAGAACAGGAACTTTATTATTGCAAACTGACTAATGAACACTCCCTAATGCTGCAGGTTGCAGTAGAGATAATATATGTGACAGCTCAAACTGTCATTTATGTTCTTATCCTTTACGCGATGATAGGATTCAAGTGGGAGCTGGGAAAATTCTTCTTGTTCTTCTACTTCATGTGGGCGTCTTTTGTCATTTTCACATTGTACGGAATGATGATTGTCGCATTGACTCCTGGCCAGCAAGTTGCTACCATTGTCTTGTCCTTCTTCCTTGCACTATGGAACTTGTTCGCCGGTTTCATGATTCCCAGACAGGTATGTGCTGCAAACACAATACTTCTTCCATATTTGATTTTCCATTTTTATCCACGTCAATATGAATAAAATCGTCCCTAAAGCCGTTGAGGGCATAGCATAAAAAATTTGTGCAGCTGCGTAAGCTGAAAATGAACAAGACCGTGCTGCATGGAAGCAAGTTTTAATTTTAATTTCTTCACAATTCTGTAGCATCTATTTTTTAGACTAACAGTTGATGTGCATACATTACAGGAAATTCCTGTCTGGTGGAGGTGGTACTACTGGCTTTCTCCGGTGGCTTGGAATCTGTATGGCCTTGTGACTTGTCAAGTTGGTGACATAGAGACACTGGTGCAGATCCCTGATGGCACTTCAATGACAGTGAAGCAATTTGTCAAAGATAATTACGATTACAAGACTAGTTTCATTCCTGTGGTCGCTGTTGTGCATCTTGCCTGGATTGCCGTCTTCTTATTTGTGTTTGCCTATGCCATCAAGTCCATCAACTTCCAAAGGAGATAAACCTGTAGCTCAAATCTTTAGAATGCTACCTATTCTTAGAATTGTAATCTTTCAATTTTGCTTGTTACTTGACTTTTAAGTAGAAATTGTGATATGGAATCTAATGTATTCTTTTATGAAAATTAAATGAATAAAGCAGTTTAATTTTTGCAAAGAATTTTTCATAGAAATTGTGATATCTACATATTTCTTAGCCCATGGAAAGATTCAGTTTGAGAAAATACCCCTACTCGATCCTGGAGTTTTCTCTAGGATTCAAACAATCTTCTGAGTTTTCTCTTCAAAGTTGTGATATTTTACGTATCTTGAAAGTATTTACTGCATGCAGATGGAGAATTAAAAGTCCATTAACCAGGAAGTATGCCAGTTTTCTGCTTTCGCGTTTCTAAATAAAACAGTGGGATTTTCACTAGCTAGTGAATTATCATCCGATCCTTGTACAGCTTTGTCTATGTTTTTGGTTTGGTATCTCTCTCCCTCTTTCATTCATCAAAGTTAATATTATTTACATGTTTACTGTGAGGATTTTCTCAGAGAGCATTGATACCTGGACCTCCAGTATCTAATGAATGTGTCAGTTAGACCCCCGAGACCATAATAAGTAGCATCCAAACCCTAAATCCGTTACCTTATTTGTCATATTTAATAGATTGTCTAAATTTGACTAGAATTATAGTATTATGTAGGGGTGGGCATGGGTTGGTTTGGTTTAAATTTTAAATCAATCAAAATTGAATCATAAAATTTTGGATCCAACCCAAATATTTTTAATCCAACCCAAACCAAACCATTTGGGTTTGGTTTGGGTTTGATTTGAATTTTAATATTAAAATAATTTTTATTTTAATAAAATTTAATTATATTAAAATTATAATAATTATTAATTATTAAATTGATATTAAAATATAAAAAATATAGTGGATAAAAATTATAAATTTTACAATAATTTAATCCTTAAATTAAAGAATACTAGAAAATCAAAATAAAGTTTAATCACAAAAATTATTATTTATCAATAAATAAGAACGTACACTTTAATAATAAATTTTCACAAACATGACATTAACAATCTAATAATAAATGTTGTCACTTGTTATTTATTTAATTATACAATATTTGTTTTAATTTATCGTTTTGATAATTTTGCATTATGTTGTCTACTTATATGCTTAATTTTATTTACATTATGATATTATATAGTGTGTATGCTTTATGTTTTAATTTCATTATATGGTAAGCAAAGTTTTGCATAGGCCTAACATGTGTATTACATTTAATTATTGACAAAAAATTAGCCGCCATATAGCATATCAGACCCAGTCCAAGCCGAGTTATTATTGATCACTAATAGAGTCTCCTACTTTTTCTATGATGATCCTTCCATGTGGGAGGAGTTATTTTTGTAAATAAGAAAAAAAATATGTTATTTACAACAATATTTATTTAATTTAAATTTATTTTTACATGTTATTTTTATTTTCTAACTATTGACAATTGATCACGCTATAAAAATTTTAATGGTGGCCTTTCACTTATTTGTGTTCATTTATTTTGTTTTCATTTGTTTTATTTAAAAAATTTGAGTGTTGGAATTTTATCCATAACCCAAGGGTAAATCATATCCAACCCATAATGAAATGATTTTCTATATAAAACCCCCATTTAACTTATTTTCATGATTTATCCAACCCAAACCATTTAATTTAGTTTGGATTTGGGTAAATCCATGGGTTGTGGATTTATGCCCACCCCTAGTACTATGTATAATTAAGTGTATAAACTCAACTGATAGTTATAATTAAGCCCAAATAGAAATTTACATATAAGTCTAATAGAAGGCCACATATAAAGCCCAACATAAAAATTATGAAAATAAACTTTCATTCACTACTGTATAGAGAGACTTGAATTCTCTACCTACGACAAAAGATATTAACAAATTCCACCAAATAATTGTCAGCCTAAAATTAAGAATTTTTGATAGATATTTTCTAATAAAATCAATAAACTTTGACCATATCAAGCAAAATAGTAATATCAATCCACTTACCTACAGTTGGTACTGCTAGTAGGAAGTTAAGTTATAATTTTAGAGTGTTTGAAAAATACTTGTAATTCTGTTGGAAGCTAAAGTCACAATTATTTGATGATGAAATTTTAAAAATATATTTATTATTTAATTCATAATATTTTTGAAAAGAAACATTATTTCACCTTTTAATATGTATTTAATAATTGATCCAATGTATGAGAAAGGATAATTTATTTTAATTATGATATATGATAGGTGTAATGTCAAGATCAAAGCTACTTGATTTCAAAGTTCAAACCAAACCCACATCAAATTAACTAGAGTGGTTCGTTAAAAGGAAAAAAGAAAAAAAAAAAAAAGAGTTGTGGTTATTGAAATCCAAAGTCATGCCGGGTCACCTTCAAACTCGTACTTTGGACATTCCTTTATTTCCCTGGTGTCTTGCTACAGATATTTTTTGGAAACCGAATACATAACATTTTTTTTAATTGGGTATTTAAAAGGCAGGATCATTATTTATATATTTTATTTATTTATTATATTTAAATTTGTTAATTGGAAAAATCCAACGTCTAAAACCACTAGCCCTTGAATTTCAGAAACGGTTATATTATAATTATACCTATCTGATAATAATAATGTAAGTTGAAACTCTTTAAAAAGGACGACGACGATAATAACAACCATAATAATAATAATAATAATAATAATAATAATAATGTAATAACACAACTAAATGATTATAAATTTTTTTATTATGTTATATAATTATGTAGTAGTTATAAAATCTTTATTTAATTATAAAAATAATATAATTTTATTATTTTATACTTACAGAACTGTTGGATGAAAATTCAATACCTGCTGCATAATTGTATAGTTATGTAACGCAAGGATCTCCGATTATAAAATAAAAAGTAAAAGAAGTTCCCCGTTAAAGAAAAGCAATGTGATTACTGATGGAGTTAAAGACCACGGAAAACTGAAGTGAACAAGAATCTTGTGCCCCACGTGACCATATGTGGGACCGCTGTGCACGAGGATTAAGGATGCTTTCACTCTGTTCACGTGGGAAGATCATAAGCAAAATTTATCGTCCAGTGGCAGTACTATTGTGATCCGAGCATATTACTTGCTGGAGGACTGATTCCAATCAGAATGCGACACCGCAGCACTCATTGAGTTGACCTCCGGACATGCTATGAGAAAATTCATCACTCGACCAATTCAGACAATTTGTCTGCCTGAGAAATGGAGATGCGTAGGCTATATATATATATACATAGCACTCACACCCAAACAGGCCTTGCCTAACTTTCTGGAAAATATTATTAACTGAACTGCAACTGAAAGAAAGGCTTTTGTCTTTTGTGCTGATTGCATTACTGCCGGTGCAAATTGAGCTTTCTTGAGAAAAGCAAAAAATGATCCTTTCCCTTCTTTCTGGATTAAAAATCTTTCTCATTATCACGCGCGTGCATCGTTGAGTGTCAGCTCGGCAAACTTCTAAACTTGTCTCTCTCTCTCTCTCTCTCTCTCTCTCTTTTTTTTTTTTTTGCCCTTTAATTTTCTGCATCTCTCTTCAGTTGTGCGTATGAGAAATTGAAAGAGAGAATCCCTTTCTAAATGAAAAGTTCCCTTTTTATGTGTATGTAGTTGTTTATGGAGAAAAATAACTATCCTTCTCTTGAATGTCCGTCCAAGTGCAGCTGCTTCGTGTTCACGATAATGTGATGAAATAGGATTTGTTGGTGTAAATCTATGCACCTATAACTCTTTAATTAAAATGGTGTTTTTGAGTTAATATTTTTTATATAACCGAGACATTAATTTTGTATTTAAATGATGTCACATACATTTAAAGGATCATTCTTTCGTAAAATTTTATAATTTTTTGAAAGCTGGAACGCACATGGAATTGGCTTTTAGTTCAGGTTTAATATATGGATCGTATCTACCTATCACATATTCTCTTGTCTCTCTTCCCATGACCCTATCCCCATTTTCATGCTCTGTTCCTCTTCTTTTTTCTTTTTTTTTTTGATTGATAATGATATGAATTCTAGAAAACTGAAATGCACATTCAATCATACAGTACTCACTCCAAAAAAACCAGCCTGTAAAGTCTTAATAAACTGTAACTTAGCTTTAAAATAACTAATTATTTTGTCAGCTCATCCAGAGGAAAACATTATTGATCAATATTAATACGTGCCAGCATCACAATAACTTCGGGAGCAAAACTATATTATAATTTTTTTTGTTCTATCTAAATCCTGTCTGGCGAGATTCTCCGCATTAATTTCGAATTTTTCAGGTAAAAGAAATAAAAAAAATTAATTAATGTGTTCTATTTATTGAATTAGAAAGAAAACGAAACACACACCGATCACACAGCGGTGCTTCAGCTTTCTTTCGCAAAAAAGAAAAAAAAGAACCACTATCACTAATAGCTCGGCCTAATTTCTCATAATTTCCCCACTTCATTTCCTATGTACGTAACTCCTTAATTTGTTTAATAAATTAACCATGTATGCATGCCCACCATTCTGTACTCTTTATTCAGCATATATTAAAGTTAGCACGATCTAGTGTGAGAGAGGAGAGAGAAGATAAAGAACAAGAAAATGGTGGAAAATTGAATTAAATTTACGTTGATGGATATTTTAGTAATTATAAGTTTACGTTGAACGAGGTTTTTGGTTATTTTAACACAAAAGTATTAACTCATAGTATGCATAATCGTAAATTTTTATAATGTGTCAGGATTTTTTTTTTGTTTTATAATGTCTCATCCTCACCATCCAAAGAAACTTATTTATGAAAGGATAAATTGCATGATAATATAAAATATATATTTTTTAAATTCGGAATCTAATCATTTAAATGCACCATAAATATATTAATACTTTCATTCCAATGGTTGAGTTGTTGTCCTCGCACTCGTGGAGGTTTCGTTTCAAGCCCTCACAAAAATATTGTGAGGACTAGAATTTTCTTCCTAATTATATAAATAATTATATAAAAATAATATTTTCTCTCTCAAAATCAGAGTGTAGTAGACATTCTTAAAATATTTTAGAAGACCAAAATATGAGTTCTTGTCATATTAAATATTTAATTATAAATATATCAGTAAATATTCTTATGTAATGTGAGTTGTAATTTTATACATTAATCCTTTTTAATAAATAAAAAAATATTTCTAATTTTATCACTTACAACAACGTCATCTTACGAAATTCAAAAGACAAGACCGATTCTATTCGATTTCACTACCTTTGAACTTCTTTAATTCGTTAGTGCGCTTTTTTCCAAATAATCAAATATTATTTAAAAAAAAAAATACTAGAGAACTCAAAAATTAGGACTTGAAAGGTACGTCTTCTCAGCCACCATATATGAGCAGCAAGCCGCTGCCAGAACTTAAGCGGCCATGCAGCAACGCCGCCCCTTAGGAGCGGGCATAAATTACACAAACGGAGCTAATCTTGTTAAAATTAGCTAAAAAGATCTCATTTTAACATGGATGATTGGGTGAGGGACTGATAGGGACTCTACAGATTTAATATTGATCGTACACGTCTTAATTATCTTTTTCTTTTTATCTATTTGATGATCTCGGATATATTATATATATTTCCCTAGAATCTGAGGTATATATAAACCATGGTTAGATGGATTCATTTTAGTCAACACCATTATCATCAATTCTCTTAACCCCATGTTCAGCCTTCAAAAATAAAAAATAATTATACAGTAGGGGGAATTTTTCTGTTTACTTTGAATGCTCAGGAAAATAATGACTCGTGTAAGCCGTGCATTTTTCACAAATTTTGTCAACAAAATTCAACAAGTCCCAATAGATAGTACTGTATCAGCAGTAATTGGTAATGCTACTGGCTAATTAATTTAATTCGTAATTAGACAAGTAAATCAGAATCAATATCATGCCGTTGTTGTCAGCATTTTGTCTAGATTTTTTATCTAAATATCAGTGATAAGATTATCAGCAAGTCTCCATCAATTTCTTGTTTTTAAAATAAATATAAATCAAGATGGACCGACAAATCTCCATCAACTTGCTTGCTTTTTCGTAATTATAGGAGGCTAAAAATATATTTAAAATTGTAGGGTTACCTGCTTGGAGGGGTAAGTAACTAAGTACAATAATTGCCAAATCATTAAACGGCGTCGTGGTGATTTTAAAATCACAACTTCAATCAATATGTTTAGATTTTTTTTAATGGTCAACGATACCGAAGGACTAATGTGTAAAGAAATTGAACAAGGTGGGTTCATTTGTAAAATATCCAAACCTGTGGGGTTTTTTATTTTTATTTCTCTAGAAGCAAAAGGTTTGAGTTTAGCCCCTCTTTTACGAATGCGAAGAATTACTATTTGCCAATTAATAGAGTCTACAAAAGAAGACGAAGAAACTCTTCGTCAATTATTTGACCAATATGAATATAGAATCAAAAGCTCCTCCCCAATTGCAGCGTCTCGATGCAATTATTTCGATTTTTTTTTAATATAAATAATCGAAGATTCCTCCTCATCCTCCCCAACTACTAGCTGTCAAGAAAGCCTCTTTAAAATCGACATCATGAATATTGGACAACAGACTTCTTGGTCTAGTTGATAATAATTCATGAAAAACAAAACCCGAAACGTGATCCAAAAGTCGATGTATGAATAAATAAACAGAGAGAGCCCGCCTCTTTTGACGAGCGTTGCATCGTAAATTATTTCCATTACCGAAATATAAAATTTCCTAGAATAATCATTAATCAATAAAATTTCATAGACTAAATAAACAAATATAACAATAATAACAAAATAAAACGTGTTGCAAAATTTAGAATTTTAAATTTAAAAAATAAATAAATAAATGCAGAACCCGCCTGCTTTGACGAACGTTCCACGCAAGTAGTCTTTCTTTTTATAAATTGCCAGGCTGCTGCATCCACTAGCATCCTTCACACTCCCTTTTAAAATTCATTTCTCCCACCAGCTTCAATTTCATTCTTTGATTCAAGCCATAAGCTGTTTTGTAAAGTTTTTCGTTTATATTCAATCGGTTTACATCTTATTTTCTAAAGACTTTTAATAAGAAAAAGATAATAAAAATAAAAAAGAAGAACAGGTTTGGATTGAACTCAGCAAGATGAGTGCCACGGTGGCAGACGATCTAGCAAGATCATTTTCCGTGAGAGGGGGGCAGAGCATATCATCAGGTAGCCGCCGGAGCTGGGCGTCGGCCAGCATCCGGGAAGTATGGAATGCGCCGGACAATGTGTTCAGTAGGAGTGAAAGGCAGGACGATGAAGAGGAGCTGCGGTGGGCCGCCATTGAGCGGCTGCCGACCTACGATCGGTTAAAGAAGGGCATGCTAAACCAAGTTCTTGAGGATGGAAAAGTTGTTAAACATGAAGTTGATGTCAGTAATCTTGCCATCCAAGATAAGAAGCGGTTGCTCGAAAGTATATTGAAAATCGTTGAAGAGGATAATGAAAAGTTCCTTAAAAGAATTAGGCACAGAACTGATAGGTAAACAAGTATTTTTCATTTTATTTTGTTTGATTTTGCCGATTGAATCATTTGACTTATTTTTTTTTTAATGGTACACTTCTTTGTGATTAATGATTGTAACAGAGTGGGAATTGAGATTCCTAAGATTGAAGTTCGATATGATCATTTATCAGTAGAAGGTGATGTGCATGTTGGAACCAGAGCTCTCCCTACCTTGCTTAATGTTGCCTTGAACATGTTAGAGGTATTTTTTTCCCCTTTTCCATTTATTCTTGGTATCTTTGTCTGCCAATTTCTAAAATTCTTTTGAAGATTAATTGTTGTTCTTCTGATTTTTCATGGGAAATAGAGCGCTCTAGGATTGTTGCATTTAGTCCCATCTAAGAAAAGAAGCGTTCAGATCCTTAAAGATGTCAGTGGGATTGTCAAACCATCAAGGTAATTAATTTCATGAAATGTATTTTGTGATCTGATTAACCAATATTTGTTGTATTGGTTACTGACATAGAAATTTCAGGATGACACTACTTCTTGGTCCTCCTGGTGCCGGGAAAACAACATTGATGTTGGCTCTTGCTGGGAAGCTTGGTAAAGATTTGAGGGTCTGTTTCCCATCTCTTTACAATTTGATCTCTGATTACTTTATGTTTAATTATCTTAGATAAGTTTCTGACAATCTGGATTTGGAGAACTGCACAGGCATCTGGGAAAATCACATACTGTGGCCATGAATTGAATGAGTTTGTGCCACAGAGAACCTGTGCTTACATCAGTCAACATGATCTTCACCATGGAGAGATGACAGTGAGAGAGACACTGGATTTCTCAGGAAGATGCTTAGGTGTTGGTACAAGATATGAGCTGCTGGCTGAACTTTCGAGAAGAGAGAAACAAGCAGGAATTAAGCCAGATCCTGAGATTGATGCATTCATGAAAGCCGTGGCAGTTGCAGGCCAAGAAACTAGTTTGGTTACAGACTATGTTCTCAAGGTTTGCTCTCCATTTCAACTTTGTTTTGTTTCACACGTTCGTAACATACTTCATGATACATAAAATTTATTAACCATAACAGATTCTTGGCTTGGATATATGTGCCGATACTATGGTTGGTGATGAGATGAGAAGAGGTATTTCTGGTGGTCAGAAAAAGCGTGTTACAACTGGTATGTTGCCTGCGACAAGTCCTTGGCAATCTTGATTGCTTATTCATAAGTTTCTCTAGCAGTAGCAGCTTCTTAAAAATTGTTGCTGTATTATTTTCTTTATTGCAAAGCATCAACATTTAACAATTTAATGTGTGCAGGAGAGATGTTGGTTGGAACAGCAAATGTTCTTTATATGGATGAAATATCAACTGGGTTGGATAGCTCCACCACTTTTCAGATTTGCAAGTTTTTGAAGCAGATGGTTCACATCCAGGATGTAACAATGATTGTTGCTCTTCTGCAACCAGCACCGGAGACGTATGATCTTTTTGATGATATTATCTTACTTTCAGAAGGTCAAATTGTCTACCAAGGTCCACGTGATAATGTCCTTGAGTTCTTTGAACACATGGGTTTCAAATGCCCTGAAAGAAAAGGAGTTGCAGATTTTCTGCAAGAAGTCACTTCAAAAAAGGATCAAGAACAATATTGGTTTAGAAAAAACCAACCCTACAGATATATTCCAGTGTCTGATTTTGTGGAAGGTTTTAAATCTTTCCACATGGGCCAGCAGATTGGATCGGATCTTAGGGTCCCTTATGATAAATCCCAAGCCCATCCGGCTTCGTTGGTGAAAGAGAAGTATGGTATTTCAAAATGGGAATTGTTCAGGGCATGTTTTGCAAGGGAGTGGCTGCTAATGAAGCGCAATTCGTTTGTATATATTTTCAAGACTTTCCAGTTAACATTCATGTCCTTAATTTGCATGACGGTGTACTTCAGAACAGAAATGTCAGTGGGAGATATGAATGGTGGCAGTAGGTATTTTGGAGCACTGTTTTTCAGTCTGCTCAATATAATGTTTAATGGGTTTGCTGAAAATGCAATGACGGTTTTGAGGCTCCCCATATTTTACAAACAAAGGGATCACTTATTCTATCCTTCCTGGGCTTTTGCCTTGCCTATATGGCTTCTCAGGATCCCAATATCAATCCTGGATTCAACAATATGGGTCGCTCTGACTTACTACACCATAGGTTATGATCCAGCAGCAAGCAGGTAATGGTAGTTCTTAGAGTCACAGTTCTATATCTCACAACATTGACAGTACAACTATAATATGTGGATTTTAAGTTTTTGATTTTTCATAGCTATGAGTCAGTGCTAGATCTAACAGTTATTTGAGTTTCTTGGACTGAAATTTATCTCCTTGTTCTTTCCTTTAGGTTCTTCAAGCAATTCTTGGCATTCTTTTCTATTCATAATATGTCTCTGCCTCTTTACCGGTTAGTTGCTGCTGTTGGAAGAACTGAAGTTATTTCAAACACACTGGGTACTTTCATCTTGTTAATCATGATTTCGCTTGGAGGATTCGTCATGGCCAAAGGTAAGCTGATTACCTTTTTCTTTCTCACTATTAAGTTATTTTTGCTGGATTATGAACAAAAAAATTGTACCTTTAATAGAAATTCTATTCTCGTTAAGGAATAATGGATCAGTTCAATCATTTTTTCATTTTGTGCCTGCAGATGACATTGAGCCGTTTCTGAGATGGGGCTACTATATTTCCCCTATGATGTATGGACAGACTTCGTTACTTGTAAATGAATTCCTTGGTGGAAGATGGGATGCAGTAAGATCTATTTTGCTTTGACTTTTTCCTTTTGTGATTCTCATTCCATTTACTGATATAAATGATAAATGCATTTTACACACATAAATATTGTCATCTCTTATTTTCCTCTTTTCCTGGCCATAATTCATCTGCCATAACTCATTTGTTTCAATATATTACAGCAAAATAAAGACCCCAGTATTAATCAACCTACAATTGGGAAAGTACTTCTCAAAATTCGGGGCTTCTCCACTGAAAGTAATTGGTATTGGATTGGCGTTGGAGCACTGACTGGATTTTCTTTTCTCTTCAACTTTCTGTTTATTGCAGCTTTGGCTTACTTGAATCGTAAGTAATCGAATTTAAACATTGTTTCTTTGCATAAAAATAAAGTTTCTATCTTGACCAACACAAAATGTGGGATATACGTTTCAGCTATTGGTGATTCAAATTCGACTGTCATAGAAGAAGATGGAGAGAAGCAGCGAGCATCTGGGCATGAAGCAGAAGGTTTATGACCTTGCCTTGCCTCGTTTAGTGTTTTTTTTTTCTTCCCTTCTATTCTTGCCTTTTTCCCATTGTCTCTGCTGGTGATTTAGTCAGAGATTAACATGCAGTTGATCTGTTTTCGTATGAGAGGTTGATTAACTTGTATGCTACCATAATATAGCTGCAATTAAGCTTCCCATTTACAATCAAACTTTTTATAACCTCCTATTGGTTATGATATCAAATCAGTATAAATGCCCAAACTATTTTTGAACTACTGCAGGTATGCAAATGGCAGTGAGAAGTTCATCTGAAACTGTTGGGGCTGCTGAAAATGTAACTAAAAGGGGGATGATTTTACCCTTCCAGCCCCTTTCACTTACATTCGACAATATGAGCTACTTCGTGGATATGCCTGCAGTAAGTCATCGTCTCAATACATGATAAAACATATGACGTAGATATCTAATTGCTTTGGAAACAACTCTTTTCATTTATGCGGCCAAAATTTGACGTAATTACTTGGCATTCTACTCCAGGAAATGAAGACTGAAGGAGTTGGAGAAGATCGTCTTCAACTGCTACACAGTGTCAGCGGTGCATTCAGGCCAGGAGTATTGACAGCATTAATGGGTGTAAGTGGTGCGGGGAAGACAACTCTGATGGATGTATTGGCAGGAAGGAAGACCGGAGGATATATTGAAGGGGACATTAAAATTGCTGGTTACCCCAAAAACCAAGAAACATTTGCTCGAGTGAGTGGTTATTGTGAACAGAATGACATTCATTCACCCTATGTTACTGTCTATGAATCTCTCCTCTACTCAGCATGGCTTCGTCTTTCTTCAGACGTTGATACGAAAAAAAGAAAGGTACATATTTCATCTAGAATCCTTCTTTTCAATGTGGTTTGACAAATTACCTGATGATCCTATTGTGTGTTTATTTTTCTCTACTTCCTTCTGGCAGATGTTTGTTGATGAAGTTATGGAGCTTGTTGAGCTCAAATCATTGAATGATTCTATGGTTGGCCTTCCCGGAGTAAGTGGTCTTTCGACAGAGCAAAGGAAGAGATTGACAATTGCTGTAGAATTGGTTGCTAACCCTTCTATCATCTTCATGGATGAGCCTACATCTGGGCTTGATGCTAGAGCTGCTGCTATTGTCATGCGTACTGTTAGAAATACAGTGGATACAGGGAGAACAGTTGTGTGTACAATCCACCAGCCAAGCATAGACATTTTTGAAGCATTTGACGAGGTACTTTCCAAATCTTATAAGTTTTGATCATAAATATATTATTGTTAGTTTTCTTCAGAAATATGTCATTTTGTTGCATGTATTGAAAATGATATTGTGGTTGTTGCAGCTATTGTTGTTGAAAAGAGGGGGCCGCGTCATTTATGCTGGACCTCTTGGTCACGAATCTCACAAGCTCATAGAGTATTTTGAGGTTAGCATTCCCTTTTTTCCTGCTCTTTCTGTGGATGGCTCTCTTTAGTTTTGAAAAGACAAATGATAGACTTAATCATTTCAGTTTTAAAAATTTCTAATGAATATTTGGCTCTGATCTTGAGTAGTAATTAAATTACCACTAGCAAGAATCAAAACATGCACTAACATCAATAAACAATCAGGCTGTTCCAGGGGTTCCTAAAATTAAGGAAGCATACAATCCTGCAACATGGATGCTGGAGGTCAGTAACATTTCAGTTGAGAATCAACTGGGAATTGATTTTGCTGAAGTTTATACCGATTCATCGCTTCATCAGTAAGTTTGAGTCCAACACATGATTTCAAATTTTCAACATGCTACGGCTCATTTTTAAATTAATTCATTTTTCATATAGGCGCGGATTTCAAGTTATTTTATTAAATTATTACTTTCTTGACACCCTTTCAGGAGGAATAAGGAACTTATCAAAGAGCTTAGTACTCCACCACCTGGCTCGTCAGATCTCTACTTCCCAACCAAATACTCTCAACCATTTTTAACCCAATTTAGGGCTTGTTTCTGGAAACAGTATTGGTCTTATTGGAGAAACCCTCAGTACAATGCTATCCGATTTGGCATGACTCTTGTCATTGCCATTTTCTTTGGTTTAATCTACTGGGACAAAGGACAGAAGACGTAAGTTGACTTCCATTTTCTATTTGGTTCTTATGTTAAATTACCATTAGCGGTACGATGCAAAAAAATTCTGCAAAATGTCGATACTCTAAATTTTAATATGATTATTCCTTCTATATAAAGTGTGCTTAAATTGTTTGTCTTGATGAAAATTTGAAACTACTGGTTTTGTATGAATTAAATTGATATATATTTTTTTCTTTTTTAAACAGTTCCAAACAACAAGATCTGCAGAATCTTTTTGGAGCTATGTATTCTATTTGTATTTTCCTTGGAACCAGCAATGCCATATCCGTGATACCCGTTATCTGCGTTGAGAGAACAGTATACTACCGTGAAAGAGCCGCAGGGATGTTTGCTGCAATGCCTTATGCACTTGCTCAAGTAAGAAATACATTTCATCTCTTCAAGAACTTAATGTGTTTCGATTCTATCTTCCCTTTGTAATGGATCAGAAACTTTATTATTTGCAAGCTGTTTAATGAACATCTCCTAATGCTGCAGGTAGCCGTAGAGATAATATATGTATCAGTTCAAAGTGTCGTGTATGTTCTTATCCTTTACGCGATGATTGGATTCAAGTGGGAGCTGGGAAAATTCTGCTTGTTCTTCTACTTTATGTGGGCGTCTTTTATCATTTTCACATTGTACGGAATGATGATTGTCGCATTGACTCCTGGCCAGCAAGTTGCTACCATTGTCTTGTCCTTCTTCCTTAGTGTATGGAACTTGTTCTCCGGTTTCCTCGTTGCCAGATCGGTATGTGCTCCAAACAAAATACTTGTTCCATATTTGATTTTCCATTTTTATCCACGCCAATTTGAATAAAATCATCCCTAAAGCCGTTGAGGGCATAGCATAAAAAATTGTGCAGGTGGTTAAGCTGAAAATGAACAGGACACAGCTGCATGGAAGCAAGTTTTAGTTTTAATTTCTTGATAATTCTGCATTGTGCATTTTTAAACTGACACTCGATCTGCATTACAGGATATTCCTGTTTGGTGGAGGTGGTACTACTGGCTTTCTCCGGTGGCTTGGAATCTGTATGGCCTTGTGACTTGTCAAGTTGGTGACTTAGAGTCACTTGTGGAGATTCCTGATGGTAATAATACTAAAATGACAGTGAAGCAATTCATCGAAGATAATTATGATTTCAAGAAAGATTTCATTCCTGTCGTTAGTATCATGCATATTGTCTGGATGGCCGTGTTCTTGTTTGTGTTTGCCTATGCCATCAAGGCCATCAACTTCCAAAGAAGATAAACCAGCTTAAATCTTAAGAATGGTAGACCTAAGTGAGCATGTGGGAAACAAAAGGTTGCCACATCTTTTTTCTTTTGTACTTCCTTTTTCTTGTTTAGTAATTGACTGTGATATAAATGTATGTTTGTAATGTACTTTGTTCAATAAGAATGCAAGTATTTTTTTGACAGAATTTAGTTGCAGAAACTATCCTTTTTTGTTTCGAAAGCAGAACACGACTGTAATCTTAATCTCATTTGTTGTTCTGACCCCACGAACTCTGACCTCACCTCTTGTGCTATCAAACATGAGATAAAGATTTTATTCAAGCATCCAACCAACGCCGTAAAAGATACTGCCCATTTGATCTGCTCCTTAAGGGTTATTTCCACCCAACCCCCAAATCTTTCAACATTTTCCACCGCATACTCAACTTTTTTGATATTTTTCACAGCACACTTAATTCCGTTAACTTAACTGTTACTTTTAACGGAACTATTTGAAAGTGAATGAAATATCTTAAATACCTCTAATCTTGAATTAGAAAAGAATTAAATGAGATAAAATATTAATCTAATAATTAATATTTATATTAAAAATTTTTAATTAAAGGTAATTAATAATAATTCCATAATTAATTTATCAAATAAATTAATTTATCATCATTAAATAATATTTAAGACATAAATTTTTAAATTTACCCTTTAACCGTTAGAATAAATGGTCAACTTAACGGATTTAGGTGTGAATTAATTATTATTGAAACATTTAGGTGCGTAGTGAAATATATTGAAATATTTAGGGGTAGGGTGGAATTAACCCGCTCCTTAAATATTGATTTTCCTTGTATATTCGCGAAAGCCTTACAAAATTACAGCACTAGTTATCTTTGACTAAGAAATGATTGGTTAATGATGAAGTGTGGGATCAAATTTAATCTTTAAGTCACGATAGTTACTAAATAATTTAGTATTATAATTTTTAAATTGTAACCATTCTATCTTAATTATATGCAGGACCTTAAAAAAAAAAAAAGAAACCAACCTTAACTGATTTAAAAACCTTTCAGAAATGGAAGCCACACGGTGATTTTATTTTAATTACTTGTTTTAATTTCTTTTCTATTAGTATTAGGTTTTTTTATTTCAATTAAAGTTCTTATTAAATTACAATTAAAAGTGTCTTGAACTACTATAAATAAGTGGTTCTTATTATATTTTTAAGAGAAAAGTAATAAAATTAATTTTAATTTTTATTAATTCTTCTCACTTCTCTTTAAATTTTTCGTCTATTCGCTCTTAATTCTAATCAAAACTCTAGAATCCTATCAGTAATCAAATATCTACAAAATAAAAGTATGTTTTGTGATTTTTTTTTTCAACTAAACGAATTAGTGTTGTTTTTATGTGAAGTCATGATTATTAATTTAAATCATTGAATGGATAAAATTGAACTCAACCTTAGTTTTTTTTGGTAAACACAAAAGCACATCGTTTTACAAGTTATTTAAAATTAAAAAACTAATAAATGTTAAACTTTTTTTTTCTTATCATTTCTTCTATCGTCTTCTCCTGTATCTCTAATCAAAACCCTAGAATCCTATCAGTAATCAAATATCTACAAAATAAAATATGTTTTGTGATTTTTTTTTCAACTAAACGAATTAGTGTTATTTTTATGTGAAGTCATGATTATTAATTTAAATCATTGAATGGATAAAATTGAACTCAATCTTAGTTTTTTTGGTATACACAAAAGCATATTATTTTACAGGTTATTTAATATTAAAAAACTAATAAATGTTAAACTTTTTTTTTCTTATCATTTCTTCTATCGTCTTCTCCCCTAAGTAGACGTCCCCTTCTTCCGTGATTTTTTTTTTTCCTTTTCTTCATTAGATACTTTAGTTTTGTTAGTGCGATGGTCATAGACGAGGTGATTGGCCATCATTTTTTAATAATTTATTACCAAAATTCATGTTTATGAGTATGACGGAGGAATTGTTTTTTTGATTACCTGAAAAAATAAATTAATTACTTAAACATAGTAGTATAAACTTTTGAAAACCTAAAAAAAAAAAACTAATCTTGTCCAATTTCTTCTTAATTTTGTCTCTTTTTTCTTTCTTTCTTTAAGTTTATTACCAAATTAAAATTTGTGATTAGGGAAGCAAAGGAAAAAAGAAAATTAATAAGGAGGAGGAGGAGGAGGACGTAAGAAGCGGTGGCTGGTGGAATTTCCAAACTACTCTTAATAATTTTTTTTTTTTGAGTTTTGTCTAGAGTTCCAAAAAACTTTCGAATGTAATATGTAACATATCTACGTTGGAATTATGTTAACTTAAAATGTCCTAGCCCATTTTAAAACAATTCTTTATGCAATGTCAAAATTTCACCACGTATAGACAGTCAGTATTGATCGCGAGAAAACGGGGGGAAAAAAGAAGCCAGAAAGAACTTCACTGCTCGGACTAAAGGCTTTTCAAGTTAATTCTTCTTGAATTGAACCTAATCAGATTGAATTCAAGAACAAAATTGATGAACGCAGTTGTATGCAACCAAGTTATGAAGAAAAAAAATATATATATACTCACTTTATAGATCAAACAATCAAGATACAGATTGGAGCTACAGAGGAAATTGCATAGATCACAATGAAATAAATCCTATGGAAAACGAGTAACTAACGAAGAAGAAAATGAGCTGACACCAGGTGCTGTTCATCAGCCACTTTTGCTCCGATATTCCTGGAAAATGCACGACAGAATCGCGATGAGTTCCGCCACGTCATCATAAACTATCACAAAGATCCCTTAATCTGAGGTAAATCTGTGAAAAGGCCCACAAATTCTTCAAGTTTTCCATTTGAGTCCAAAAGATCAGATGCTTATTTCTTCACGCATCTAAAATCGTCCTTTTTGCGTTTTCTCTAGGGAATTTGGCTCTGTTTTTGGATTGCCTCGCTCGTAGATCATTCAAAGTGCAGCTTGCCAGAGCCGTTAAGAGATGGGTACGACTGTTCATTTCATTTTCATCCGTCCGATTTTACTCTTCAAATCTAACGACCCTTGTTACATGATAATGTAAATTAACCTCGGCTCTTTTTTAACGGTCAACAAGCGTTTCATTATACTCTTTTCCTACCACAGAAGCTAAAACCAGAGAATGTCGAGGCCAAGAAGAGTCTGCTGCATTGGCGACGTTCATGGATACATCTCGAAGCTCCAAAATCTTTGGAAAAATCTTGAAACCCATATCGGCCCATCAGACTTCAACTCGGCTATCATCATTTTCTTGGGCGATTACTGCGACCGCGGTCCCAACACGCGCGAAGTTTTAGATTTCTTGATTTCACTGCCCACTAAATACCCAAATCAGAAACATGTTTTCCTGTCGGGAAATCACGACCTGGGGTTTGCTGCTTTCGTTGGGGTCTTGCCGGAGCCCGGTGGCGGGTTGGGATTTAAGGAAGGGTGGAAACAATACGAGCAGAATGAAGAGAGGGAAGGGTGGTTTAAAGGTGATGGGTATGAGAAAATGCATTTGCAAGGGAGAAGATGGGGTGGCAAAATTACTGTTAAGTTTAATGCAGCTAAAGGGACTGAATATAAGGGTTCTATTTATGATGCTGCTCCTACTTTTGAGTCCTATGGAGTTGCTCATGGATCTGCAGGTTTGCTTTAATTTAAAGAGATATTACTTCTATTATAATTAATGTATAGTCAGTGTTGATTGCCAATTGCAACTTTCACCAAGCAAATCCTCAGATTTGGAAGCCAGCTTATTGGTTGTTGTATTGGTAAAATGATATTCTTGGTGAATTAATGGCAATTGAGAACTTGGGTTTGGTTGACTGTAGTTATTTAACAAGATTGAATGGCTGAGGGGTTAGTTTTTGGGTTGTGAAAGGTTCTTGTGCATAATTATTGCGGTTTTAAGCTTTTAATGTTGTGTTTGATTGATATGATTCTTGGTTTATACTGTCCAAATCGTTTGTTCTGTTCGATGACTATGATTCTTGGTCAATTGATGCATAATAGGTTATAATGCTTGACAGGTTTCAGTATGCTTTTGTTGTTATTTAATGGAAAATCTTGTTTTAGCAATATTATTCTGTGTTTTTAGTTCTAATTATTTCTAGTTATGGTTACTAATATTACCTAGCTGTTTTGATATTAAGAGATATGCTTTTGCTGCGGTATATTTTTTAGTTCAAAGAGTGGTTTTTGCATACAGATTTGGTCAAGGCCGTTCCTGATCTCCACAAGAAGTTCCTGGCTGATTTGCTTTGGGTCCATGAAGAGGTGAGGTTATTCTCTTTGTTCTTTCCTTTTGGAATTCTAATGTGTTTTGCATGAGCCTAATAGTTATTTGGTGCTTATTTAATAAAGTAAATCATACGCATAATGTTGTGAATTCTTTAACTTCATTTGCTCTGTGTTTACTAAAACAACAAAATGGAACTGTTTGTTATCTGATGTCAAGTGTTAGAACAATAGTTGAAGAATGTGTATGTCAGTAATCTGCATTTTCTTTTTTCCAGGATGAGGTCTGTGTAGAGACTAATGATGGAATTAAACACTGTAAATTGATTGCTGTGCATGCTGGTTTAGAGAGAGGGAAAAAAGTTGGGGAACAGTTGGAATTGTTGAAAGTGAAGGATACCCGGGTGCCTAAGGTGGAAGCTCTCAGTGGGCGAAAAAATGTCTGGGATATACCAGAGGTGATTATTTAATGCCTCATATCATTAATCAAGTGCTTTTAAACTGAATTTATGCTGAGCCTCTTAACTATCTATAGCGATGAAACCTTCGGGCACAAAATATTTAAGTAGGAGATATAACATTTTCCGTGAGATATGGTTGCATCTGTACATCATCATACGAAACTGAAACCTAAATGTGTATTGCTTTGTACCTTGCAGGAACTAACTGAGAAGCTGACCATTGTAGTTAGTGGTCACCATGGTAAACTTCACATTGATGGTCTTAGGCTTATTATTGATGAAAGTGGCGGACTAGAGAGTAATCCAGTGGCAGCAATCGTGCTCCCCTCAATGAAGATTGTTCGCGATATTGATAATTTGGTGAAGTAGCTTTGAGTCTCTGATAGAAGGCCATAATGATGCAATTATATGCATTAATTTTAGCAAAGCATGGTGCAATTTTTGTTCTCATAGACATAGGAATATACAAATTACATTCTATTATTATTTTAACCTACTTTAAATTAAATTGTGAAGCTTTCTTAAACATAAGAATTCAAGAGTCTAATTGCTTTACTCAGACAGAAATCACGCATATGCTCAACTGCTATTGCTTTTTTTTTTTTGGGCAAAGTGATTATGCAATGCGCTCTCTTTAATGTTTCTGTAAGGAAGTTCTATATGAGGCCAACTCGTTATGATGAGCAATTTTCAGATGACGACTAGTTGCCATATTGTTGTCTTATGGGCTTGCTAGTTGCCAGTTAGCTGCAGGTTGAAGAAATTTCAAACAAGTAGGAGAACTGCCTCTTTAAGAAGAACAAGGAACCGAGGAACTGGCTTTACTCTATAATCCTTACTAATTTCTGTTTTAGGATGGCAGTATATAATTTAAAATTTTTTGTTGGAAATATAAATTTAAATTTTAAAAAAAGGGGGGCATTGAGAAATATCATGAACCTTTCATGTGTATGTCTTATCTTTTTCACGGGTTAAGATCTGGATCTTCATTTTCTAACACAAGTTGTACATTACTTGATTATTGCTAGATACTGCTATTCGAATGCTTGGCATTGAATCTCTCGTTTGCATTAATTGTCTAGTATATTCAAAGGAAAATGCTACTTGCCCCGAGTCAAACCCCGGGTCAAATCCCCAAACTCATCCAAACGACGCCGTTTTATCTTTTTTTTCCCTCTTTCATTCTCTCTAAACGACGCCGTTTTGGCTAAGGTAAAACTATTGCTATCTCTTTCTCTTCCGCCTTCCCCTTCCTCTCACAGCCATTCACAATCCGTTCATTCCTATCACAGCAAAGCATCTGATTTTGTTCCTCTCAATGTTCCCCAACTTGTCCAGATTCAGAACCACAATCAACACCAGCAATGCCACCACCCCTGTCCCCAATGAATGCCCAGCAAATATCAAAGTATAATTTGGGTTCCTGTCAACCAAGCCCCTTAAAAATTCACACTCGGCATCGAAAACCCACCTTGCAGCCTTCAATGACCCATTGTGAACATATCCACCATCAAACTTTGTCTGCCCAAGTTCGTTATCAAGCAAAACTGCATAATCACCTTCTTTGCTGTCTGCCCAAGTTTGTTATCAGTTTTTTTTTTTGTTGTAAGACAACCCAATCTGGATTATAGAAGAGAAGAGAACGAGGAGACTATGCAGGCATCCTATATTTCAGTTCGATGAAGGAAAATGGAATGTGGCAAACGAAGGGGCAGCTGGGTTCTGAAGGATTTGCAAACGAACGTGGCTGTCGATCGATGAAGAGAACGAAGCAATGGGTCTGAGTTGGGTTAAATGAAGAGAAGGAAGAAATCAGAAAAAAGAAAAAGAAAATAGAAGCAGAACGGTGTCGTTTTAAAACGGGTCAAAGCAAAAAAAATAAGAGCCGAAAACGACGACTTATGCTGCCGTTTCGCGATTTGACCCGGGGTTTGACCCGGGAGAAATAGCAGAACTCATATTCAAATCGCTTGGGATAACATATTTTGCAGATTTTGAAACCTGCCGCATTTGGATATTTATTGAGATCGCAGCAGGGGCATTAGTAGTTTGGCTCCGAACAGTAGCAGGTCGTTGAAACTTGTGCTACAACACAGGCAAATGCTCCAGGACACAAACACAAGAACAGGATCACCACATAACCAACTTTTAAAAAACGACTGGTAATAAAATAATAAGCAACAATTATATTATTACATTAATTTTTGGATAAATTATCGATCAATCATATCAGAACTCATACAACTATAGAAATCAAATTTCGATCAGCATTGTCTCCTTAAGATATAGTGGCACGTGGCATGTGAATAAATTAGTGGCCAAAATTGTTCTTGGCCAAGGAAGATGCTTTTCATCGTTGATTGTCGATGATGGCATATTCTAGTAGCATATTAGTATCGCCATTATTGAAGTACTGTTGAGTTTGTGGTGATGGTGTTTGCCAACTTGCTTTCATTCGTTCCCTTTGCGCTTTGCGGTCCTCCAGAGACAAGACAGCTTAGCTAGCCGATCGTTAATCATCATCACAAACACAACAGTATACACGAAGGACAATGGACGTTACATCAGATGTCGATTGCCAAAGTAAGAGGGAATAAAATAATCAGCTGAATGTGACACTTCAAGCTTGGCTGGTTAAAGAAAAAATTTTCAACCTGAAGATTGTTAATCGATAAAAAAAAATTGTAGTTAATTAGATATATCGCAAAATTCCTAGTAAAAGCATTTTGCTAAAGAAAATCAATTATCAGTTCAGTTGAGCAAGTGGAGCTCGGCGAAAAAAAAACCATAAACAACTTGCTAAATGATATTTTCCACTATAGAAATCCATGCACATCACGAGACACTAGCTAAATAAAGAGGTTAAAAAGTCATGTGGTGGAGGGTAATCAGGCCACCATCTGGGTAAATTAAGAAGTATGTGTGTGTATATATACATATATATATATATATATATATATATATATTAATTGATTAAACATCATATTATTATATTTCATATAAATATTATATTGATATTTATAATCAGATATATATATAAAATTTATATTATTGCATTAGAGATATTGTACTGATATTTATAATTAGATATATATATATGAAACTTATATTTTTATATTATAAAATATATACACAGTCAAATATCGCTTACGGAGGAAGATCTCTTTATTTTACTCGCATTTCACAAAAAAAAAGACATTATAAATAATTTTTGTATAATTATATTTAATTGAGAAAGGTTAAATTCGTAGAGATTCAAACTATTATCTTCATAATCATACTTGACTTTAAAAATAATAATTTATCACTAGATTATAAGTCCAAGCGGCAAGAAGTATCTGTTTATATAGCCTAAATCACAAAGCTTTAAAGAATTTAATTGAATGTGAATATAATATACTATAAATATATTTAGAAACACTTACGCAAAAGGGGTCTTTTACTTATATTCGTTTTTGGAAAGTATTTACATGAGTAGTTAAGATATTTACCTTCAATAATATTTTATACATTAAATGCTCTGAAGCATCGCTTGGTTTTAGTAATTATCAATAGGCTAATGCCAAGTTACATGATCCTTATCAATATAACCAATCGTAGAAAGTAAACTATTCCTGATTTTTGTTGACATGGTGAGATGCGATGGCGACTGCCGGTCACTTCACGATAAAGCAGCTAAACATCAAACGCTACTGCAGCAACAGAAAATCCGCAAAAAAGGAAATTTTTTTCCTCCAAATTAGAAAGTAATCTAGAAAATGAAAACGCCAAAATTAATATTAAAAAGAAAGAAAAAAGAAAATCAATAAGCAGCCAGCGAAAACACACCTCACTCCTCAGCCTCTCATTTCTAATCTTCTCTAAAACATTTAGCAAGTGCCCACGTTGCTGGACCCCACGGTGACCGATGTACGAAATATCGAAAAGAATTGACGATAGAGAATGATACTCGCGGGACCCACACACCCGTTCCCCCATGCAATTCTCGACGGTACACGTATCGGTATAGTCAGCTCCAGCTACAAACAAACTAATAGCAGCGAAACTTTGAAAAATCTAAACTGAACCGATATTTTCTATTTCCACTTCAACTCTTCTTGCGGCGTTTCGAATTCAACAACAAATTCTAGATCTGTCTCACCCTTACCGATTGCTGGACTCCACGCTTCTTTCTTTTCACTTCAAAAAATAAAAATATTATAAAAGAATCGACCGCAGAAAATGGTTTATGCATCTGGTATACGGTTGCCGTGTGTGCCGCATTTGTACAAGTCATCGTCTCCATCGGGCTTCAATGGCGATCGTAGGAGTACGAGTCTCTCCTTGTTGAAGAAGGACTCATTTTCACGTACTTATTCTCATATTTATTTACTACCGATTGAAGCCTTTGCTTTCATTTTTTTTTCTGGTTGCTTAATGAGTTCATTTTCACTCTGTTTTTTTCCCCCTCTTTGCCTGACAACATGAATCTGGTGATGTTGAGTATGGATGAAACAGTGTTTGCTATGAGTGTGAACTGCGAAAGCAGGATATGCACAGTGCGAGTAACGGTTTGGTAATTTGGTTTACCAGCTGAACTTGATTATGCTGTTAAGTGTCATTAGCTAATCGTATTATAACTATCAAATTGCTTTTAGCCGAATAAGTAAATATGATTGCTTAATTTTCTGAATGAAAGCAAGATTAATATGTTTGTAACTTCGTGAAACTTCATGTGATTGGTTCTAAAAATAGCGAGAACAAAGAGCAAAGTTCATTTCGAAGTTAATGTAGAAATTGTATGCTTGATCAAGAATTTGAGCTCTTTTTTCTCAAAATTGTGGCGACAATGTGAAGATACCTTTATCGATTTTGGAATTGATTAGTAGAGTAAGTTTGGAGGAATTTTTGGTTGCTTAATGCTTGAAGTGCAACAGGTTTAGGAAATTGAGTTGTTGTTGGATCAGCGGTAAATTATAATTGGTTGTTGTTATGCAGTTGGTTTGAAGTGTTTCATAGCAACAGTAGAATTGTAATCCATTGAATGATTTTAAGACATCAATGTCATCAGAGATTCCTATCTATTGTTTTCTTAGATTCTAATGTAATATGGTTTTTGCATTTGCCTCCTCTTTTGTGGTTAGAAGAGTAATGTGATCGTAAGTGATCATGATTGTCCTTTGTGGGAGGCACAATGCTCTATAATTTCTTTTTTTACTTTTTTTTTTGGGGTGATATGGGGGCGTTCCTATTGCTTTTTGTAATAGTTGTGTACTTATCTTAGTTGTCTTGTTATATGTGTTAAGCTAATTTGATGCTCGTTTGTAGGGAAGATCTTTGCTGGAAAGTCTTCAAAAGAGTTTGATGCCTCTCCTCTAATAATTACAGCATCCGAGAAAGTCCTTGTTCCTGGCAGCCAGAGTGATGACCCTTCAGCAGTGACAGATCAATTGGAAACTCCAGAGACGGTTTCTGAAGACATTGAGGTTTGTGATATTCCAGTATAAGTGACCCGTTCTCGTTACATGACATCTATTGGTGGATGTCAATAGACATTGTATATTGTAATACCATCTTGCATTCTTGCATGTAAGCTGAGACGTAGCATTGCTTTTTATGCATAGGATATAACACGTTTGAATACTTTTTTTCAATGCTAGATAGTGCATTTGAATGCAAACTTAGAATTCGGTGAAATACAATGAGAACTTTGTATCTATCCAGCATGTGTCATCAGTAGTGACCCATCCTTATGAAAGATCTAAATCCAGATAATGAATCAAACAAAATACTTTTATGATTGCTTATTTCATATTTGAATGACATATATGTATCTGATTTTTGTAGTATTCATGATAGGTTGATTTTCTTTAGAAAGCTTGAATTGTGCATATTGTCATTTTGGTACCTTTCTTCTTTCAGGTACGAAATGGCATAGAGAGTCTTCAAATGGAAGACAATGAGAATGTTGAGATCGAAGATCACAGCCCTGTTACTTTACAAGGGAAAGTAAGCTCTGAAAAGAGTGAAGTTGGACCAAGGTCCATTCCTCCACCTGGTGCTGGGCAGAAAATATACGAGATTGATCCAAATCTATTAGGTCACCGTCAGCATCTTGATTACCGGTAAGAGAATTTTCTATTGTTTACTGATACAAGTCACATGGTTAGCTTCTTAATAGATAATCGGTAGGAAGTTGATTGCTTTAGAATGTTGCTAATTGGATTTCTCAGAGCAAATTGTTAGATAATTTGTACATGATTTCCAGTCATCCATAGATAAATTCTTTCGCATGCTCATATCATTAGATACATAACTACATGCTTTGTTATCTCTCCTCCCTACCTCCCTCGTTTGTGACTGAGCATTTTTTTTTAAGATACATTAAGCAAAATGTTTGACCAGAAGATTGCATTTTGGTGAAGGATTTTGTAATCTTTTGGTGCCTACTATGATCAAACCTTGTTCTTATTTTATATGATTTATCCATGTATCTGTTTTCTTATCTGTCCTCTATCCTTTACTTTATTGATTATATAACTAAGGTAGGTCAAAGACTTGAATTTGTTATTCTGATTGTAGATATGGACGATATAAACAAATGCGTGAAGATATTGACAAGTATGAAGGTGGTTTAGTGGCGTTTTCTCGTGGCTATCAGAAGTTTGGCTTCATACGCAGGTATACACTTTCATAACTTTGGTTGATTCTGTACCTTGCACATTTTTTTATGTTGCACGTAGAATATAGGTTCCAGCATATGTAGGCACTATCTAATATTCAAATATGATATGCTGTAATGTGTTTTATTCCTTTTTATTCCTAAGAACGGTTTCTATAAAGAAATTAAGCATAAATGCTCCTTTAGTCCCTCCGAATTATTTTTTTCCCTTAGTAGCTTGAATCCAAACCTTACCTTTATTGTGGTGTCAAGTTATTATTTTCCAACTTTGTAGGGTGCGAAATTTCTATAATTTTTGTCCTTTGTAGTTTTCTTGATAAGGACTCAGAATTAGTCTGATGTGTCATTTAACATGTCAAACACTTCCTAGTTCAACTCTTACTGAAGCTCAATATATACAAATCATTCTACTGGTTGACAAACTGACAGATTTTACTTGGTTGTTGGTGGCCTTAAGAAAGTTAGACATGCATTTTCAATGGGAAGCTTCTCACGATTAATTTATGTTGGGATATTAGACATGTGTTCTGTTAATCGTGTATTTTATCCTTATAGAGTTTAGGAGATATTGAGTAGGTCCAGGCCGTCTGGCAGCAGATTGGTCAACAGAGCAGGTTAATTGACAAATGGTGTCAGCCTGTAGATTATCCCGCCCTTTCTTTTTTTTTTGGGGTTTGACGGCAGAACTTATTTTATTCATGGATCATAACTGTCTTTTATTTTGTTCCCTTAGATTATTTTCTTCGTGTTTATATTATAGGTTTTGCATATCCTTTTTAAATGGTCTCCCTCTGCTTCCAATAAAGTTTAATTTCCTTAAAATAATTAAACGATAAGTTCGTGCGCAGTTTCTGAAAATAATCTTCTGGTTTTACAGTGACACAGGCATAACTTATAGAGAGTGGGCGCCAGGAGCTAAGGTTTGTTTTGATTTTATGTTTTTAAGGTCTTAATTGTTTGGCGTAATTAACTCTCAACAAGGGTGGTATTCTTTAGACTGCATCTCTCCATGCAGTTATAGGTTTACATTGGATTCTGACCATCTAGATCTCAGTACATTTATTTTGAGAACATTTTTTTTTTCACCATGACATTGTCTTCTAATTAATGTAGATTACTTTGATATATTGATACCTGAGAACGGGAGAACGAGGTCAAGGCTCTTTAACTTTGTTTTTTTGTAGAAATGTTAGATTATAAATATGATGATTTCAGTATTCTGACCACAAAATGAGGTGACATGCTGCAAATATGTTCTGTCTTTGTCACGTTGGAATTTAACCAATTTGATACTTTTTCTAGCAAAAGTTAGTGATAAGTTGAGCGTTAATCTGGTCTTGAATAATAAAAATGTCCCTTCCCTTACCTTTATGTTTCCCCTAAAGGTTGGTCATATTGAATGAAACTTTTTGTAGATGTGTAAAACTTCTTTGTTTTCGTTTTCCTTAATATATAGTGATAGCTTACTTTATCTTTCAGTCAGCTTCTCTGATTGGAGACTTCAATAATTGGAATCCTAATGCAGATATTATGACCCGGGTATGTCATCTTTTCTTCTTGTAATTTAAGTTTCACTGTATATTAACAATCCTTGATTGCACTGACCTTGACTTGTGAGTCGTTGTACTAGTAATTAAATTGTAAGAACTAGCATGCTTTTGATATGTGAGGAGATCAAGAGAAGAGGAGGTCTATGAGAAAGATCAATGTGTGTGAATGAAAAGAGCTGTTTTACTGAACTATCTGGAAGTTTTGTTTGTCAATTAAAAATGTTTTGTTAAGTGAATCAGCCACACAAATTGTGTGCGCAAAATCTGTGTCTTTTCAAGGGATGAAATACCAATGGCATGTTATATTTCAATAGCTTATTGGTGTTTTATTTTTTGTCTCACCGAGAACTCTTTATATGTAAGATTTGTTAGCAATTAATCTCTTGGTTTATGTTAAATCAAAGTGTCTCCTTTATGATCCTTTTATGAGATATTATGATTTTTTTTTTGTACAGGAATTATATAATTTTAGTGATCATTGACCTAATCAGAACAATTTGAATTTAACTTTGCTCAAGCTGTACCTCTGATGCACTTGCTTTTAAAGCTATGCTCATTTTGGTTTCTCTTACTAGTTTATGGGCTTGACTGAGCTTCATGACAACCAAAGCTGAGCTGTTCATTGATATCAGTGAGAAGACAATGAGGTGGCATATGCATTGATGATACTAGAAATTTCTAATTGGTTATTTATTAACGCATTGCAGTAGCTTTAGGCTAGGGAAAGGATAAACTATATGAAATGATATTGGAATAGCTACCTGGTTAGTTATTACCTCATCGTGGTAGTTCTAGGTTAGGGAAAGGATAAACTACTTCATTGTAATTTGACCGTAATGGCTTTAGTGGTTATCTGACATTTCATATTTGCATCTTGTATGTAAATTCCTTTTCTTTTCACCATTTTATCATCATTATTTACTGCTTCAAAGCAGCATGAAATTCATCTGTTGTTTCTAACAGAATGAATTTGGGGTATGGGAGATCTTTTTGCCAAACAATGCTGACGGTTCACCACCAATTCCCCATGGTTCTCGTGTAAAGGTAACATTTCTTGTCAGTTAATTTTAAGTCTAGCTTTGTGATTTTTAGGCATGCTACTCTTCTATTTTTAACTTATTGTTTGTGATGGATTCATTTCACCTTAGTTAGATACTTGTTATGGTTATTATTATGTAGCTTGAACACATAATAGAGTTTTTGTTAGTGAGCGTGACAAACATGTCATATTTTGCTTTAACCCATACATTGGGCTGTTGTCATTGTGTCAACAATCATAAAACTATGATAGTGTGGTTGTGTTGTATAACTTATCTAGATTTTAAACATGTATTTGTAGATTCACATGGATACTCCCTCTGGTATTAAAGATTCTATTCCTGCTTGGATCAAGTTCTCTGTGCAAGCTCCAGGTGAAATTCCATACAATGGCATATACTATGATCCTCCAGAAGAGGTATAGTTTTGTATTATTTTCTTTCTCCAAGTCTTTTTAGTTATTTGAAGAAAAAAAAATGAGAAAAGTATGATTTCCTACCACATTCCGCTGATATGATTTGGAACTTTGATGAGAAATGATATAGTAACATTAAAATATTGGATAATATTAGGAACGATTGGAGATTAATTTTGAAACTGTTCTCTATAAGTTTGAGAATGCAGCTCTACCATGCCTATCATGTGTACATGTTGAAATGTGAGATTGTGAATCTACTAATTTTATTGGGGCAGCTATATGTGATTCTCGATGAAGTAGCAGCTATTATTTTATGACCATAATTTAACACTCAATATGATAAAATAAGTTGAGGTCCCAATCTATATTGGACCTTCTCATGATCAGCATGCTCAATCCTTTACAGGAAAAGTATGTATTTCAACATCCTCAGCCGAAGAAGCCAAAGTCGCTTAGAATTTATGAGGCACATGTTGGAATGAGTAGCACGGTATGGATCTCCCCTCACTCTCTCATATGATAACTTCAGTCTCTTGATTTGTATTATTATATGTGTGTTTACGCATAAATACATGCATACATAGAAGATTCAACAATCGAATTAGGAATTCTACAACCTTCCTTTAACCTCTTTCTTTCTTTTTTTTCGCGCCTTCTTTCTGTGCTGTGTTTATTAATTCTTCTCTTCCTACAAATTATCAACCATGACATGCAGGAGCCCATAATTAACACTTATGCCAACTTCAGAGACAATGTGCTCCCACGCATTAAAAGACTCGGCTACAATGCTGTTCAAATTATGGCTGTCCAAGAGCATTCATACTATGCTAGCTTTGGGTACTTTCTTTGTTTGAACTAGCTCCAGATTACTGTACACTTTGTCATCTACATTTTAAATTATACTTGTGTATGAGTTGACTAAACAGCTCGTATTTGTTGATATACTCTCAAGCTCTCTTTGATTTGATGTAGGTACCATGTAACAAATTTTTTTGCACCCAGCAGCCGTTGTGGAACTCCTGATGATTTGAAGTCTCTGATAGATAAAGCTCATGAGTTAGGTCTGCTTGTTCTCATGGATATTGTCCATAGGTACAAGCTAAATCTAAAGAGAATATTATCATTAGAAATATCTGTTGGCTTATTGTTCACTGCATGCATGTTCTTTGTTACTTCTGATGCAAGCCAAAATTAATAATAAAAATAACAATCATACTTGCAAATCTTTGTAGGTAATAGTCACTTATCATTGATCCTTGATTGAGCTAGCCATTAGATATATACATATTGTGTAATTTTGCTTGACCTTCAAATGATACTGCGTATGATTTGGGAAGGCCACTAAATTGTCAGATGAATGATGTAGCTTGTAGTTATTAACATTTGCAACATCTGCCTTGAAATCATTTTGTTGAATGACCAATTTAATTCAAGGATGAATGATGTAGTTGAAAGTTTAATGTATATGTCAGACATTCTTAATCATTTCATAGTAGTATAGTCACATTTGTTTTTTAATGTTTTTTTAAGGATATCTAACTGGTAATATCTAATAAATGCAGCCACGCATCTAATAATGTGTTGGATGGGCTGAACATGTTTGATGGAACTGATGGCCATTACTTCCATTCCGGGTCGCGAGGTTATCATTGGATGTGGGACTCTCGCCTTTTTAATTATGGAAGCTGGGAAGTATGTGCTTTTGCCAAACTATAAAAATATATCATGTTGGTGGTTAATCTTTTTCTTCTTTTTCCCCTGAATGTTATTGTCAGTAGTAATTAACTTCTTTCTTTTTAATTTCTGATATAGGTATTAAGGTTTCTTCTCTCAAATGCAAGATGGTGGCTGGAAGAATATAAATTTGATGGATTCAGATTTGATGGCGTGACTTCAATGATGTACACTCACCATGGCTTGCAGGTGTTTTAGAGCTCTTGGAAATGATCCCTTGTTTTCCTGAATTTGGTTTAGCAACTAGCTTAATGTTTGCAAGATGGTAATGAATGTTGTAAACCCTAATATACCAATGGGAGGAATTGCTTGTAGTTATACCGTGTTTCATTACTAACTTAATTGAAGCCTTTCTTGAATGAAGCCATTTTGGCATATAGGTCTTGCTAGAACTTAAGATAGTGAACACAGTTAAACAACCAATTAAAAGCTTAAGCTGTTAGCAAATGGTATGGCAATAAATTTCAACCAGCCTCGACATGTGGGGCATCAATCCACTTCAGTTGCAGGATTGCCTCCACATAAATATCAACGATATTTTTCTAAAAGATTGTTTTAAAGACTGCATTATGTATAATGTGGACTGGCGGAATGAAAGCATTGCATTTTTAGAACTACATCATTTGGTGTTCCACCAATATATTGGTCCTTTTCTTAATTGTTTCTTGAGCTGCAGGTAGCATTTACTGGAAATTACAGTGAGTACTTTGGATTTGCAACTGATGTAGATGCTGTTGTTTACCTGATGCTGGTCAACGATATGATTCATGGGCTATACCCAGAGGCTGTTTCAATTGGTGAAGATGTATGTTGTATAGTCCTCTCAAAAATTGATTCTAGCCCTCCATTTTCCTCTGTGGACTTATTAATTTCAGTGGAATAACAGGATTATGTTAATGAAAGTAGGTGCACGTATGCATTCATAGAGTATGTGTGTTTCCCTGTTCTGTGTGTCTGAGTTTACCCCAAATCATATTTTATATTCCATGTTATACAAATAAAAGGGTTCTTTGACTACCAACTGGTTTTAATTTGCACATAAACCCTCATATTGTTTTTCATTCATTCTAGATGTATGTTGTATAGTCCTCTTGAAAGCATATTGAGTGTCTATTGATTCTAGCCCTCCACTTTACTCTGTGGACTTATTGATTTCAGTGGAATAACAAAATAGTAGCTTATACAGGGTTGTCAGTGAAAGTAGGTGCATCCATGCATTTATAGAGTATGTGCGTTTCCCTGTTGTGTGTGTCTGAGTTTAGCCCAAATCATACCATACATTACATGTTATACAAATAAAAGGGTTCTTTGACTTCCACTGGTTTTAATTTGAACATAAACCCTCATATTGTTTTCATTCATTCTAGAATGTTTGTGGCATTTATCAGTAACCTTAAGCTCTATAAGATCCTTTTGTGAGTATGTTAGAAGAAAGTGGGAAAAAGACAACAGTTGACATAAATTTGCACCGTGTTCTAGTGCTCACTGAAATGCATCTAATCACGAGGAGATGAAGATTTATTGTGGAATTTTTCAATATTTAATAAATAATTAACATTTGATGTGAAGGTTAATAAATAATAGCTCACGTTTATATTTGTACTCTTTGGGATAAATCACTCCTGCACTTTCCTGACATTGTTCAGTTGATTACAAAATTAATTTTCCTTTGCAGGTTAGCGGAATGCCAACATTCTGCATTCCTGTACAAGATGGTGGTGTGGGATTTGATTACCGTCTGCAAATGGCCATCGCTGATAAATGGATTGAGCTCCTTAAGTATGTTCCCACTGGAAGTCCAAACACACGTTACCATTCAATGGACATGAATCCAGAGTCTCTTTGTAAAATCATATGATATATAAGACACGTCTTGTTTTTCCTCTTTCGTAGGAAAAGGGATGAAGACTGGAAAATGGGTGAAATCGTTCACACAATGACCAACAGGAGGTGGTTGGAAAAGTGTGTTTCTTATGCTGAAAGTCATGACCAAGCTCTTGTTGGTGACAAGACAATTGCATTTTGGTTGATGGACAAGGTTACGTGTGTTCTTACTTATTCACTTATTATATGTGCTGAACAACATTTATCTACATGAATTAAGGGCTATAGAAAGTTTATTTGTTATTGGGCAACAACTTTGGATTTTGTCCAGTCTCAGTGTTAATTTTGGTCACATTGAAGGACATACCTGCAGCTTTATACATTCACAGTTACAGGAATGCTGTATGGTTATAGGATTTGGAGTTGCATAATTTTTTCTTTTATTTCATACGATTTCCAAGTTGATGACCAATGCATCTGTAGCATGAGTTATTCATATGTCGCAACAAATTCGTTTTTGTTCTTGCTTTGTGATTTGTTGCCCTTTTTCATGGCTCCTGTGTGGGGTTAAAGTAACATAGCTTATGAATGATTGAAGAAAATCTTAAGTTTTATACCTTATATTTGTTTTATTTTTTATGCCTTTCTGCAGGATATGTATGATTTTATGGCTCTGGACAGACCGTCAACTCCCCGCATAGATCGTGGAATAGCATTACACAAAATGATCAGGCTCATTACCATGGGATTAGGTGGAGAAGCATATTTGAACTTTATGGGAAATGAATTTGGACATCCTGGTAAAGTCAATTGATTATTAAATTTTAAATTTATTTACTTCTTTTTTTTTTTTGCTTTCTTTCATCGTTGATGTTTTTTGATAATCAATTTGATGGTTCTCAAAAGATATGATGTTGCTCTTTCAACCCCATTCTCTTTGTAGAGTGGATTGATTTTCCAAGGGGCGATCAGCGTCTTCCTAATGGTCAATTTGTTCCTGGGAACAATTTCAGCTATGACAAGTGCCGGCGTAGGTTTGATCTTGTAAGTTTCTCCCTCGGTAACGGAATGCAAGTAACCATTTTGAAGGAAGAACTTACTGATGATTTTGCTTGCTTTCATGTTGGCTACAATGTTTTGATTGGATTAGAACTAAGTCACAACTTAATCTTGATGAACAACAAATCTAAACTACACATTGAATTAAACCATAGATTGATTGAACTACTCCAGATGCAGATCAATTAGGACGAAGAATTGAGTTTTTTTTTGTTAAATGAAAAAAAGTTCTACTAAAACTTTTTATTTAGTTTAGTTGCTTTCAACTTGTTAGGTCTGGTCAATATAGTACCAAAAGAATCATGAACCTGGTATATATGTGTACATATATCTATGTAAGTGATTAGTGTATATTGTGTTATCAATCGTTCAAATTATTAGTCCCTACTGTTTTAGGTAACACAAAGTTAAATGATTGTCATGTCGATAATTGCCCATCCTTTATATTTTAGTGAAATATGTTAAGCATTTTAAAGTCCCAAATGAGCAGCTTCATATAAATTCTCTTAATCCATCCACTGACTTATTGATCCTTTCTGATTTAGTTCATGTGTATTTTAAGTTACACAATTGTCTTGTTGCATAACGTTATCCTCTGTTTTATTCTAGTGGACTTGCTTAATATGCATTTGAATCCAGAATGAGCAACTTCTCTATGGTTGAAAATAACTGTCCCTTGCTGGGGTTTTGAAGGTATTTTTATAATTCTTATTGTGCGTCGGTTATATGCACCCAGGGGGATGCTGATTATCTGAGATATTGTGGAATGCAAGAATTTGATCGGGCAATGCAGCATCTTGAAGAGAAGTACGGGGTAAGTCTACTTGAGCTGAAAACTACTGGTTTATGGTGTTAATGCCTCGGACTGTTTGTTTATAATTATTTATTTACTTAAAATTTTATGCTTTTTGTTAGATTTTAAATGTTTATATTTATATCTTCTGAGATGTACGAAGCTAATTATGGGTTATGGTGTATTATGTGTTATTTCCCATCAATCATTGGGCTGGAGTTTAATCTATGCTGAGGGAGGTCTTCAGGATTTAGTTTCCCTTGTAAAATATAAATATGATCAACAGTTTCCTACATTGGGAATTGGCCGAGTGTATTGGTCTATATGCGATTTTGCCTTCTACCGCTGTTAGATCTAGTGTCTTTTTCCTCCTTGCCTTTCCTTGTATTGATAATATGATGAAACATGTTGTGGACTGGAGAATAAAACGCTGGTTTACTGTTTATGCAGTTCATGACTTCTGAGCACCAATATGTGTCACGGAAGGACGAGGGAGACAGGGTAATAGCCTTTGAAAGAGGAAATCTTGTTTTCGTCTTCAACTTTCATTGGAATAGTAGTTATTCCGACTATCGTGTGGGCTGCTTGAAGCCAGGGAAGTATAAGGTATAACATTGGATGCTTTTTAACACTTTTTATTCTAATGTGTTTTAGTTTTGACCCATTAATACATTTATGCATCTGTCTTCTCTTTCTTACCTAATGTTTACCCAATCTGGTTTAAATATTTTAGTGCAAATATTGAAGCCTAAATCAATTGTCTTGTAACCTGAAAATGGGAGAACCTTGTTAAACAGCGGGCTGTTTCAGATTTTTATCAATTTTTTTTTCATGCTTGCTTCATTACTTGAACCAAAATACATGGTGTGTGTCTGTGCATGCTGTCATTCTGTTTTCTCATTTTATTCTATTTCGTTGTTCCAATTATATTTCGTTTCTCTTCCAGATTGTCTTGGATTCAGATGATCCACTGTTTGGAGGCTACAAAAGGCTCGACCACAATGCCGAGTACTTCAGCTCGGTAAGAAAATCGCCCGTTGACAATTCTTCTCCTGCTCTTGCTCCTTATTTCATGGTTAATTATAGGGTTTCAAATGCAATGGTGCTTGTGCAGGAAGGGTGGTATGATGACCGACCTCATTCCTTCTTAGTATATGCGCCAAGCAGAACGGCTGTGGTCTATGCTCTAGCAGATGAAGAAGAGCAACTTCTTAATGTATAAAATTAAATAACCATCAGGCTCTATTTAATATGGGAGTTGCCGTGCATCAGCATCCCACTTACCAATGTTGAGAATAAAAGTACAGTAAGAGACTCGTTGAATTACCCTTTCTGGTAATTTTTGCATCACATAAATTGGGGAAGTCAGGATGAACACGAGCAGAGGACAACATGCATGCAACATTGCAATTTCATACGGAGTACTGGAGACCAATACCGTGTAAATTGTTTCCTGTGCCATGGTGTAAATGTTTTCTTGTTTCTTAATTGGCTAAAGTTGTGGTTACTGCTTATAAACTAGATAGTTTACAGTTTTTGTCAGACTACTGACTACGTGCTGGGAAATTGTATCTGAACCTTCAGTAATAACGCAGAGGTTATTGCAATCATGTGGATTTCTTAGATATCATTGTTGTTGGACATCAATCACTAAAGGAAGTGCTACTGCAGGGTTTTGAAAACCGAAAAGGAAACTGCCTACCGGGAGCCCTCCATTGGCATCGATGGTTAGGCAGTTGGCTCTGGCTTAGTTCTCAAGTTTTCGCACCAACTCATGACTTGAGATGTTAAATGAAAAAAAAAAATTGAAATTTGCAATGAAAAATTCGGTGAGACATCAATAGGAAATGATATTTATGGTGTATAGCAGACGGGCCGGTATCTCTCCAAAAACTCAACAATGCCTCTGCGGTCTGTCATTCGCTCTCAGTCGATGGAAGAGCGAACGAAGTGTAGAGCAGACATGGTAGTTAACAGCTAAAATTGCTGTACAAATTTCCAAACCCGTATCAAGAAATACGACAATTTAAGGCAATCAAACAACACAAGCACACTCAATTTATACACGAGGCACCAACCACAAGAAGTGTCACAGAGTTTTCGTTATACCACGAATCTAAGAATCTTTTTTTTAAAAAAAAAAAAAAGACCAAATGAAAACAAAATTATTTAGTTACAAAATCACCAACAAAAATCAGGTGCTAACATAGCTAGCCTCTGAGGCCGAGCTGCGGGGTAATTGATGTAGAACGCTTGTTGGAGATGAATTAGAATTGGAAGTCGAAGATCGCAGAGCCTCTGCCAGGGGTCCTCCCATCGAAGCCACCGTGTGAGTGGCCCATCCTGCCGCCCAATTCAGCTGTGGCTCCTCCCTTTCACCGCCCTGGGAGCCGGGTTCATCTATATTGCCAGTGGAAAGTTTCAAAGACACGTCAGATGACGACGAATTGCCCGGCATCGAAATGGAGAGGCAGGTGGCAGTATTGACTCTGCTAGAATTGCTCTCACAATTGTTGTGATCGTGGAGTGACCGTGGCCAGTCATCAAAAAAAGGCCTCAAAATGTGACCATCAGACCTATTACCAACCTCATTTTGGGGTTCAAACAGGCCCTTACTAACAGCTTTGGACACACAGGAACTACAACGGACAAAAGAACGTGATACAAGCAAAAATTAAAACAGAGAACAAAATAAAGAAATGATGAGCATTAGAAGAAGGCAAAAGCATAAGCATAATATCTTCGAAAGAAGTGGTTGGGGTCAGTTTGTACAAAATCAAAAGCAATTCCCCCAGGCATGAAACATGCTGTGGCCTAACTTTCCCCAGGGCCCTACCAAGAATCTGTCTTTATCTAAGATCTAAACACCCCCCCCCCCCATCCCCCAATCCCCCAAAATAAAAAGAATTCTTATCAAAATGATCAAAGCCAAGTAAAGTAATGAAAAAACGAACATAACCCGAATTGACGTTAATCAAGTCAAATCATAAACCATTTTAACAAGGTTCATACGTAACAAGGGATTACCTTTGATTGAACTGAAGAAGATCAGTGGAAGGCGAAGGCGCGGAAAGAGCAAAAGCAGTGGCGTTAGCCATTTGAGCAAAAGGTGAAGGAGCAGCAACAGTCGCAGCAGAAATATTATTATTATTATTACTATTATTATTATCATTATTAACATTAACGGTGCTGCTAGTGGTTTTGAAAGTAGTCCCAGCAGCAGCAGAGGAGGTGGGTGTGGGGATTTCCACATGCTTTCTTGAACGGTTGCGGCCACGGTGCATGTGGCGCTCGCAATACTTGTGCCCCGCCACCACGTCCCTTGAGCACCTCCACTTCTTGCCATCTGTCCTCCTGCACCGCCCTGGCTCTGGATCCATTGCCCCCCTTCCCCAGTACCCTGATTGCAACACTGATCACACGTATACATGTACATATTATATTACTACTTCAGGAATTAACATATTAATTCTGAAGAAATGAAACAGTTTTAAGTTAAGTGTGGCAGATCAGAATCAAACAGTTCAGGTTAAAAAACCACTGGATCCGCTAATATATATGCATATGCATTTACACAAATGAGACCATGACGATAACGTATACCAAGAATTAAATATATTATCTTGTGAAAAAACGAGAGAGCGGCAGCACTCACAAGCGGGCTGAAAATGAGAATAATGTTGAAGAGGGTGATGGAGGAAATAAGGAGAAGAGTTGACAAGGCTTTTCTTGATTGGCTGAAGGAGTTCAGGTGGAACAACGGCACCAGCTAACATGTACCTGTAGATCAAAGCCTGTAGCTCAAGCTCCTGCCACTGAGCCAAGCTAAAGTAACTTCCCATCCCTGACAAAAATCCCAAAAAAATTTAAAAAAAGAAAAAGAAAAACCGAAAGTGATAAGATAAGTATGAGAACTCAGCTAGTTAGAAGCTAGAAACTACTACACTTTTCTGGGTTCTTGTCTGTCACATAACAGGCGTAGTATGAAGATGAAAGAGAGAGAGAGATTAAAATAAAAGCTGACTGATAGAAAAGGAAGAAAAATATCATACTGGGAAATCTGGAGGTTGAATCAGAAAATGCTGACAGGCTGCTGACTTTGGATGTGGGTTCAGGTACAAACAAAGGGAGGGCAGATGACCCAGATGACATGGGTTGTTGGTGTTGGTGGAGGTGTTGTGCTTCATGGGGCTCAAGGAAGAGTTTTGGTATCTTTGCTGCAGAAACTTGTTGCTCTGACTCATGCTGCTGGTCTCTCCATTGCTTCCGATGCAATTCCATGGAGAGAGAGAGAAAGGGGAATTAACTTGTAGTCTGGTTGATTTGGTTTTGGGTTTGGGGTTAATAAGCCTTGTTTGGTGTGTTGTTGGGCATATTATATGTGAAGGGAAAGTTTTGCAGGGACTTCTACCAGGTTCTTTTTAACATATTTTGGCAGATACCCAAAATTGGATTGTAAAAACTTATTTGTAACTGACATGTTAAGACTGCAGAGTTTTGTTTATAGCCAGTGGAGAAGCCCTAGACCTAGGGTACTTCAATTTTTTTTTTTTTTAAAAAAAAAGACAGTCAGACAAGACAGTCGAGAGGAAAAAGATAAACCCTAAGTAAGTTAATTATTTAACAATCAAAATAACAATTTTAGATTTGTATAGAGAGATAATTACCTGCAGCCTTTGATCTTTCTGTCTCTCTAGCTAGCTTTGCATTGGAAATAGCACTTTGAGCAACATGGGGTCATGACTCTTGTGCTTGAATTTTAAAATGATCTTTTTTTAAAAAAATTTATTTAGCTAAATCTTTTGCTTTTCTATTTCTTTTATCAATGTTTTAAAAGAGTGGCCGTGGGGTTTACATAGACACTCAAAACAGTCAAAATATCTACAGAGCTTTATGAAGCCGAAAGTGCAGTTCCAATCCAGCTAAGCTCAGGTTTTATTGTTTTCTTTCAAGTTTCCAAAACAGAGAAATGACGATGGCTTCTTTGGCTCTGTCTCCTGACAAACACTGAAGTGCCATCCCATCATCTATACTAACGAAATATCAATTGATATATATTGATAGTGTGAATTTCCATCGCAGTGGTTACTTGTCATCGAGGGTTTGCCCGCCCTATAGCAGCCTCTATATTTATAGATACTAGGAAGCTTTTTCTTTCTTTCTTTCTTTTTTTTTTAAATAGATATATTTTTTGCCCAAAATAGATTGAAATTATCATTAAAGAATTAATTAGTTGAGTATCAAAGCTACAAAATAAAAACATATAAAAATCTTAGGAGAACTGTGTATCTTTCTTTTGTCTATATATTCTAGCTCTATATCTTCGATAATTACGATGGGGAAAAAAAAACAATTTCGCATTTCTTTTTAGTTTCTCCTTTTGCTTAATTGCATGAAGAATTTCGTTGTTTATTCTCAATTTTAAATGAAAAATAATACGCTTCGTGTTGGGCTGGGCAGGAAGCTTGGCTGAAGCCGCCCCCGTGAGCCAAAATGTTAGTAAGCTACAGTAGACGAGCTGCGACTGCACCTAGATGCAAAAATAACAAAGCTAGTTAGACGAATGTGCCCCTGATATATTCCTCTATTCACATCAAGATACTTTTCCGTTTTATATATACGTACCGTGATATTCTTTGACTCATTAATGTTTTTGTCTGTTTGTGTTTTTTCTTTAAAATTCTCAGCTACCTGCATGGACATGGATCCCATGTTATTTACAAGAGTGCCACGCTGCATATCAATTGAAAGAAAAAGGAGAGAAAGAGAGGGGTGGGGGGGGTAAGAAGTGAAAGTGAATGTCAATTGAAGAAACAGCATAAGTAAAATAATTGTTTTCACGGATAGATTTGAACTTGAACGTCATGTATTTAATTAAGTTAACGAGGACAAAATTATAATTTCAACTAAGTAGATAAAACATGTCATCTAAATTTTTTGGACTGAGTAGAGGCAGCTGTCCTGCTTCTCGTTAGGAATGATAAAAATACCCACAGAAATGGATTTTTTTTAAAAAAAAATTTATTCGGAAAGTGTATGCGTATAATTTCATATTCAATTTCTTATTCAGGAAAGAGATGAGAAATTTTTTTCACTCAATTTCTTATTCAGGGAGGAAACAGGGATGAGGTGAAATCTCTATTTTTATTTTTATTTTTTAAAATTACTAGTAAATAAATAATAAATTTTGAAATATAAAATTATCAATATTGGTAAAAATAACAAATATCAAAACATTTATATTATTAATTTTTTAGGCCTAATTAACTAATTAAAGTTCTAAATTATTATTTAAGACATTAAAAAAACCAGGTAGATTCTAGTAGACTAAAAATTTTGTTTTAATTTCAATATTTATTAAATATTTTAAACTTAAATCTATTTTTATTTATTTTTAGATATTATAATTGCCCACAACAAATCACAATTTTAATATCTAATCTAATCTAATATTTACTCTTAATTTGCTTCGGCTTAACTATTGTGTTATAAAAGGAATAATCCACATTTATAAAGTGTCCACACCACCATTGAACAAGTTAATTTCTAAATTTGATTTTATTTGTAACAATTTTGTATTAGACTATTAATTTGTTTATGATAGTTTACAAAAGAAGTTTATATCTCTTGTATGTTGCGTTACTTACTAATTTAATGTATGACTTTTGTAATGGATATTAATATAAGATATATTTCGAACTTTACTTTTATTTAAATTTTTTATTTTAATATGATTTACTCAAAATTGAAAACAAAAAAATGTATTAGTTATTCGGGTATCGTGGACCCTCAGAAATCCCATGTTATTATTCGGAGAGAAAATGAGTATTCTCTCTAATAATTCTGATGGGGACGAGGAGCTGACGGAAATATACGCAAAATATTAGATATGAGTACGGAGAGATTGGTTCCCTCCCCACTCCATTGCTATCCCTACTTCTCTCTTAAGTTTGTATCACTTGACCTTGTGGTGGACCATTAACTCGAGTCCCTACATAGAAACATAATCATTTATCCCTCAATTATATAATTGAACAGAGATAAATATCTCCTTTTTTTGATTGAGTGGAATAAAAATTTCTTTGATATTACTAAATGTAAAAATTTGAGTTGTGTTATGATAGTCTTAATATATGGTAGTTGAAGATGAAAATTTCGGTTGTGTTATAATAGACATGATACCAAGTATTGAGTTAAAAAAAATTGATTGGTTAGTAAAATTTTCAATATAATTCTATGCTGAATTTTGACTTAGTTTAGTTTAAATTTACATGGATTTATATTTGATTATACTACCATATGGAGAATTGGTCTAGTGAGTACTGCTGCAAGGCCAACTTTTATTAAGGGAGTTGGGGGTTCTACTACATAACCCTCCTAATGAGAACCTGCCATGTGCGCAGTCGCTCAAATGATCAAAATCTCATTATATTATATCCTATAATTTATGACGTATCATCAAAATTTTATTTTAAACAAACCTAATAAGAGAATAACTACATTCATTCATAAATAGTTGAACTAAAAATATACATATATGTTCTCTAGCAAAGTTATACGCCATATTCTATTAAAATCTACATGTTTTTAATTATATCAATTGTTTGCTGCACTTCGTGTCTGCATGCGCTTGCCGTGATTCCAATTTGCGTAAAAATAAGAGGTGGGAATTAGTGTTTAATGGGTCTTGTTTGTCATCTTAGTATAAACCTTAGATAGATAATGCGGGAGGGAGGGAAGTGATGGGCGAAGAGGTTACTGCAGGGGAAAGCAAGGCAATCGAGTGAAGACCAAAGCTGGGGAAAAAGATGAGATTCGAGGGATATTATCTGAAATTTGAAAAAGAAATGAAATTGCAGCGACTCGGGGTGAGACACAACAACTGGCTGGTGGCGAGGTAAATGGCAGGCAGTAACATTACCGATTACCAACCATCAACACCAAACGGCAGCTGCTTAAAATAAATGGCTGGATGTGACCAGCTACCCTGTTCACCCTGATGTGACTACTCATTGCCCCATTTCCCCACACTTTACTTCTGCTTTTCTTGCCCACCTTTAATTATTATTGTTTCTTGACTTCAACCCTCCATTTATTGTCACAACTCACAACAATCGATTATCACATAATCCCAGTAGCGCTTTCTATTTTGTAATTTGTGAATGTCTGAATGAGAAGCAACACGCCAACAAACTGGCTTCTTTAGGTCAACACTCTTAACACTCACGACGAGCAGATTTTGTTTTTGTTCCATCGAGTTCTCTTCTTTTCGATGGGCGCCATAACCATAACGTCATATCTGCGTGGGAGTGTGTCCCCATATTTTGATCATGTGATCTACTATCGAACACCGGCAGCACTCATTAATATACATATGTGTATGTATGTTTCTTTGTTCTCTTATTAACAAAGACATTCTTATTTTTTTTTTTAAAAAAAATATATATATATATATATTAAAATAAAAAAATATATTTTTTAATATATTAAAAATTATATTTTTTAATTTATTAATGTATTAAAATTTATGTATTTATTTATTAATGATATTCTCACTTTATTAAAAATACATCAAAATTTGAATTTATATATTTTATACTTCGTTTTAAATGTAAACGGATCATTGCTCAAAAAATTTTCCTATTATTAAGAATCGAGATATGCGGTCAATACATGAAAATTATGTTTATCTCTATCCACGAATATGGTAAAAAAAAAATTAATTTCTCACTAAAACTGAAGCCAAAGGAATGAGCGTCGCCCTGATCATTCAACAAAACGTGAGTCCTCAGAATCGCATGATTAATTAAGGCAACCTATTTCGTCAGTTCATAATCCTATGTTACTTTTCTAGTATTTTATTGGTGGTTATAATAAATATTCAAGTTGATTTATAATAGTATCTCAGATACATTTAAATGTTTCTCAAAAAAAAAAAAGATACATTTAAATGTCTTTAATTAAAAACCATTATTTCTTTTATATAGACATAACGTCAGCAATGAGATTAAATATTGGAGTCATTTGCCGGCACCAATGAGATTCAATGCAAGTTGTGAAATTTACTTATTACAGTAGGAACTGAGCCAGCTCCATTACAGTAAATGTTAAAGCCAAATTTTTGCCTGATCATTCTCCCAGGTCCCAGGTCAGGTTACTGTCACTCTACCCCTACCACATGTTCTCTGTCAGAACACTGAATAAGACTGGTCAGATTTTATATTTATATATACACATCTTTTTCTTGATTAAAAAAATATTTTTTCTAAAATATGATTAAGAAATAACAATTCTTCTCAACCCAAAAAAAAAAAATCTGTTACTTCCCCTTTCCATGAAGACACAAAAATAATAGAAATATGATAAAAGTTTAGGAGATGAATAATATTAAAAGAAAATGATATTCAAGATATTTCATATTATGGGAATCATCCTTTAATTTAGTGTTGCTCACATCTTTTATCTCAATTTAAGAGAGAATTTAAACTTAAATTCCTTTGCGAGAAAATATAATAAAGTGAAAATTCAACTAAGAGGATGCAATTTGACAAATAACTAATTACACTGTAGTGTTGCTGTTAGAAGAAAAAGAAAAGGAGAAGTTCCCAATCGATGATTTGATTTCACTCGATTAAAGCTAATATATAAATTATATATATATAGATAAAAATTAAATTAATAAACAAAAGGGGGCAAAAATGTAAATCGAAACCAGTCGTGGAACCAGATATCCCCACCCACCCAGAAAAACATCTAGGATCATCTGCTCTCGTACGGATCTAAAGCGGGACCCGTAACGACAGCGATCCACGTCACCAAATTCGTCTCTTATTGCAACTGAATTAAATTCAATTATTATAATAACAATTAAAAAATGATAAGGGTAAAAGAAAAGGCTTTTTTCTTTTTTCTTTTTTTCAAAAAAAAAATTATTTTTGGGGTCGGGGTTCAGTTCTGCTTCTGACTGAGTGAGAAAAGAGCAGACGGGACAGCTGCTCCACGTGGGTCCCCGGGGGGGAGGTTTAGTTTAACGTATTGTTGTAGTGTAGGATAAAGTAAAGGCACGCCGGCACGCGGTGACCTCACGTGCCTTCACGTGACATATTCTCTCGCGGGTCGAGGCGGAGGCGATGCTTTGTTTTGTTTTATTGGAAAGCGTTTCCATTATTCAATTCGGTAGGAAACTGCATCGGTATGTGTTGCTCGTAGCTGTTGCTTCCTCCCATGTCGTGTGATCGAATGCCACGGTCCAGTTTTGCCTCTAGAGCCCTTCAAACGACTTAACTTCTTCCTTCTCCTTCTTTATTTGTTTTACAATTACAAATTTTATTATAAAGTGAAAAAATTACTAAACAAGCACCCAAATCTTTAAAATCTTTATCTCTATTTCTATCTCATCGTCAGTAAATAGAAAAGATTCGGTACCCGTAGTTTAAAAAGTTATAATCTTTTAATAAATACTAATTGTTATTAAAATATTATTTAAAGTTATATATATATATGATAAATTATTAATTTTTATTTTGTAATTATATTATTTTCTATAACAATACCTAAGTTAAAAGATATAACTCTTCAATACAAAGATAAGAATCTCAACAATTTTATGTTGATACAAATATATCAATTTCTTATGTTTTTCTAATCTTTAATTGCCTTTATCTTTATTTCTTGTTATAGTCTAAAAGTATGAAAGAAATATGTGAACAAACAATAATTAGAACATTTATTAAATTAAGGTGCTCTTTAATAGTGTTAAAATATTTAGTAAATTCTAATTATTATAATTTAAAAAATAAATTAATTTGATTCGTTGTTTATATGACTGAAAATTTTATAATATATATTATTTTTATTAAGATTATTAATTTTAATTTATAATTATAATTTTTAAGTTATAACAGCTTCCTGGTGAGATGGGGCTTGAGCGAGGTATGTTAAGAAAGAATATAAAACAATTTAAATAATGGGTAATTTTGAAAGGGGAAAAGTTATGGCGAGATATTGGTGGCGGAGAGTAATAATAACTGGTCTATCACAAAGCTATTAATAAGCTTCAAAGTAGGCATTGAAGAGACAAATGTAGGCTACGAGCAGCACACGAAACGAATCATCCTTTTTATTGATTAAAAAAGAAAATAAAAGAAAAGAAAAGAAATTAACGTAGATCTTTAGCTTCAACGCCATGTTGGATGAGCTACATCTTGACTGGTCTACGCACATATCAACCAATACTTGTCCGCTGTCGTTTTGTTTTGCATTTCGTAGAACTAAGACAAAAATGAAGAGAAAGTCAAGATGTAGTGGGTGAGGTTTCAACTCTCAATAGTGCTTCACGTTTTAAAAGACCCAACCGAGCCCATTGGATCTTAATTTTTAGCCTAACGTTATAGAAGGAGTTTTTGGGTTGGATTTAGGCCCTTAACAATGGACCCTTCCAACATTTCAGCTAATACGTGGGCAAGATATACACTTTAATATGAATGACTCAGGGCCGTTTGGGATTGTCTTTGAAATACTCAAAATTAATTTTTAAAAATTAAAAGTTAATAATAATATTCATTAAATTAATCTATTTAGATAGTTTCTTTTTCACGAAGTCAAGGCAATTTTTTTTAAAAAAAAAAAACATAGATGTGTTACCATTAAAACTCTGCTGGTATTTATAATAAATATCTCTGAAAAATACTTAAAATTAATTTATTTTTTAGAAAAATCGATTTGATTAAAGGACGGTCTAAATTTCTATCCTCATTAATTTTTATAAAATATATATGAATTCTACACAAATATATAGTGCACGTGATAGTAGGCAAGGGTACGTGGTCTCTCTCTCTCTCTCCCTCCCCTGTTGAATCAGTGGTTGCACTCAACTCTATTTCTTCTTCTCAGCTAGAAATTGCATCCGAGTTCATTAACTTTGGCGATTGCAATTGCACCGTGACTTAAACGCATCAAATATGTCAAACATCATAGTTATTAAATGTTTCTATTGATCCCCAAATGCTAGAAAAATGATAAACAGAACTCGTTGATGAAACATAAACGCGCGTCAGTGTTTTGGATTCCTTGAGAAATTGGGTATTAATAGATAAAAGAAGGGTGCCTATAGCCCATCCCCTTAAAAAATCTCTGTCCATCTTGCTACCAAGACAGCCCAAGCCCCTACCTAACATTTTTGGTGTTGCCCAAGAAATATTGCAACTTATGTGGTACGTCAAAAAAGAGAAAAAAAAAAAAAGGAAAAAAGAAAAGGCGGGGGTGGGAGGAGGGAGGCTTACGTAATAAAAGTGGTTATTTGAAAACCCCACATTTTGTCCAAAAAAGGTGATCAACTTAATAAAGAAATCTTGGGTTGAAAAATGACCCATTATAAAACAACGAAATTAGGATTTGCTTTTTCTTTTGATAATACTTAAAATAATAAAAATATTATCAAAGTTGTGAAATTGCAAAACATTACGTCACCAACAGAGAAATAAATATGGTGTCATTTGTTTTGAAATATATTAACAAATTGATTTGAGTAATGAGTATAAAAAGTTTTACTATAAAAGATAGAACCAACCAGCTGTATATATGTGACCATTCACACGTTCCAAACTCCACGGGCTCCAAATTAATTTTGCTGGGCTTTTTCAGGTCGATTCAACAAGATGACAAAATCAGAGCCTATCAGTTTGGTATCCAACTTCTACAGTGTGACAGGCACTTCTTGATTGCGATTGAAACAAAAAGAAAACATTTTATATATGGTTGTGGACTTTTTTTTTTATTTAGAAAAATATCCACCTTCTACTTATTTTTTTTAAATTTTTTAAAAATATATAATTCTTTCTATTTTTTTGTTAGAATCCACTTAAAATTACATTTTATTTCACTTTTCTACTTCCGTTTGAAATTCGTTAAGAAAACTAACAGAAATTTTAAAAATGACCATTTTACCCCCCAAAACGAAAATTACAATTTCGTATTAAAAATAGAATGCTAAACTATAACAATAGTATTAAAAATAACTCAATCTCGCACACCATCAATTAAATTTAAGATAAGTAGAGTTTTATTATTCATTGAGTTATAATCTCTAGTAGTTAAGATTTTTTTATACTACCAATAATGATATTCATTATTAAATCTTATTATTTTTTGTATTTTTAGGGTGAAATTATAATTTTCGTTTTGAGGGTAAAATTGTCATTTTTTTAAGTTTCCGTTAGTTTTCTTAATGGATTCAAAACAAAAGTGGAAAAGTGAAATAAAATGTAACTCTAGGTGGATTCCAATCAGGAAAATAAAATTGTGTACTTTTAAAAAAAGTTAGAAAAAATGAGTGAATTGTGGATATTTTCCCTTTTTATTTACTCCCTTTTTCTTTTGTATATATCTTTTTGTTGTTTTTGCTGATTAATTATATGTATTTGATGCGGAAGGGGATGGGCAAGAAAATCACTAAGATTCAAAAGAGATTTCGGCGCAATTTGAAATTAAAAAAAAAGAAAAAAAAAGTAAGAGATTCCATTCTACCATATAAACTTGAGAAAACCATCTTCGCCAAAAATTAAAAACATGGATGAAAATTAAGGTTGTTTCGGCTATATTTACATCATATTTCATTCTAATGTTACGACTTAAAAAATTTCGTTACACTTCCCAATATTCTTTTACATGTCTCAATTGATAGAGATTATTGATGAGATTACATTGAACAAATGCGTCATAATTTAACACAAACTAGAAAGGTTGATAATGAATCACAATAATGGACACTTGCAAGATGTAATAATGCTAGAGTCTAACTAAAAAAAAAAAATTGTTACTCGGCCCATTAAGGAAAGAAACCTAGTATGATACGATGTTTAATTACACTCTTTTTTTAATATAGTAATATATTACAATTATTACGACAAATTAGAGGGGGGTTTATTCTAACCCAAATGCAGGAGATCAGTAAACCCCTACTATGAATGGAGTGGAGTCCCATTATCTTTGCACAAATTAAGGTAGTGTTTTACATTTGTTTTTTTTTTTCATTTATTTCATAGTTGTTTGTAGTCCAATTCCTTCATGATTTGTAATTATATTATTCTCAGTTTGTCTAAGTCAAATTGGAAACTTTATTTGAATAAAAAAAATGTTCATTCCTTTGCCCAGAATTTGATTTCTCCGAGTCAGGAGTTTGAAGAATGCCAGGTCGTATAACAGGCCGTACAAGACATTTAAACATTCTTGATTATATTTTCCTTTTTTTAAAAAATGATATGAAGGATTTTTTTTAAATTAATATTTAAATCAGATAACTACTGATTAAAATTAGAGGCAAATGGCTAAAGTTCTTGATTAATATTGAAGAATAGGGAGGTTTCTTTAATAATATTTAATAAAAAAAAACGCATTTGCTAAAAATTATGCAGCTTAGTTGGTAAAAGAATTGGTCCATGGTGTCTAGTTTGGTCAACTAAAATGAGTAGATTGTTCGAATTTAGCCTGGAAACTTCTGGTCTTATTTTGCATATGCTGACTTCATAATTTTAGTGGTCTTATTTGGTGTAAACCGTGTAATTGACAACATTGACATGCCAACAAAGCACTATTGGCGTGCAAGTTTTGATTAGGGCTAGAGGCCTTTCATTTTTCTGAACCGAGAATATATTAAGAAAAGAGAAAAAGGTTTAATAGTTGTTCACCCATTTGCAAATATGTTTTAAAAACAATAAAAAAGAATTAGCAATTTGTTGAACTCGAACTCTTTATGTTATAATTCTAACAATAAGGTTTTGAGGATCTGAAGACAGTTGGGCAGCCACAACCGCCAGATTATTAATTAGATTTTCCCTCTCACAAAACCAAAATGGCCAAAATGTGTTTCAGCTCACTCAGAAATTGATATGAGAAAACTCTTTTTAATCTTTAAAAGTGGGCCTGATGAGCTTTTGACGCAGCAAACAAATCATTTGCGTTGCGTTAACAAACACGCCCTTATTCAAAGTGCTTTTGGTGGGCATTAGGTAAAAGTTTCTGTCTTTGCTGCTCGAGCAAATCAGTGTGTACAGGTGGAGCACTCCAGTGGTGCTTATGCACGCTTTGAATGATCACCGTTGGATGGACCCACCATTAGATTCCCAGGCCCATTAATCATTTTGATCCCATGATCATCACCGTTGAATTTTATCTGTGTTTGAACACGTCAAACAGTTGGAAATGGTCCCCCACGGCCCGCCCCCGACCCCTTCGCACAAACAGAGAGAGGGAGACAGAAAAGTGGAAGTCCATTAACAAGTGATTATTTCATTTTATATTGTTTAATAAAGTGCACCTTGGCTTAATGATATTAATTTATTTAATCACATAAAATTAAGAAAAAATATAGATAAACAAAATTAAATTAACATGTACCCTAAATTAAAAAAGAAAAAAGAAAAAGAAAAACACGTTGGTAGGAATAATGCAAGTAGACATATTAAAATTATGTTCTAATTGACATACAACAACTAATGTTAGCTTATTTTACTTAAGACGTGAAAGTTTCATACAATTATAAAGAGTGACACATTCGAATATCATATTAATAGAATAACACAATTAAAGTTTCGAATTTTTAAAAAAAAATAACATCACGCGGCAGTGCCGTTAATAATGTAATATCCATAAATAAATAAAAAATTATCGTTTAGTAATTGACACGCATTTAATAAAATATTTGAAGAGAAGGTCCAACCATAATATTTTATTCTCGTAGTTTGGATACTGCCAAATAATTAGAAAGTTGATCAAAATTAATAAAAACTGGTCGCGTAATGAAGATGTTCAGATTGTGAAATGCGGTTAGTGTAAAGACGGTGTAATCACAAGATAAAAGAGACAATGATACTCCTGGGAAGCATCGAGTGTGTCCCTTATAATAGTGAGCGATAAAGAGGAGATTCTTAAATTGTTAAAGCTTAATTTGCAGGTACAAAGCATGGCGGAAAGGAAAGGTGGCGATACTTTTGTCAAAATGAGGTGGCGGCACTGGCCCTACGCTCCGCTCTGCCTTTGGCTTGGCCCTTACGACTCAAGACGTGACTTGGTATGTGCGTGCAAGCGCAAGCGACCCTTTCCGTCTACTCACACCAATCGCTGTGAACGGCAACAGGGCATGGGCTATACATATACTAACCACCGTCATATTTTATTTAGACGTTGCTGCACATTTGCATCTAGACATACAATACAATAGTGTAAGTGACTGAAACCTAAATTAGATTATCTAACTACACTATTGGCAACAAAAACAATTACATAAGATCAACATGCAGTATCGATTGGACAAATGTCAAAGGCCAAGTAAGAGAAGAAGGGACCCCGTCAAGGTCAGCAAGCGAAGCGTGCCTCGAAAAACATTATTTCCAATGTCAAAACGGTATCGTTAAAGACACTCATACGGTACAAAGTGTCTTCAATAAATTAAAAACAAAAATACAAATAAAAATTTATGTCGTCTGTGTGTGTATACATGTAATTCGTGTCCTTGCTAAAGTCATCGCCATGTGGAATTTTGCCAACTGTAACGGTTAGTACAGTACAGTCAGCGCTCTCAACAAACTTCAAAACAAAATGGAACGGTCGTCTTAAGACACGCCCACTGCGCTGCGCATCCGGCCACACAAAATTCTTTTTTTTTAAAGATTTTTTCGTATTATAAATATTAATAATTTTCCTTTAGAAGGAAATTTTTAGGAGGTTCTTGATTCTCGTATTTCCTAAAATCTTCCCCCACAAAATTAATCTTACGAAGATTATTATATGATAGCCCAACAGCGAAAAATTAATGGTGCTAAAGTTTACGGTTATGGTGGAATTATTATTTTTTTAATATTCATAAAGTACAGAAATCAAACGTTAGCCTAAATTTGAGTGAAAAATTTTTGAAAATTGAAATTGTGAGGGCGTTTATCGTGTGGGTCCCATCTGTAATTGAGGAGTCACCGAGTCAGGTCGATTTTCCCCTCAACTTTCAAAAAACAACAGCCGATGGCTGATGCTGGGAGAAATAATAACATCTGGGGCCCAAATTTTTATAATTTCTCAAATAGGAACATACTCTTTCAACTTATATACCAAATAGGTTCCTTACTCATGCAATGACCGAAATATCCTCCATACCATGCTTTGGGAATACTTCCACAATGTGATACAGCGATAGAGGCAAATTGGTAATTTAATTAGAGAACAGATCAATGATCTATTTGACATAAATGGAAAATAGTTATCATTATTTAGAAAAATATTTAAGAAACAAGAAATCAAAAGTTATTATTTCAAATATATATTATGTTCATCTTTATTTAGAGAAATTTTAAAATACATCAAAAGTATGTAATATAATTAATTAATATATATATATATATGATATGTATATTTAAATTTAATATAACTGTTATTTATATAATAATTTTTTTATAATAAATATACCTATCATAACATAATTTATTTATTATATAGTTGATATGGTATTTTTCCATCATCGACCGTTGGGGCAGTTGGGTCATTTTAATTCAGCGTTCGGTTTTCTTTTGTATTTTGTTGATTTCACCTTTTTACCATAAGACATGGTTGATAAATAAAAGAAAAACAAAAACCAGCTTGCTTGCTGGCTCGCTGCTTGTAATAAATAAATAAATAAATAATAATGAGAATAAGGTAAAGCTACAGCTTTGTTGTTTATAATTTATAAACTCTTCTTAGCAACAGCCAACACGACTACAGGGGAGAAAAAGAGAGAGAGAGAAAGAGAAACAACTCATCATTTCAAAGCAAAAGCAAAAGCAAGAGAGAGAGAGAGAGAGGTAGAGAAGAAACCAAAGAAGAAGTTAATAAAGAGAGAAAATCAAGGGAGAAGAAGGTTTTTTTTTTAATTTTTATTTATTTTTGGTATTTGGGTTAGTGAAGAAGATTTTTGAAGAAGGATGTCAATAGAGCAGCCACAGGCAAGCCAGAACTTGAACCAGTTAATGTTGCAACAAAGCTCAGGAAATCTCAGCTTCAGCAGCAGCAATTTGTCCAAGGATGACGAGGAGATGTCAAGGTCTGCTCTAACCACTTTTAGAGCCAAAGAAGAAGAGATTGAGAAGAAAAAGCTTGAGGTCAGAGAGAAAGTTCAGGCTCATTTGGGTCGTGTTGAAGAAGAAACCAAGAGATTGGCCACTATTCGTGAGGTTTGCTCACTAGGGTTGCTTCTGTTTTCCTGGGTTATTTGCAAATTTTTATTTTTTAGCTTTTTGGTTCAAGAAACTTGTCAAGTACTTGTGCTTGGAAATTTAAGGTTTTTTTTTTTGGGGGGGCGTTAATTGTGCAGAAGTTGAATGATTTTATGGTTAAACGGGTTTCAGAAACTTGTGATCTGAACATAAAGCTTGAAATTTGGAGCAGAAAGCAAGTTCAGGCTTAATCTTATTTTGTTTATGCAAAAATGAATTAAAAGGTGGTATTTTTACTTTTCTGTTAAACTTGTCAGTTCAACAAATTTTAACCAAAAAAAAAAAAAGGATAAGATTGTCAAGCAAATTCTGGGTTTATGTTCACTTGCTTAGTATTGTTAGAACTTTTACTACTTAGCCATGGCCCAAAAGGGGGCTAAGTTGAGGAATTAGTGTAAGGCTTTTTGCCATTCACATGATGCCTCAAACTGTTGTTAGAGGTGAGCAAATCTGTTTTCATATATCTGTGCATGTTTTCCTTTTTTGGTGTTTGAATTAATAGTAGTTCTGTATATATCAGGAGCTTGAAGCGCTTGCAGATCCCATGAGGAAGGAAGTTGCTGTGGTGCGTAAGAAGATTGATTCTGTTAACAAAGAATTAAAGCCTCTTGGGCATACCTGCCAAAAGAAGGTGAAATTCAATGGAATCTTTTTATGCTTGCAATGGACTATACATGTTTATTGGTTTTTTTTTCTTTGGGGCAATTGTGGCATCCTATGAAGACTTATGACAATGTATGTCACAGGAAAGAGAATACAAGGAAGCCCTTGAAGCCTTTAATGAAAAGAACAAGGAGAAAGTCCAGCTAATCACCAAACTAATGGAGGTTAGTTTCAAATATTTTTCCTGTTCAGATAGAAAAAGGCAAGTTACAATTTCTAATTTTGGGATTTCTTTCTTTACAATCTGCATTGTGGCTTTTCTATCGGATGAACAGCTGGTGGGCGAAAGCGAGAAGTTGAGGATGAAGAAGCTGGAGGAGCTGAGTAAGAGCATAGATTCTATACAAAACTGATAATAACCTAATGCTGATAAACTGATGATTAGGTCTGAGTGATGTATTTAAGATGACTATGATATTTATTATATATGGTGTTTTCAGTTTGTTGTATTGTATGTTTCCTTGTTTGTTTTCAAGTAGAATTTGTTGGATCATTAGCTGATTTAGGAAGGGAATTACCCGATAAAGAGGTTTGTAACTAAATGCATCATGTCTTGACTCTGCTTTTCTTATTATTTTTACTCTTGTTCAACATTGTAATGTCTCCTTATTGAGTTTTTGTGTAATTTGGGGTTTGTACCGAGGCCGTATTATCTAGTTTGTAAACTATTTGCTGATCTGCGAACAACTTGGTTTGCCATTCTTTCTTCAAGCATTCCATGGAGGCTGCAGATGGAATTGCTTCAATCTAAGACATGAAGCAATTCCGTTAATGCAGTTGAGAAACTGCATAGAAGAATATTCATTTTTAGCGTTAAAGGTAAAAGTTATGCTTTCTGGAATCAATTTCTTTACATACTCGATACTAGGCAACAACATCATTTTACGTGTTACGCGATATATTAGCAAAACTTATCCTATCAATTCATGGAAAAGATGTGGCTTTGCTGTAAATGGTGATTGTGTGGTCGGGAAATGATGCAGCTCTAATGGTTTATACAGATCATTCTGATAGCCATTTCCTTTTTCCGAAAGTTGCTTTCAGATTCATTCTTCATGACATTATTATTTGCTCTGTAACCCTAGGTGGTCCAAGTAAGTATTAACTCACTTGGAATCGACATGGTTTATGGTAGCTTCCAAATCCTAGCGTGTGGTTAATGTTATTGGGGATTAAGCATCTTGATGATTGGATTTTTGCGTGGGAAATATGTTGTGCCCGTGTGACTTTTAATCAGAAATGCTCATGTAGATGTGGGCAATTACCCCAAATTTGCCATTCATTTAGTGACCAACTAAACACGTGATGCAATTTTGTAACCGTGCCCATATGAGTAACGTTGGCCCTAGATTTATCCAAGAATTATTGATATAGATGCAAATATACCGTCGTCATGTAGTAAAATTACCAACGATCAAGCATAAATGGGGGTGCAATAGTCACTTACCTCATTTTAAGCACCCAAGATGTTCGAAAATGGAATGGTCTTTAACAATTAAAGGTAATTTTTCATCCTTTATGTTTCCCCATCTTTATAATGTATCCACAGCGTAGCTTCTGGTTTACTACCAGTCTACTACCAAAGGCAAGACTCGTATGTGGATGAGACTGGAGGGGGCATCGTTACCTTATCCTATCCTCTACTCTACATTGTCATTTTTCAATGGAAATAACAACAATACATGAACAATGAAAAGACCTGGCAATGAAACCACATCCAGAAATTTAGGACTCTGCTTTCATTTCTGTCTTAAGCCGGGTTACTTAACTTTTGGCTTTTGAATAAACTAATTTATTGTGATTTTTAAAGGTTTCTTATTATTAATGTGATTTATGAACCTGTTAAACGCTCAACATCATCATATTTATTATTTTTTATTTTTCAGAAAATAGACAGTTTACCGAACTGATATTGAAGCTCAAAATGTTGACCTATTTTTAGCGTCATTATATGAGTTCAGGTACTATATTAATGATATAATTAATTGCCCTTCTTATGGGACAGAAAGGCCTACCGTTTTAACAACCACAACTAACAGCTAAAGATAATATTTCCTTCTCCTCGTTCTTTTTAATTCTTTTGTTAAAAATCATTAGATAAGACAAATTGAAATTCAATGCAATCTAGGAGACAAACAATGTTGTAACAACCATGTTGGGATGCGGTGATGATTCATTACGGTACTTCTAGATTCATTTTATAGAGTTGGAGTGAGCTAATTTAGGTCCTATTTAGGATTGATGTACTGTAAAAAAATGTATAGTTATAAAACCGAAGTTAATAATTTATAATAAATATAAATTTTAAATAATAATTTTGATAAAATTATTAAAAATATAATAAATTTTTCATGATACAGGTGAAAAGTTATATCAATATAACTTCCAAATTAAAGCAGTTCGTGTTTACCAAACACTTTAATGCTATAATTTTTATACTATAGCGGCCTAACAGGGCCAAAAATATCAGTCCGGTTCAGACTCGGACCATATTCAAACATTGTGGGCCGAGTATTACCTTACCCGAATATAAAACTGGGTCGGTTTTGGGCACATTTGATAAATCCAGAACCTAAATTTTAATAAAAAATTATAAAATATATATTATTTTAAATATTTATATTTATTTGACTCATTTATTACACACATATGAAGTTTTAAATACTTAAAATTTATATTTTTATGTCAAAATTTATTGAAATAAATTTAAAACTTATAAAATTATCAAAATATAAAAAAATACACATATAATATTAAAAAATATATATAATTCGAATACCCGAATTAAAACCGATCCGAACATCTAAAAATTACATCCGGTCAACCCAGAATTTTGCCAACCCTACCACCTAACTTTAATACCAAATGCACCCTTAGTCTATAAACTATTCTCTTATTTCACTGCAAGAGACCTAATCACTTCGGCTATTATTGTAAGAAGCGGAAACAAACTCTCTCACATCATATGGGTGAAATTTAAAGTCAAATTTCTCATACTAACTTAAGTAAAATCAATTAATACTCGCATGAGCACGGGACTAGAAATCTACTCATAGAACATATGAAAAAAAAAATTAATCTCGATAATAAAAAGACTCGACCTAAAAAATGAGGTGAAGAGGTAACAGCCAATCGGCGGCGGAGTGGTCTGCCGTAACAACTTTTTATAAAAAGACAAAGTTTGTAACATGGGATGAGGCGATATTGCCTGGAAATGGTATGCTAACAAAGTTCACAGTAAAAATTGCCGACATTAGGGGCAGAGTTGTCCGTAAAATGTGAACTTTGGGACCATATAATTGTGTATCAAGCAAGTCTGCAATGTGGCATAAAGCAGAAACAAAAGACCTCAAAACACTTTTGGGTGCAGAGCATCTTATCAGGTTACCTTTTTCTTTTCTTTGTTCAATTAACTTTGTTGATGGGATTTTTAGTGGAGACAGCCCATCAATTAAGTGTGCCATGACCTTACATCCTGTGAATTTGTTTTAAGTAGTAGAATTATTCTGTCAATAAACACCGACTATGTTATCTGGCTGTCCAAGCCAATCCTAGCGGCGTCAAATGGGTCAGACTGCTCTCGCCCTCGATGACATTGGGCCACTGTCCTCTGGCCTGCTTTTTGAATAAGTCCGGCCCGGCTTTGTGCATGAACTTAATTACGTCGGTTTGGCGGTGTCTGGAAGCCCGGTGCCCCCGCATTCCAAATTCAATCTTTTCACCAAATTTAAAAAAGAATTTTAATGATAAAAAGTTCAAGAAGAGAAAACGATCGGGCAACTTTGTCACCATACAGTAAGCACCTGGCACAACCATATGACTCTTAGCTAATATTGTTAGAATTATAGAATAACTAAATAATGTCACATCATAGTGTTAATTATTTTAACACCCACTTAATCATTATTCATGTGGGAAGTAGTAGGTTGAAATCATTTGCCATACTTTGGGCTTTAGTTCCTAATTCATGTCAAAGACTTCTAAACTGTTTGGAATGGTGGGCCTTAAATTAATACTGAGAAACAAAGATCCATCCTCAACAAAATCTCGGATGGGCTGTCACAGGATGTTTCTCGAAAGCAAAATCATGCAATGAACTTGAACTACCTGCGTACAGATTACAGGCACAGCAGCCGTTTTCAGAATTGTACCATGCTTTGAGCTACTAATTTTCAGAACATGGTGAACATCTTATTGTCTTCTCAATTGTGAGACTGAGCAAGAAACGAGAAGGATTTATTCATTTTTCTATTATCGTATGACACACCATTCACATATCAGGATATGCTGCTGCAATCTTCTTAACAAAAAGACATCCAGTGAGCATCTTCTTAAGCACTGTTGGTAGCTTGAGCTTTGCCAAAATTTGAAACAAGTTGGTGATAAAAGGGTAATTATAATGAAACCTACAAAATATATCGCTCTAGTTATTTGGCCCTTTCTTTTTCGTGAACACTAAACATGTAACATTCATGTATTAGGAGTTATGTCATCGTGGCAGTTCAATCAGCAGAACCATCACTGCTCGGCTTAATATATGAGACAAAAACCCCAATATTAGTATCAAAGACAAGCTGCACATGCGGAATTAAGCTCATTTGAATCCAGGGAAAACGAGTTTAAATTTAGCCAATGAGTGCCAAGATATTAACTTATATAAAGTGAGAGTATGTAGGTTCATAACACCATGTACACAACCGTTTTGACTAAAAAACTTGAACTATCAAATATCAGATGGTGGCTACATATATCACAATCAAAACAAGACTCAACAGAGTAAATCGAAAGAGAGTTCCCGCAAATCTAAACGAGTCCACGTAATTTCTAATCTTATCCTGTTTGATAGGTTCATGAATTTCTTAATAACAAAAAGTGAAAGGGAAAAAAAAATGATAATGGTTGGCGGGTACATGGACATAATGTGGTAAGGTAATTTTACATAGGGAGGCACTTCAATTCTTATCCAGTATAACAATCAAATTCCAACCAAGGAACAATAATTGGTTTCTTGTCTATTGCTTAATATTTTAACACGCAAGAAACCTCCGTGATACTTCTTGTTAGCATTATTAAACTAAGTATATAACCACTAATCCGATTAACGAACAAAGGGTTGCTTACTTTGAATATTAATTAATTCATAATCCAAAGACGAAGATTAGAAGAAGCTACAAATAATTCAGCTAGGTCGGAAAGATCTAAGATGGGGTGCCACGACAAGTTCTTGTCAATTTGTCATCTTGTAAGTATGGGGAGACATTCTGAGCTCAATCAAGGAACAAACATCCAGAGACATAACTCATAATCGTCCCATAACTCTTTTGAAAAAAGGGTAAAAAATCTCTCACCTAATTTGGATCAAAATTAGATTTAATAAATCTTCTTCGTAAAGAGAATCTATCCATGCATTAATATCTTAGTTTTAATATAATTATTAAACCATCACCGTGTCTGTTTCTTTATATGAAGCAAGATCATGGCTAGATGAGGAGTATTTGGCTAGTTGTTGCGTGCTAGAGAGAGGATGCTTATCTTGATGCTTGTCTTTTTCTTGTAATGGAGATGATTTTGTTGTCTACAATGGAAGGGACCTTGATGATTAGAATATTAGTAGGATTCAATTCAATTCGACTTCGAGTGTTTTTTTTTTTTTTTGGCACCCCCCGCTCCAACAAAAATTCGAAGTTTTACTCATTCGGTCAATTTGAAGTGCATGGCACCGATGGCACCTATGAGCTCTGACCTGTCGCCTATGCAATTATACTATAGTCTACATTTATTGCTTGAATTTTGCTATCTTATGTGTAATACAAGGTACAATCTCTCACAAAATTATGGATCAAGTAAAATTTATAATTCAATTTATAAAAAATTATACTTTACATTACATGTATGATAGCAGCTCCCTTATTACTTTTCATTAGAAATTAATCAAGACATATAACAAAATTCTTATTACAATGTGGGCTTTGCATTCGTTATAATTTATTAATAAAATTTTACATACCCATGTTGCGAGTCACGTATGTATGATGATACAAATTAAATTTGGTTAATCAATCTTCCGAGGGCGACTAAAACGTTAAAATTAACTTTTCCTAAATATACACATAACAAAAAAGAAGTGAAAAAAAAAGTTGAGTTATGTAGAATTGCAAGAAAAAGAATAAAGAAAACAATTCAATTACTCGAGACCCATTTCCTTTAGTTTTAAATATTTTCCTTTCTACGTATAAAATTCACAAAATGCAAAATATGGCATTGTATTTTTAAAAAATAATATATATTGATAGAAATTATGAGTGTCGCTAAATACCTCATGCGCATTATATTCTATAATTTGTGTACCGTCGAATATATATAATTATATTTTTATTAACTTTCTGTTTTTTAAACATTTGATTATATCGAAATTATGGGATAATATTCTAATGGATCCTTTAACTATACTGTCATTGATATTTTTTTCAGAAAAAACTATTTTCACGATGTGGTGGTACTGTATCTGCTCTCCTATCTTGAATAAAATTTGACCATAGCTGGATTTTGGAGTTTAGCTTTACTTCACAAAAGAAAGATGTATTTGACCACTCAGTGATGCCGCCACATCACTTCCCCGTCCAGAAAAATCCAAAACCATTTTATTTTTTTACTAAATTTCTTTTTTTGGGTTGGGGGTGGGGAGGGGAACAGTGCATCTTGTTAAGCTGGAATCCTATGTAGAAAGTGCCACGTCAGTCAAATGATTTGTCGTTTTTAGGTAGTTTGACCAGAGAAGTAGGCAGGAGTTTCAGAAGCGGGACCCACAAGAGTGACGGACACAATCGGACCGTCAGAGAGACGTGGACGCAGCAGATTAATGAGCACGTGTGAATCAGAAATAAAGAATTGGCCACATCGCCTAAGGCGGATGCACGGGAATGACGGTGCATTTATAAGATTAAGACACTGTTCTCTCTTTTGTCTTTTACGTAAAATGCTAGTGAATTTTGTGGCGCATTTAGATTTATCAGGACATGTTAATTTTGCTACGATTGTGTCATGTCTAATATTGTAATCTTTCGATTTCAATAGTGCCATTGAGGAAACGGCCATGAAAAAAATTGTAGTTATTGTAGTTAATATATATATATAATAACATTACTTATTCGGGGATTGGTACTTTCTCCTCTACGTTTTTTGAGTTTTACCCGTTACCTCTTTGATGCCAACATTTTTCTAGGAAAAATGGTTGTCTTTGGCTCATATGAGTTTTTCTATGAAATTGACATTAATGGTAACGAATTATTAGAGTTCTGTACGGAAAAAATGTCATTATCAGAAAAATCCTTTACAATTTGATATTAAAAGAGTAATTTGTCATTTTAATTAGTGGTACAGAATTATTTATTAAATATATGTATTTGATGTAGGGTGAGGTTCTTGATGTTAAATTATTTGATTTATGTGCATTTTTCTCCATATATGCACTGACTTGCACCGATGCACGCAAATTTATATAATAAATTACAATTTAGCGCGATCATTTTTACAATGTTATCTAATTTTTATTTTTATTTTTTTGTTGAGAGGAAGTAGATAGAATTTATATTCATAGCATTACTCTATTTAAATTACCCAATAGATTTTACAATACATTTGGATTATTTAGTTGTGATTTCTTGTATAAAAGAATGGGTTACCCCTTATTATAAAGAGGAATTGAACGAAATTTTCCTCACATTTTAAAATAGGTTCAAACCCCTGCAATTATAACTTTATTAATTTTATATATCATTTTATTATTCTACCCCTATTCTTGATATTAGCCATAAAAATTAAAATATTTTGAAAATATTTTTGGAAACGATTTGGGGCCTGTTTTGTATTGTTTTTTAGAGGCTCAAATGTGATTTTGAAAAATTAAAGGCTAATTTTAGTGCTTGATAAACTTTTCATATATCACTTTTGGAAAATCACCCTCTCCTATAGCATAATTTGAAAAGTATGGAATGAATAACTTTTTAAAATCTGATTTTTATAATCGATTTTATATTTAATACAATTTCATCTATTTTCATACAAATTATTAAAATCCAAAATTATCCTTATTAATTAAAAAATAAAATATTAATTTTTAAAAGATTATTGTTACTACCAATCATACTGAGAATAGCAAAATAAAAAAATAAAATTAATGATATAAAATTCTTATTTTAGTTATCAAATATTATTTTTGCACAATAAAAATTATTTTATATATGTGTTTATAAATGTGAAAATAAATTTTATTCAATGTGGAAATAAATTTAATTCAACCATTTACATTCTCACACAACAGTTTAACAATGAGATTTATTAAATATATATGACTACTTTTAAAATTCACAGTACCTTTAAAATAAAATTTGCCCAATGTTTAATTAATTATTTTCACAATTGATTATTTTTATGGCATAATTAACAATAATTATTTTAAAAGTTATAGCAGTACAAATTATTCTTTACTCATCCCTTTGTAATATTCAAACATATATATTGCAATGGACACTTATGGCCAAATGTTATTGCGATTTTAAATTTGAGCATATTATATTTCCTCCCTTTCGTATAGTACTGTGTATAATTTATGAGGGAGTTCCAATGGTCACATATGACCAATTGTTATTGTAATTTAAATGAAAAATTTATAAAATTATTAGGAGTGTTTATAACGTTTGTCCTAGCTGCTTGTAATTTTTTTTCCCCACAACTTACAATTCATTACTAAATTAATTTAATCGTCAAGGGGTATATCAATCATATTACTTAATTTATATTTTTATAAAATTATTGGGAGTGTTTATAACGTTTCTCCTAACTGCTTGTAATTTTTTTTTTCCCCATAACTTACAATTCATTACTAAATTAATTTAATCGTTAAGGGGTATATCAATGATTTTACTTAATTTATATTTTCATAATATTTAAGCTTTATGACTAATATCATAACTATGAGTAGAATAATAAAATAATATATAAAATTAACACAATTATATCAGCATGCAAGATTTCGACTTATTTTAAACATGGGCGAGATTTCACTTAATTTTTCCAAACAAGCCGAATAGCCTTATTTTCTCATTCTTTTGTCTCAAGGAGATTAGGAGTATATTTTGGAATTCTCATTTATTTATAATCACAGTTTCCAACCAAAAAGGGATTCAACAGCCTAATCTTCATCAAATCTTTACAGAGAATGATTCTGTCAGGAGCAAAGAGTGATCGTGAGGATGCATGTAATATTATATATTCCACGATAAAAGGGAAAAAAGCGACTTGCTTTTCTCAAAATAAATTATTCATTCCATTTCCAAAGAGAAACCTTTTATTTTTATAATTGCATATTGACATGCGCTGGATAAAGTTAATGTTGTTTAAAGCAAAAGAAGATAAACGATACCAGAAATAGTTTTATAAATGATGAATGGGACGGTTTGAAATAATGTCATTCGTAAAGTGAGAATAGTAACATAGTTTAGTGAATAGCTTTGGCAAATAATATATTCAGACAACTAATTCAGCAATAATCTCACCTTAATGAATTTTCAATTCAATAAATTCCTAATTGATAATACAACTGATTAGGACACTTAAGAGCCCACAAAATTACAAAAAAGGATATTTGTTGGCAATAAAAATGTTTGCCAACTGGGCCCTAACCCACCAACCAGCCGAATGCCGAAGAGGGGAATATATATATATATATATATTGAGAGTGATATTTTGTGAGAAGTGGCAAAAGAATCACTGAATTTGTAGCCAAGTAGTCTTTAAAAATAAAAAATAAAAATTATGTCCCCTTACTATTTGACCATGTAGCTTGTGTTAAATTTGATTCCTATTCTCATCTTCAATAATGGATGTGCTTAATGAGTTTCACGAGACAAGGAGAGGACATGTAACTACTTCTGTTTGTTCTTTGGATTATCTAGGATTCTATGAAGAGAAAGTAATCCACTTAACCATCAATGAAACTTTTTTTGAGAAATGAAGGGAAACGATATTAATATTCTTTGAAAATATTAATTTGTGTAAGTCTTATGAAATAGATAACATTATGCTTCTAATAGCTTCCTAATTACTTTCAAATATACTCAAAAGTGTAAAGTAGGATTGAAGTGTAAGAGATTTAATACGTTCTTAAAGTTAGGAAGAATGATTATTGTTGCATGTTATGTAAAGATTAGACATTGGCTTTTAAGCTTTAAATGATGTGATTAGGCAGCCACACTTTAATTGGGAAAATTAAAATGACCAACTAAAGAAATGTTTGTGCCAACTTATTATAAGTCACTTATGATTACTAATCATTTTAACGTGGGATTTTTTTTAACAATTTTTTGGTATGATTATAAGCAAAAAAAAAAAAAAAAACATTGCAACTCCAAAAGATATTGCCAAGTTGTGCAACTCCATCATTGACGATAATTAATTTAGAGAAAAGACTTTGAGATTCATCATTAACATAATAAGTTAAGACCCATTTTGATTATGAATTAGGGTCGATTTGAAATTCTTTATTTTTTACAGATTTTGTACTACATATATTTTAATATTAGTAGATGATTAAAATTTAATTACTTAATTTTTTAATTTATTAACTACATTAATAATAAGTTATTAATGTTCAACTCAATTAAAAAGTTACTTAACATGTAAAGCTAAAATTTATTTTTGACTTTAAGAATGAAAATTTACTCCAAAATGCAAGCTGGAGCTCGATCCAGTTCTTTCCCACTTACTCGATAAAGTATTGGTTGAGGGTGCTTAAATTGTCAATAATGATTTCATATAAGGACAGTAAAACAAGTCGACGTTGCTGATGATTCCCGGCATACCTCATAAATATAATTATTAAAAATAATTATGAAGAATCTAAAAGATCAAAGAGCAAACTATGCTGATTTAATTGTGTTAATTAAACTTTCAAATCACTCATTGTGCTTGATTTATTAATGTTTCATAATTTGGCCTTATTCCCGACATCGGAAAGTAGACGGAACCATGATTATATGAACCAAACGACAACGGACCAACAGGACTAGCTTATTTACATTGACATTGGTATACGAGACTTTTTTGTTGTGTCTTAGAATTCTTGAGCGTATTAAAATTTAAGCACGCACTTTGTCTTTTTAACTTCGACCCATGTTGTATTGTTGTTAATTGTATATTAATTATCAAAATTAATGTTTACTTCGTCAAATCAAGAAGGTTTCACCTCCCACAGGTTCAAGCATAAAGAAAGCAGTGGAAACAATTTCTTTGTTTCTTTGTTTCCCTTCAGTTTTTTTTTTTAATAAATGTAGAAATTAGATTTTGCCCGCAAGATGATTTTATATTTATAAATTTTTTTCGGAAACTGACATTGCCAGCTGTTCTCTTTGATTTTTAAAATATTTCTTCAATCTTTTTTTTAAAAAAAAACCTTCAAGTAATAAATTTACAGTTTTCATATATATATATATATATAAATTCAAATAAATTTGATATGGAAAATTAAAATAAATGCTTTATATTAAATAATTTAAAATTATCAATACAGTGTAGCAGCTCCTTCCAAAAAAATTCATTTTGATTAATTTATCTCACCCGTGTCGTATGGCTTCGATATCAACTTGCCACCTAACCAATGTTGGTTCAAAAATTTATTCCAGTTTGGAATATATTATACAAGAGATAGCAATTTATTGGTGACAGCTATCCAAAAAAATTTTATCATCCAAAATTTTTTTAGGCCAGCGTACTTTTAACTAACAATTACCTGTTTGATAACAACCCATTAATTGAGTTTGGTCATGCCTATTTTCATTCTTTGCATCATTATTGATTTTAAAAGTTTGAGTTTTTTTTAGAATAAAAGTATTTATTCGTTTGTAGCTTTTTATTTGTAAAATTTAAAATTTCGGGATAAACTTAACTTTACTATGTTGAGATGGACCTGACGAAACATATGGGTTGTATTATACTCTCTAATTTCAAATGTTGTTTTAAAAATATATTAAATGACAGGGTACATTAAAGGAGGGATACAATCACAGTACATACAATAATTAGTGTCCATAATTTCCCAAGTAATAAACAAGTTGAATTTATGTTGCTGCGAATTTTTTACATTATTCGAATACGACATTACCCCTCCATTTAAATCATTTATATGACCGATTCCCACCAACTACACCACCCACTAGAATGAATTCCTTCGTGTAATATTCAAAAGCTCTTATCTCTTATAAAATACGAGTAGAGTAAGGACGTTTTATATTTGTAAAGATTATTTATCTGATCATAATTTGGAGTAAGGCTATTTTTTATTTATGAGAGTTATTTATCTCGATAATTTTTTATCTGTGAGGATTATTTATTTGTGCATAGTTTATAGTAAGAATATCTCTCATTTGTAAAAGTTATTTATTTGAACATAATATGAACATGTATTTTATAAAATTTAATATAATAATATAAATTTTAATTATATATATCTGACTGGGAATATCTGTGTAATATCTATTATAATAATTATAAATATGTGTGTAATATAATAATATGATTGGTAATTAATATTAAAAAAATAATGATAAGTAAATTAAAAGAAATAAGAAAATTTTTAAGAGGTTGGGAGCCATGACCCAACCAATACGGCATTACATCATTTCAAAAAAGAAAAAGGCTATATTGTGGGTCCAACCTTTCAAGTCACCACATCCAACTTCGCGATGATTAAATAAATAGTAAAAACGAAAAAGCACAAAACAATTAAAAGTAAAATCTTATAAATTTTACATTTTAACGATCAATGTGCAATAATGGAATCCAGCTGCAAGTGCCAAACATTCATTCGTTCGTTCATTTACATTTATTCCATTCCTTGATTCAGGAGGGGGAAAAATTGACACAGAATAAGTAACAATAATGATAATAGTAATAAGTCAATATATATATATATATATCAGGTTGGGGGGGGGGGGGTTCACACGTTTTAATAGTGTATTTAAAAAGAAAAAGAATTCAAAAAATTTAAATCAAAGTTGATTTGTGAAATGGACCTGTCACGTAAAAGGAAAATAGTACGACTTTGCAGAGGAACAGTCTTTTGTAAATGCGCACTTACACACACGCATGAGTATAAAACGACAGCGTGATTGCTGCATCCTAACAAAAAGAGAAGTAGCGATAAAGGTGAAAACCGAAAACATTATTTGAATTAATAAGAAATAAGCTTTATTCGGAATTATTTATTTATTTTGTAAAAAAAAAAAGGGATTAAAATTAAAGGCCGGTCAATTGGTAACTCCGCACGCGCGGTCTTCTATTTGTTGTCGTCTTCTTACGGTTTTGGCTTCAGTGCTGCCCGTCTGAGACGGCCACGTCGCCCCACCATTTTATCTTTCATTTCGCGACGAGTTATACGTTTCGCCATATTTTGAGATCAACGCCATCGCTGTCCATGACCATTCACCGCGTCAACGGTTCGTATTATGCGCAATTCTTTCAGCACCGAACGCCGGAGGAAGAAACGAAAGTACAACTCAGCTTGAATTTTGTACGTGCCAATTTTTTTATGAGTGAGTGTAAACTACGTTTTGCCGCGTGGTCATTTGCATTGCATAATTTTTTGAACGCGATTGATTTACGCTATTAAAAATTTAAAAATTTACCGAGACAAACGTAAATTATTTATTTCAAAAATTTTAAAAAAATTATCATTCGTATATCTTATATTTGCTCTATTATTAAAAATATTATAATATTTTGAGGGTATATCAATCGTCTATCCTTAGTTGACAAAATGTATCAGCTGACCACCAAATTGTTAGTTGTCACTTAAAAATTAACGGAGTAACAGTGAATTGACGATTTTACTCTTGAAAATTATCATTTATATACCCTTAAATTTATTTTTTATCATTTGTATACCCTTAAATTATTTCTTGTTTCATATAAAAAGACCAAATTACCCTTCTGACGTCATCATACTTAAACAGTAACTAACGGTTTGGTGGTCAGCTGATACATTTTGTCAACTTAGGGTGGACGATTGATACACCCTCAAAGTGTCGTAGTATTTTTTATAATGGAGTAAACTAAGGGTATATAAATGATAATTTTTCAAAATTTTATGGTGCCGTGATTAAAAGTACAATATCAATACTGTAATTATTATAGACCGTTAAATTAGATTAATGATTCATAATAATTACAATATAATAAAAATATTTAATTAAATTATATTTAACTAGTTACAAGTCTTATGTTCTTTTAAAAATAAAATTTTATCGGTATAATTTTTTTAAAAATTTTTACCTTTTAAAAGAATTTAAAAATATAAAGGAAAAATTATATATATTTTTTACAATAGGGAAAATTATAGTTGAATGTTCATTTATTGTTATATTTTTTAAAAGAAAAAAGGTGTTTCAAATTATGATTACGCAATCAACGTTATCAAATTGTTTTACGTAGGGACAATTGATAAACTGGCCTCCTTGAGAAATTACGGCAGATGAGGTAATTCTATTTCTAGCAATGATTATCTCGGTAATGTACCAGCAAACGCTGTAGACTTATTGTTACAGCTTAAGTTAAGCATTTCACAAAGGATTCAGGCGTATGAAAGGCTCAAAAGTAAAGACTGGTGAGTGAGTAGTGTCAGAGGTAGTGAAAATAAAAGCCACGTTTCTGTTGCGTTGATTAATCATCTGTGGATTCCCCCAATCTTATGTACAGTGCCAGCTGTAAAGTGTAAACTATACAGTAATATTAATGAACTGAATTTTTTGAGCTATAACATGTTTTCTTTTTAAGTATATTTGAAATTTAGAACTCCCCATTAGTGGATTAAATTCCGCCCACCCAAATTTTTACTCATATTACTGTTGAACTGGCCGGATGCAATGGAATGAATTGAAATGAAACATTTGTAATTGGTAAATAATCACGAAACAATGCTATCCCTTCTGAATTCTTTGACATTTATTAATTTTATGGGAAAAAATTGTCACCATAAACATAAAATGATTAAAGAATGATCAACTAGTTCAGTTAAATTAATTAAGGAGACAAAACTAATAAATGGGGCGCGATGAAAACGAGCGAACCATGGATTCTTCTCAAAAATCTCGGGACAAGATTTGAAGTGAAGGCCAACAACACAGCGCACTTATCGCCAATCCTGATACTACTTGCTAGTTACTCATTGGTTATTAGTTATTGCTATAAACTCCCATTTTTTACAGTTCATGTAACGCACAGCTAAAGACGTTTAATCAACCAGATCCTCGTCTACTATGAAACAGTAAACACATGCAGGGCTTTAGCAGTTAGCAGTCAGCTGTGTACTTATTTATATATTTTTTTAACTCATAGTTGTCTAAAGCGTCTATTTTTTATTTATTTATTCACAAGTTAATTATAAAGCTTCTTCATCACCACTTTGCCTCGATATTGTGACCCTTCCCTCAGATTTGAATCAGGAACTCTCCTCAGTCCTCATTCCTCCCCTTTTTCTCTCTCTATTTCGTCTTCAAAATCGTCTTTCCAGCGCTACATTTTTAGTTCAAAAGTTGAAACCTCTTCAACTTTTAATTATTTCTTTCTTTTTTCCTTAGTTTAGTTGTGATGATGGCGCAAAAGCAGCAGCACTTGCACGAGCTACTGAAGGAAGATCAAGAACCATTTCAGCTGAAGAACTACATTGCTGACAGGCGTTGCCAGCTGAAAGGAGCATCAGCAGTTGCATCCTCACAGAAAACACAAATACAAGTCAAGAAGCGGAAACCCATTTCACAGACCACAAAGTTTCCATCAAGCTTTTGCAAAAACGTTTGCTTTTTCTCGTTCCATGACTCACCTGCGGACCCAAGAAAATCTCCACTCTTTGAATTCCCGTCTCCAGCTAAGGGTGCTAAAAGCCCTTGCAGGAGTCCAAATAAAATCTTTCTTCAAGTCCCTGCAAGAACTGCAGCTTTGCTTCTTGAAGCTGCGCTTAGGGTTCAGAAACAATCTTCAAAGCAAAAAACCCAGAACAAAAAAAATGCTTTTGGTTTGTTTGGTTCCCTTAGGAGGAAACTCACTAATAGAAGCATAATTAGAAAGCGTGGAGAGGGTAGTGGTAGTGGAGTTAAGGTCTCGGTGAAGGATATTTTGAGGTGGGATTCTTCAGTTGGTCGTACAAAAGCTTCTAATGATCAAAAAATGGAGGACAAAAGTTCTTTTGAGATAATTGCTTCTGAGATGAGACTTTCTCGTTCTTGCAGTACTGGTGTTTGGTCTGAAAGCGATGAAGACAACAATTCTTTAGATTTGGATTTAGAGACTTCATGCAGTAGCCATTCTAATGATTTCGAAGATCACGAGATTGAAAGCGCAGATTTTGCTTCTTGCGATGAGAAGCGCTTATCTGAAAGCCCTTTTCGTTTTGTGCTTCAAACAAGCCCTTCCCCTGGTCGACGGACGCCGGATTTCACATCGCCGGAACCCTCCCCGATTCGCCACAAAAAAGAGGTTTGTTTTATTTTGTCTTTTCTATGTCATATTTGTTTAATAATTACTGCACAACGAGTAAACTCGTGAGCCAGCTGAGCTGACTGGGTTTGACATGTTTGAATTGTCGGCAATTACGGTCATTTCCCGCAACTTTGCCCGGAATGTCTGTGTTGAATGTCAAATAGGCCCTGCTTTTTACAGGGTTATAAATGTCATTTGATTATTTGTTTGTATGTTCATGTAAGTCTACTTCTGATCTTGTCTCTGCCATGCAAATCTTTTGATTATGTTAGTGTCTAGAAAATTACTTTCCGAAAGAGGACAAATCTTCTTGTTTTTTCTTTTGTTTCTTATCAATGAAGTCCCGGCGTCCTTTTTTAGTAAATTGCTATTTTCAGCTGTATTTTTTTGAAAATTAGAAGAGAAGTCAACAAGGGCCACCGACTCTGATTGGAAATTCACATTCCTAATTCACAAATTATGAAGATTAAATGCATTGTAGTTATTAACTCAAATACAATAATGTCTTGTTTGTGGTTGTTATGAAAATTTAATAAGGAAATGTGGGCAATGTCTTAATCACGCTATAATAACTGTTTAATAAATAGGAGCAGGAGAATCATGAGATAGAGATCATAAAGAAATTCCAAGGTGAAGCTGAGGATGAAGAAGAGGAGAAGGAACAATGCAGTCCTGTATCAGTATTGGACCCTCCATTCGAGGACGATGACGAAGGACACGGCGATGAAGTCGAGGACGTGTATGATCTTGAATGCAGCTATGCAATTGTACAAAGTAAGTAATCATGCATCACTAGCTTGCTATTTTTTCAATTTTGTACCCTTGTTAGTTGTGTAGTCATTATCAATCAGCATACAATATTTTGTTCTGCATACTTTTGTGTTTGTTTAGAATTTAATGCTTGTTGTGTTTGGAGGTCATGATCATATGCATGTGTTAGCTGTGAAACAATGACGTCTTTCATTGATCCAATGTACGAAAATTTTTTTAGAAAAACAAATAATATCTGTGTGGGATCCATTTCAAGATTGCTCTTAATCTAGATGAGAAGGTAACAGTGTTAAATTGTTCTGTTGTGTCGAAATTTCATTGTTGGAAGTAGACATATCTAATGTTGTAATAACTTTGCATATGACCCTCAAACTTGTGGAGTATGAATGTACTCTTCATGATCAATTTGTTGGACTGTATGCAATCAACCTAACCTAAAATTTTAAATGTTTTGTCAAAAATTTGATGTAACCAATTGAGTATGAACCGATTTACCTTCTACTGTGTTGTAGCAAACTGTTGGAAATAAGTATTTGGAACATCCCATTTATTTTTTTGAGTTAATGAATTTCCCATTTAGTACTCGGATAATAATTTCCGGAGCTGTCAATTATTATTATTTTTTTTCAGTCTTGTTGTCATTAATTCAGTTGAAACCTACATGGAGGGTCCATTTCTATTTTAGATATGGTGATCAATGGACTTATTTATTTTGCTGGAAGCTTGAAATTGGAGCCCAATAAAGCATAAATTCTAGCCCTACCATTTGTTGTGCATTGAGAGCAAATTTGATCTCTACCAAATGTGGTTGTAATTAAAGCAAAATGATGTCGCTGCACACATTGACTTGTATAATGCAAAGCCTGAGGACCTATAAATCGAACTGAAACTGGAAACTGAGCTACAAGCATTAAATTATTCAGTTGAGATCTGTTTTAATGGAAAACATTTGAGTTGTACCTGAAATGATTTATGCACTCTGCATAGCCATTTATGGTATTACTTGCATCATGTACATTTTATGAATTATCGGTTGAGCTGACGTTCTGTTTTGTTTTCCTGCCCGTGATCTTTCAGGAACAAAGAAGCAATTATTGCACAAGCTCTGGAGATTTGAAAAACTGGCAGAGTTGGATCCTATTGAACTTGAGAAAAGAATTTTGGAACAAGAACAAGATTATAATGAGAGTGACACTTATGACCTAGAGCAAGAAGAAGAGTTTGAGAATTATGAGCCAGCTTCACCAGACGGAGAAAAGGAAGTTGATGAATTTGTTAAAGAAGTGTTAAGCAAATCAAACTTTTATCACGTACGGCGAATCCCTGAAGACATGAAGAGGCTGGTCGTGGATCTAATAGCGGAGGAGGAGCAAGAGCAGAGCTGGTCTAACGACAAAGAGGCGGTGGTGAAAAGGGTGTGTAGGAGATTCGAGTCATGGAAAGAGGTGGAATCAAATACCATTGACATGATGGTGGAACACGACCTTAGAAGAGAACATGATGGGTGGAGAAGACGTCAAGAGCTTGTGGGAGACACGGCATTAGAAATCGAATTTGGTATCTTTGGATTATTGATGGAGGAATTATCAGAGGAACTAGTTGTTTAACTCCGAATTTTGGTTTAGTTTTCTTAATTAATTTTTTAATATAGTAGTATTAATCAATTGAAGGGTATAGTCTAACTTGCTGTCAAGGGATAGGGGCTAACTAGAGAGAGGAAAGAAAAACAAAATGACCCAAGAAGGCAAGAAGCATCTGGTTTGGCTGTTAGTATGATATTATGTATATGAAATTATGAATCATGTATGTAGTTGAAGAATTTGATGTCTCACCATCCATGCTAAATGAGACTAGCTAGACATCAGGTACAATTAATTACTGGCCCTTGATATATTATGCTTTCTGTACCAACGTCTGTTTGTCTCTTTCAAAACACTGCAATTATATGAACATTTTTGGTATAACCTTCATGCTGCTATGAACTTATTATTCCGTCGGTCAGTGTAAGCAAACAGGAAATTAGGTAGTGATGGGACAATTTATCAGCCATTGCATTGTACGAGTGGCTGCTATAGCCGAAGAAGAATATCCATTCAATCCTGTCTATAAATGCTTATTATATTATGGTCAAAAGGGGCTAATGTGTCAATTCCAGCCGAGAGAGGAAAAGTACAAGATACATCTGTTATTATGATGGTGATTATTAGCATATTTGATTTGGGTAGCAGACAAGGCATCATCGTGTAATCCAGAAACTCTTCACTAGTGGCTATAATTGAATGGATAATATGTACATGACTTGCTTCTACAGGAGTTGAAAAGGAGTTATCATCATCAAAGTAAAAAAAAAGCCCTAGTGACCAGAGAAGAGTTTTCTTCTCATAACTTTGTTCCTTCTCCTTATTTTGGATAAACGACTTTATTCCTTCTCTTTGGCCTTTTCTTCAACTAAGCTTATGAAGCAACCGATCAGCAGAATATTTACTTTTTTATCATCAAATTGAGTCACTCCTTTTGGTATCCAACATCAGGATCATAGACGAAAAAGGGAGATTATAAATATCATAGGTTAATGAACGAACATCATTCCTCACTTGCAGTTTGAAGAATGAGATGCTTGACAGGAGGGCTAGGAATCCTATTTCCTTCCCTTTTCTATGGTTTCCATTTTTCCGTATTACCCCGTCACAAGGGAAAAAGACAGTAAACCCCTAACGTTTGGGAAAAAGTTAAATAAAACTCTTTAATGTTTAAAAAAATACTTATAACTTCCATTGTTATTATTAAATTCTATTGGTTTTTATAGTAAATTTATTTTTACTTTACAATTATTATTATGTCTCTATAATAAATAATTCAATATATCAACTTAGGACATTACATTGATAATGTACATAATGGAATTAATAACTTTTTATTTAAAACTTAAAATTAAGTAGTAATTACATTTTTTTTACTCAAATCATTCGCTCTAAATTATGAATATATCCTTCTCAATGATATGATGATAAAAAATAATTAATAATAAGTAAAACTAAAATCAAATTTATTATTAAGAAGAGTATGTTCGTAATTTAAAATGAATAATTTGACAAAAAAACGTAATTACATCTTAATTTTAAGTTTTAAATAAAAAATTGTTAATTTCATTATACAAATGATATGTCTTAAGTCAATATATTGAATTATTTATTATAGGAACATAATAGTAATTATAAATTAAAAATAAATTTACTATTAAAAAAAATAGAATTTAATAATAAAAATAGAGATTATATGTTTGAAATGTTAAAAGATTTTATGTTTCTTTTTCCGAACGTTAGGAGGCTCACTATCCTTTTTCCCTATCACAATTCACAAAGTAATTATTTATATATAAAAAAATACTATAGTTATTAAAAATGATAAAATTTATAAATAGGAGCTAGAGATATGAAATGTAAAATTTTGTAAAATTTTAGTAATAAAGTGTTACGCACTCAATTTTTTTCTTTTACCAAATTTATTATTTCGCAATTCCTGAAAGTCGCGAATGATTATTCCGCAGAAATATCTCAGGACTGGGCCTAGATAATGTACGTGCGTCTCATGACAAATACTCGGTAAAACATTCCATCAACCCCCTAAAAATGAATGAACCGTTGGACCAAGTGGTAGTTTTGGGAAAATTTTCTTCGCCACGGCCTAGAAGCCAATTGGGCCACCATGCCTCAAAGTCTCGAAGTATTTCTTAGGACCCCCATCTTTACTAACAGATGAATTGCAAGCGGGCGTCACTGAATTCTCAATTTTGAAGAGGAGAGGAGGGCGAAAAGTGCAAACAGACAAAAAATAAATAAATAAATAAATGCATAAAAAAGGTTATATTTAAAATGATAAAAAAAAACTTTGACGGAATGGGTGGTTGGAAATTGTTGTTTATTATATTTTTATTTAAAATTAAAAAACAGTATTTATGTCTCCATCTGTATGCCATTGATCTGAATGAATCATATAAATACAAAATTAAATCAATTTTTAAGTCACACTTTTAAGATAAGGGAACCCCAGCGTTCTATTTATTTTCAGCCGTATTGTTTGTATTGAAACATCACTTGCACGTTAACGTTATTATATGGTTTGTTTGTAATCACATAAATTATAAGTATTCATATATTGCTCACTGAGTAAATAGATTTGCATGTATGCGCTCAATCGTCACTAATGACGTAGGGAAATTTCATTCTTGACATGAATAAATTGGTACTCTTATTTTTCTTCCTTCTAATTTTAATCCATGTACTATCTTTAGGCCCCAATGTTATACTGATATAAAAGTTTTCATTGAATTTTATAATTTTTTTATTATATTTCACGGCTTTTTGCTAAAATGTCTTGTTTTCGGCTAAAAAGTTTTGTCTTTGCTGAAAAACTAGCGAAATATAATAAAATAAAATGATAAAACTCAACAAAAGAATCTGTATTGGACCGCTCTTTGGTAAGAAAGTATTGTTGATTCATTTCCATGAATTGAAATATAAAACTAAACCGAACCGGTCGATTATCAAGAAATTTTACAAAATGAACTGTCCAATCGTCAACCAACCCGGCTTAATTAGGTGTCGGTTAGAGACTCTTCAAAGCTCAACACAAAAGTTTGACACCAGTCAAAATCATGGCCCCATGCTTGCATGCAACTAAAAAGCTACTGTATTTTGTGCAACCGTCCTTGTTCGTTTGACTAATGTCAAATTGTCTTCAAACAACAATTTGAATTATGTAGAAATCAACTTTAACATTATGTTAAAAAACAATTTAAAAAAAAAACATAAATATTATAAAGTGGTGGATTTGATGTTATGGTCGGGCAAAGCCGCAAAAGCCACCTAAAATTTTGTTGGGCCGAACATTGTGAATCTTCCAATAACCCACGTGAGTTTGCAGAGTTGGAAACAATTCCACGTGAGACACGTGACACATCTTGTAAAATTCAAACACGTTTTAAAAATGCTTCATTCAGATCTATTTCTTCCTTCATAATCTTACTATATATTTAGTGCGTTCAGTAAACAAGTATCTCCCTTTGTCTCGTTAATGGATAACACAGCTCAAAAAAGTTCCACGGCCCAGAAGCGAAAGGCCGGCCGGAAGAAGTTCCAAGAAACCCGCCACCCGGTGTACAAAGGCGTGCGGCGGCGGAATGGGAAGTGGGTGTGTGAGCTGCGAGAGCCGAACAAGAAGTCTCGAATATGGCTGGGGACTTTTGCGAGCCCTGACAAGGCGGCTAGGGCTTATGATGCCGCAGCCTTGGCTTTACGAGGAAACTCTGCTTCGCTGAATTTCCCTGAGGCTGCAGGTGCTTTGCGACGTGCTAAGTCGGACGATGTTAGGGATATACAGTGTGCTGCAATGGAGGCTGCTGAGAAACTTTCGTCTCCATCTTCTTCGAAGCCATGCATGGAGAGTAATTCGGAGAACGTTCAGGATTCAAGAAGAGAGTTTGTGGATGAGGAAGAGGTGTTCAATATGCCTGGAATTATTGATGGTATGGCTGAAGCTTTGATCCTCACACCGCCAGCTATGAAAAGTGGGTTTAAATGGGACGATTTGGATGAGACTGTGGAGTTTACTTTGTGGAGTGACTAAAAACTAGCTGTGTTCTTGAGTTTTCATCGTTAATGTATATATGTGGGTCATGCATTACTTACTTGTTTACATGCTGGGCGAAGAAGCAGTAAGAAAATATTGAGGATCCTCTTGTTATCTTTAACGAATCTCCTGAAACTTTTTTTAAGATTTTACGTCATGCATTCATTTGAAATGATATGGGATTGAGATTTCATTTATTTTATATTCTTATTTAACAATCACCGATCATACCTCATGGATGATAGTTTATTCAACTCATACCATAAAATCATTTGAGGAGGTGTACAAGAACTATGTGCTCTCACTTATATTAAGGTTAGAAACGTATTTGATCTCTCAAGAGTATCGCATGCCACAATCTGAACCCTATAAAATGATAAGTTTTGACCAACTTTTCATTGATTTTCTAACAATTTGACGGTGCCTAAATGATATAGTAAAGGCACCATAATTAGACAAATTTGATCTATATTATGCTTATAAAACCGTAAGTTTCTTTCTTTTGTATCATAAAACACCTAGTTAGGTGACCAAAGAAACTCAAAAGAAGTCTTCAAAATCCTCCTATCAAAATTTATTACCAAAAACAGGGAGAGAAAAAAGAATAGCAAGAGAACAAGCTAATTATAATGAGTTATATTATATATAGAAAGATTGTCAGTTCTACTACTAAAATTAATATATACCATTTATCTCATATTGTTTTTACAATACTTAACAACGTCCCCCATAACTATCATTTTGCAATAGTATTTTTATTTTGAAATATACTTTTATTTATATTTATTAATTGAAATTCAATTAAAAAGAAAAACAAATTTCTTAGGTTTCAATATGAATAAAAAATTTATAATAATAATAATATTTTTTCTTTTTTAATTTTTAAACTTTTTTCTTATAATAGACATATATTTTATATTTCCAAGATAAAATATCAAACAAATAACCTATTTACCGATTTTTTCTTTAAAATTTTTTTTGTGATAGGGGCGTTTTTGGATATTAAAAAAATAATAAGAGGAGATATGGGTATGTATTTATTTCAGTAGAGGAGAAACTAACAGTTTCCTCATAATCTATTTAAAATTGGTAGTATTAATAACTTTTATTCGTCTCTATGTTTGCAGCAGCCTTTTTTTTTTGGGAAAAACAAATAGAAAATGGCTTAATGTCAAAAGGGAGATATCAGATTGTTGTATTTGGTTAGAGGAAGCTCCTCCTGAGCTTAACTACTACGTGAATGTTATTAGTTGTTCGGTTTAATTAATGAAAGATTGTTCTTCAAAAATAAAAACTAAATTGAATTGAGAGGCTTCTTTACATTATTAGGATCCCTGATGAAACAGGAAGAAAATATGTTTACAAGACAAATGTCTCAATGTTATCTAATAAGTTTAAATGAATTCAAGGTAGAAAAATTCCCAATTACCTAAATAGATGAATGGCTAGCACTTAAAAAGGAATTTAATAATTCACTATATTATTGTTTAAATCGTTATCCGGGCTTCAATTCTTATGCCATAAGTTAAGCTAAAAACAAAAAAGTACCGATTACGATAAAAAAAAAAAAAAAGAAAGGAAAAGCCAAAAGTTTAGTTTTGTATCCTTCATTATCTCTACAAAATTTGAATCGGTTTAGAAAGAAACTTTTTTCCACGCGATAACCTCTTGCAATTGACAATATGGATGCCCAATATTTGACTACGGCGGCTTTGTAACTCAAGAACCAACGACCAAGCTGAGTGACCCTTCAGTTTTCAAACGAAAACAAAAAAAGCTGTGACCTTTTCAACTTCTAAATTCCCAGGGAACAGACAAGAAATATATTATTTTATTAGAAAACGAAAAGTTATATTCCAAAAAAAAATAGTCACAAAAGTCTATTAAGTTTTCAGCAAGAAACATCAATACTTACTTTCGTTACTTTTACGGTTTTACCCTTAATTTAGATGAAAAACATAAAATTTTTTGTTGTGTGATTAACTGATTATGATGCACTTACTTTCTTTCCCACGTGAAATTATTAATTGATAAGTAAGTATCTAAATATATGACACAACACATTAACAATCTGCCACCAAATCTAACATCAAACGCTAGCCGAATTTTCTATATATTCAATCAATCACAACATGCAAAATCAGTGGATAAAATTGATCACGAACATAAAAAAAATTAAAAAAATAAGAAGACAAAACCTACAAAACTTTACCAAAGCCACCATTAACCCACAGCAACCGACCATAATTCTTAAGCCAAGTGCTTGCAAATAAGTATATGTATCATCATTTACTTGATTTAAAATAAACCAAATAAGTGGGAAAAAAAAAGAAGAGAGAGAGAGAGAGAGAGTTGATTCTTACCTTGCTTCACTTAGCAAACTATTCTGGATTAGCTGTAAATCCTCCTCCAAAATCACGGATTATTAATTTAATTTATTCGATAACGAGAGAAAAATATTTAATAAAATGTTTTTTTTTCCAAGTATGGAGGAGGGAAGATGAAAAATAGTAGAATGCGAAACGTGCGTTTAAATTTGTAGGCACAATAAAATTTTTTGATCAATCAAATGATGACACATGACACATGCCATTCATGGACTTAGGTCAGCATTTTTGAACTTCTAAGTTAACACAAATAAAAGTACTAAAATGTCCTTTTCTTGTCCAAATTAATTATAAAATATAATAGAAAAAATTCTGAATATCACTTTTTTGAAAATTTAGGGGTTTCCGTGATTATTTTCCCAAATCATGGGATACACCTTCCATATTTTGTATTTTATTCCTCATCTTGATATTATTCATAAAATTTAGAGTGAAACTATTTAAACTAACTAATTTCATTTCAAGACTCACTTTTTTAACTAAAATAATTATCAAATTATAACTTATTATTTAATTTACAAGTTCTCTCAAAAGTCTCAAAATACCCTTCATTATAATTACTTTCTCTCTATTATAATAATAGTTAAAGTCTAAAGTAGTGTCTCTCTCTTTCAATTTTTTTTTTATTCTTTCTAACTAAACTAACTTTACATCTCTTTACTTTTCACTAAAACTTTATCAATTTTTATCTATTATTGTCATTCAAAGTTTGTACTTATAAGATTTGACCAAAAATTTTCTATTTGATTCATGATGTATTTACTTTCTGAATTAGAAAATTGAAATCCGAAATTAGAATGTCGACCACAATTTTAGAATGAGGAAATGGGGATTGATTCCCATAGAAAGGTTGAAAATGAGTCTCTCATCCTCTAAAATTTCAATTCTAGCCCCATTTACATTTCAATATTCCCAAAATACCTCTTTTTAATAACAATATGTATTAGTATTATTACACCACCACCACCACCACCAACAATAATAATAATAATAATAATAATAATAATAATGTCATTGTTATTTTATTCAAACATATTTATTTTATTGACATGAATATTGTTAAAATTTATTAATTTCAATTAATTTATTCATTATAATAATTATTATTGTTAATATTATCACTATTAAAATTTATTATTGTTGTTGTTTTAATTAATATTACTGTCATTATTATTAAAGAGTTTCTAGTAATTTGTAGCAATTTAATTAATTCTGATTGCAATTATAAGATAAAGTAAACATATTAATGGCAATTCAGCTCATTTTGATTCTGATTCCTAGAGTTCAAGTAAATAAATTATTCTGATTCTCAATCCATATTTCCGTACTAGCCCATTCCCATTTATACCCATTTCGATTTCAGTTCATTAAACGTAACATCAAAATATTATTTTTACATGATGGGTATTGTTCTTTTCGTTTGTTTTAGATTACGATAACACCAATTTGTTAATTTTGAATAATTTTATTTATTTAATGCAATATTTACTTCATGTATTAGAATAAATTTTTTGTAAGGGAAGGAGATGAAGGGGCAGAGAAGAAGTTCAAATAAGTAATTGATCAAATTTTATTTTCATAATTAAAATTTTAATTGAAAAAATGGTGCAGTGAGGAATTCAACAGGTTCAAACAGCTCCACTCTAAAGTTTAAATTTCTTGAGAACATAAATAAAGTAAAATGACTTGTAAATCCTTAATGATTGAATTAATTTAATAGAAAAATGTAAATTATTTGAAAAAAATTCAAAGCAATAAAATATGTCTCAAAGCATATAATTCTCATGAATAAAATAAAATATTTTTTTTATTGCTTTGTTTGCATTTGTTTAGAAAAATATGATAAACTGCAGTTTCAATATTAGCATGTATTTACCTCCCCTTATGTAATGTTAAAATATTACACGGGCACTCTAATAGTCATACATGGCCAAATGTAACGTATTAAAATTTAAATGAATACTTTATACAATTCTTAGGATATTACTAATATTTTTACTATTTGTAACTATGTCTACTTTAATGAATACCGTGTACTCTCATATTAATTCACTCATTAAGGGTAAATATTTAAACTCTGAGGCTAACATCAAGGTAAAGGGTGTAATAGTAAAATAATCAATAAAATTAACACCCTTATAACTGCGGAGTCTCAACCTATTCTAAATTATCAAGGAGTTTTCCTTAGTTTCACTTTAAAAAAAAATCGGGGTTACTACTTATTTTTCCTATATGCAACTTATGTATTCGTACAAATATCTCTATTAGCAGTATCTCTATAGGAGTCATTGCTCTTAGGAAAAGAATTTATTCGCACGATATGTAGTATGAAACATTTGAAACATGTAATAACACATTGTTATCAAATTTTCATGATGATAATGGCTCCCCTAGCTATCGTTTTCATTAGTTATCCTTGGCTAGTTTTTTTTTTAAAAAGTTGTTTCTAGTTCATCAGCTTAGCTTGTGGGATATTTTAATGGATAAGAAGCTCATCCCCTACAGGAAATTCTTTATCACTTCTTTTTTCTTTTTACCATTTGTTTAAAGAAAAAGTTTTAGATGTTTCTAGAGAATAATTTTTTTTATTGTATTAAACCATATACTATCCAAATACTACATTGAGTCCCGACTAATCATATTCGAGTCGAGTAAGATTATTAGGGTGGTAAAACTCCCTAACAAATATTTAACACAATTACATTTCTAAATCTCAAACTAAAAACTTTAGTTAAGTTAGAACAGACCATGATACTTGATCTACGCGCTTGTTGGTAGTGCAACTTTTTTTTTTCATTCATTGATTGTTATGTGTGTGTGTCTACATACATACATACATACATACATACATACATACATACATATATATATATATATACACACTTATAAGGTAGGAGAAGTTGGAGGAGAAGGTTCTTTGTCTTCCTATCTTTGAATTCTCTGACTACTAGTGTAGATGGGATGAGGGATACTAGTACCATAATTGACAGAATGGATAGAAGAACTTGGTAAATTGCAGAAATGTAAACTGCAGAAAATTAAATTACAGAAATCTAAATGCTTTAAATACATGCTTTAAAAGGTTTTGACTTACAAAGCCAATACATTTGATACTAGTACCTCTACAAAAAACCAAGTTCTTCTATCCATTCTACAGGTGTTGAAATTCCTACAGGTGTTGCGTGTTATAAGACAATATTTTTGTCTTCACCTAAGGCACCTATTTCTTTTTCACAATCAATATACTTTATATATATATATATATATATATAAATAAAGAATATCTCTAATTTAAGTGCAGTTTTTTGGGGCAATAACTGAGCTTTGTCTAGCTTTTTGAAAGCCTTGGGCGCCCAAATATTTTCTCTTGATTTTTCTCTAATAAAATAAACTCATTGTTGTCGTGGTTAAGAATAAAAGCATGTGAGTGAATATCATGAATTGCCTTAGGTGAGCAGAAAGATGTCTCTGGTGACTCATTTATTTAATTCTTTTAGCACACGGACACGGGTTGGCTCTATTCTCTGTGATCATAATAATTTAATTTGTCACCCTTTTATTATTTTGTTTTTTCTTTTCTTTGCACAATAAGTGCAAATAGAGATCGCCACTAACATTAAGTTCACAATATTAAACGGGAGAATCCAATACATAAACATTCCATTGCGCTCTTGTCTCTCTCATTGGTCTCTTCTAATTCTAATCTTTTTTTTTAACCATTTCTTTATCATCGCTTATCTTTATCAATTAATGGAGCTTGAAGTTGAAGCTTCGTGGTTCTTGAACACTCTCTACGACTACTACTTCTGCAGCCTTATCTTAATCATCACCACCATCGTCTTCTTTGTTTTACCCCTGTTATTATTCTATTTAATGAAACTAAAGCTTTGGTGCAACTGTGAGATTTGTGACGGTTATTTGACGATGAGTTGGTCCAAACAATTTGATAGTCTCTGTGATTGGTATGCCCATCTCCTGAGCAAATCGCCAACAAAAACTATACATATTCATGTGCTTGGCAACACCATCACTGCTAACCCTGATAACGTTGAGTACATGCTCAAAACAAGATTTGATAATTTCCCAAAAGGGAAACCCTTCTCTACGATCCTCGGTGACTTTCTTGGTCGTGGTATATTCAACGTTGATGGTGATTCATGGAGGTTTCAGAAGGAGATGGCGAGTCTAGAGCTCCGCCGTTTCTCGATAAGATCATATGCTCTAGAAATCGTCAATCAGGAGATCAAAACCCGGCTTATCCCCTTATTATCATCGGTTGCAGGTAAAGAAGATGGAGTTTTGGATTTACAAGACGTGTTTAAAAGATTTTCATTTGATAGCATGTGTAAATTTTCATTTGGTTTAGACCCCAGATGCATTGAGTTGTCTTTACCTATGTCGGACTTTGCTTTAGCCTTTGACCTTGCTTCAAAATTGTCAGCGGAAAGAGCGATGACTGTTTCGCCGTTGGTTTGGAAAATCAAACGGATGTTGAATTTGGGAAGCGAGAAGCAACTAAAAGAAGCTATCAAGATGATCGATTTATTAGCCCTAGAGGTGATCAAACAAAGGCGCAAAATGGGATTTTCACCACATAAAGATCTCTTGTCTCGTTTCATGAGTAGTGTCAATGATGACACATACTTGAGGGACATCGTTATAAGTTTCTTATTAGCTGGCCGCGACACGGTTGCCTCAGCCTTAACAAGCTTTGTCTGGTTATTGGGAAAGAATCCACGCGTTTGTTCAGAAATTCGGGCTGAGGCAGACAGAATTTTAGGCCAAAACCAAGAGCTCACAAGCTTTGATCAATTGCGAGAGCTTCATTATTTACAAGCAGCAGTTTATGAGAGTACGAGACTTTACCCTCCGATTCAATTTGATTCAAAATTTTGTGAAGAAGACGATGTGTTTCCCGATGGAACGTATGTGAAGAAAGGAACTAGAGTTACATATCATCCCTACGCAATGGGACGGATGCGAGAGATTTGGGGTCAAAGAGTTCAAGCCTGAAAGGTGGTTGAAAAATGGTTTATTTTTACCAGAAAACCCTTATAAATACCCAGTGTTTCAAGCTGGATTTAGAGTCTGTTTGGGGAAAGAAATGGCTTTGGTGGAGATCAAAACTGTAGCACTTTCACTTGTAAGGCAATTCCAAATCCATCTGGTGTCACCATATCGGGCAACTCCACGATTCTCACCCGGCCTTACTGCTACTTTCAGTGGTGGCCTTCCAGTTCTGTTGCAACAAAGATAGCATCTATTTATGTGTATCATCTTGATTTTATTTTTCTTTTCTCACTGGCATATTTCTTTAATAATAACTTTTTATATTTGTTTGGTGATTGTTGCATATATGCTAATATCTAGCTAGCTGATTCACGAACATACATCAATCAAACTCTAGGGCATGATCAATATCGAAAATGATACTGATTTAATGGCCAAGATGTGCTTTACTAGCATCATATCTAATCAGAATATATGACTGGTGTCGGTGGGAATCAATCAGCCTCTCCTGGTACAAAATGATTAATTCGTGGCTGTTATTTGCTTGATAGGGTTATTTTCACATATACATGGATATTTTTGCTAGTGGTTAATCTCCTCTTTCTCTTAACCATCAACTCTGAAAATTAGAAATATAAGTATCTGGATCGATTGGCATGTAATTGTGAAATTTTTGTCGTGATCTTGTATTGATTGAATGGTCTTAACACACTTTGATTTAATGTCCCATTTCAATTCTTTCTAAATATATTTTTGGT